>JAJMJE010000012.1:0-136986 GCA_030568915.1 Starmerella powellii | reverse complement strand
CCTTCTGACACCGGATGGGATTTCATGAACCGAGCTTCATTCAAAGGTATTAACACTGTTTTTCAAGAAGGTACGATGCTTTGCTTCACAGATTTGTTAAAAACCTTGTCGGCGATAGACGATATCCTTGAATTACTGGAGGAAAATTCACTAAGGGGGACCCCCCTCTTCGGTCAACGGGTGAAATCCCGCTCATAAACGTGCCATTTGGAGCTCTTAAATACGTCCCTCATCCAGATTCACACCTACTGAATCTTTCCGAACTATTTTCTAGGATCGTGCAAAGCTGGATTTCACGAATTCCGTATGGTCCTCAAAAGAGCCAAGGGGGCCGCGTCGCGGGTGCAAAAAGTCCTGACGAAATTCCCGAAAAAACCCAAGAGGGTCGCATCAAGGGGGCCGGCGATTTTTTATGCCCTCGAGAATACCGGACGAAGTTACGTAGGTCGAACGTCATTCAAAGGTAATAAAAATGCATTTCAAGAACATACAAACTTTTGCTTCACAGAGTCACCGAAACCCTTGGCGGTTTGTGACGAATTTCTCGACTTATCAAATGTGAGTGCACCAAGGGGGACCCCCTCTTCGGTCAACTGGTGAAATTATACTCATTAACGTGTCATTTGAAGCTATTAATTACGTCCCTCATGCAGATTGACACCTACTGAATCTTTCAAAATTATTTTCGGATGGCGTGCAAAGTCGCGCTTAACGAATTCCGCATAGTCCACAAAAGGGCCAAGGGGGCCGCACCGCGGGTGTAAAAAGTCCTCACGAGATTCTCGAAAAAACCGAAGAGGGTCGCATCAAGGGGGCCGGAGGTCTTTGGTTCCCTAGAAAAGACCGGACGAAATTACGTGGATCGAGCGCCATTCAAAGGTAATATAAACGCATTTCAAGAACATGCAAAGCTTTGCTTCACAGAGTCGTTAAAAACCTCGGCGGCGCTTGACGGATTCCTTGATTTCCTGACGGAGATGGCACCAAGGGGGGCCCCCTCTTCAGCAAACGGATGAGATTCTGCTCAAAAACGTGCCATCTAACGCTGTTAAAAATGTCCTTCATTGACACTCACACCTACTGAATCTTTCTAAACTATTTTCTAGGATCGTGCAAAGCTGGGTCTCACGAATTTCGTATGGTCCACAAAAGGGCCAAGGGGGCCGCACCATGGGTCTAAAAAGTCCTCCCGGAATTCCAGAAAAACCCCAAGGGCACCCTTGGCCTCCCTTCTGGCATCGGATGGGATTTCATGGGCCGAGCGTCACTCAAAGGTATTAACAATGTTTTTCAAGAATTTACGATGCTTTGCCTCACAGATTCGTCAAAAACCTTGGCGGCGCTGGACGACTTCCTTCAATTGTTGGAAGCGAATGCACCAAGGGGGACCCCCTCTCCGGCCAACGGGTGAATTTCTGCTCACGAGTGTGCCATTTGAAGCTATTAAATCGTCCCTCACTCAGATTCACACCTATGAAATCTTTTCGAAGTATTTTCAAGCGTCATGCAAAGCTGCGCTTCGTAAATTCCGTATGGTCCTCAAGATGACCAAGGGGGCCGCACCGTGGGTGTAGGCACTCCTCGCGAACCCCCAGAGAAACCCCGTGGGCATCCTTGGGCCCCCCTGCTAGCATGGTGTATTATTTCGTGAGCCGAAAGCTGCCTACGGTTGCTAAAACGGATTCCTAAAAAGTGCACTTATACCTTGAGTAACTCAGAGACGCGACTGCACTAAGGGGGGAGTGCTCCTTTGGCCAACAGGCAGCGTTCCCGCAAGATGTCACCCTGAGGCGCTAACAACGAACTCCGTTGGAATATTTCATTCACGAATCCTTTCCAATAATCCTCGGACGTCTATCTCAGCTACGCTTCGCGACCCCCCGCGGGCGCCTTCTCAAACTACTTGGAACCGCCAGGGAGGCCACGCCTCCTGAAGCTTTTAGGTCATATATACGTCGTATCTCGTTAACAGTCTTCGATTTTTGATTCTCTACCAGTACTTGAAATATTTTGCACCAATGCAGGTACAGATCCTAGTAGTGGAGGGTTTGTGGGGTATAATTAGCACCCACAACCCAATGGGGTGGCACTCCACACTGCTTTGGCTGAATTTCAGGGGCAAGAAGAGATACACCGAGTTAGCCGATATATCAAGTTATAGTGTGCAACCAATTTCTGAAAGCCGCCTCGCATATCCTGCTCGGGGCTGCACTCTAATGCACGTCATTTCAAGGTGCGCGTTGCGAATACCTTGAGTACCCCAGACGATTACACCACCACAATATGCCATTCAAACAGATAGAACATGAGTTATAGTCACATATATTGGCAAACCCCAAATACATATCTACGCCAAGTGATATCAACACTACGGGATTGTTTCACGCACAGGGCTAGGTGTACGCATGCGGCCATGGCCTGCTTCGTGCGTCTCCCAAGCAAAGCGGAGCAGAAGACTTCACCGAATTGAGAACTAGGAGCAAAAGGAAGCGCAAAAACCGAACATCGCGCGGGATAGAGCGGAACAAGAGAGAGAAGCGGCAGGTCTAATTGCATGCAGGCACGGCCCTGAATCACGTGGATACAGCTGTGCCGTATAAGTAGGTATCTGCAGTGGTTTTTTTATGCGGCACGTTGCAGATGAGCTGCAATGACCGTATCATCAGCAGGATTCGTTAGACCAGCAGGATAAGATCAAATACGGACACAGCTCGCCGTGAAACGTAATGAAGGCAACCTCAACCCATGGAGAGATCCTAGTGAATATAAGCTCATCGATTGTCTAGTTCTCTTAGACCAAAGTGCATGAAGCCTCTCAGGTAAACGATACATGGCTTAAAAAGGCATTGTTCGTGCATGTATCCACCGGTACACTCAGCGCCGAACTGTTGCAGCAGCGAAAACAATGTTGTCCTGCGCCTTTCATCAGCCAATAGTCGCGCACCAGTTGTGCACCCAACGTCCAGTGAGCTCACTGCTAAGGGTTTCATTTTATATGCATAAACAGCGCCTCAATTATTGACGCAATCGTGTCCAATACCGGTATTTTATCAGAACTGATCAAGGCGCTCCGACACTTGAGTTCGCGATACCCCCATCTGTATTCGACGCCCGAGTTCACGCAGCACCGAACCTTCCAAATCTCGGACGAGAACATGTTTTGAAAGCCAAGTTCACCTCATGATGCTCCAACTACTGACATTGTGAGCCCGATTGCTGCAGCGGCGCCGTCCAGAGGCTGATGAGCACCTGTACATGACTCCGTGAACTCGACGACAATGGTTCGAAGAACGCATTCCAGTACTTATTAAAGCGTCCTTTCCCCGCAGACTCCGCGTTTTCTCGAATGATTTACATCTTGAAGGCCCTACGAGCTTTACCAGGCCTGCCAGTAAGCTGCCGCTGGGTACCATAAGTTATACTGAAATCTAGTGGAGTGTCGACGGTTAGCACTGAACTAGCACTGAAATTAGTCTTATATGCAGATCCATGTCAAAGATGACCGGCACCAATGCCACCGAGACGGATCGACCGGGACAATGCCATGATCCACGCCGAGAGGGCGAAGGGAGTGCCCTACGCACCAAGAAACCGAACTTCCAAATTAAGCAGCCTGTAAGTTGTGCAATTGCAGCATACTAAGGTGCTGGCATTGATGGTGGTCTAGTACACGGTGTACATCAGCCAGAACTCAGAGCCCGCCCACTTACGCTGCCCACCGCAGCGAGACTAATTATAGCTGGCGCAGGATCAGCAGACCACAATGTCCAGATCCAGTAACGAATATTATCGTGGTCCACCAACCTGGACTGCTAAAATAGCCGAATCCGCGCTCAATGCTCCTCCCACGGCACGGCCCCAGGTCGCTAGTCCAGCCGAGCGGTCTTGACACAGACCAGAAAAGATAATCTATTCACTGTCTACGAACACTTGGCGAACGCCACACACGAGATTCCACCGAGATAAGCAACGCTGCCCGCACACGGCAGTGAACGGCACAGGCCTGGTGATTAAGTTCCATAAATAGCTAAAAATCGACGAATCACAGCCGATCCAAAGTCGAAAAACATGCGTCGACTCTGAAACCGCATAAATGAGCGGAACATACTTATTTCAAAAGATCTTGCCAGATCCAGCGCCGCGAGCGATCACTAGCAATTATCGAGAATAAACGGTAATAAGCCCCCCTCTCATGCAGGCCGGATAAACTCGATCAGGCGATGAACACCAGCCGATAGTGCCGCACGTGAGATAAGAGTACACGTGAAATGCTAGTCTCTGTACAGCATGCATGGCCCGTGCCCTCGTCGCGCGAGGCTGCCTTGATCAGGGCGCGGCGACCCTGGACCTGACTTTTCCCTCCTCCATGAACTTGGAACCGGCTCACGTCGGCACAGGCACGACGGGCCACACCGGCCGCTTGAGGCGCTGACGTGCGCGAAAAAGGCGCGGAAACTCTATAGTTTACCTAAATACCTAAACTTTAGTGACTAGGACCGAGTGCACACGGCTCAGGAACTTAAGCTGTTCCCTGCCCGGAGCGCGTACGCGTCCCCCGCGCGCGCGCCCCTCGTGCGGCGAGCTATATAAACAGTGCCTGGCGTTGTGAAGGAGTGGCACACGAAACGAAGCCGCAGGAAGGAACAGTTCGGTTCGTAAACCTTACCACTACATACCGTTGCCCCTAATGTCCCCAAACTGCCCCTAATGCCAGGTTATGGAGCGGGCGACCGTCGTAATGGCACTGCGATTCACGAGGCCGCGCTGCGAAAAAAAGGAAAAACCGTCGACCCCCAGGCGAGCATCCAACGTTACCGTCGAGCGTTACCGTCGAGCGCATAAGATCGCAGTCGCGCCGCCACCAGTGGGATGACCTCGTTTCCGCACGCGGAAATATCAAAATCACCCTGATCTATTTTCGGCATGGTTTCATGGGGGCATTGCGGTAAGGCTAGGGCTACGCGAAGGCCGTGACGATATGTCGGCCGGCAAGCCCTTTCCGCAACGAATGATGGAGCGTTAGTCATCCAGCTTCACGACGGACTATCCGCCCTTTGGGACTCCGCGATCTGCTAACATCGGCTCATCTCTGAGAGAGAGAAATTGAATTGAAGCTCGTCCACCGACGAACCAGCTGAGGCCTACGCGTTTTCTGCCCCCTCTTTCCTGGCCTTACGCGCTTCGTTCTCTTTGTACCCCGCGAACGCCTGGCCCCCCGTTACGACTGGCCTTCCCCCGACTGGCCGACCCCAACTGGCCGATCCGCCACTGGCTACGCGTCTTTGCACATCTCAAGGCTTGTTCGCGAAGCCTCGCACTGCTCACTGCGTTCGCGACGAAGCCGCGGCTTGCTAGAAGGACCTCCGATCTTGCACCGAGCGCCCCGCGTTCCAACCTCTTTTACTTCGAAGCACACGCTGCCTCTTCCGTCACCACGCTTTTAGCACAAACTGCACGAAATGTCTCTACCCCCTGTGCTGTCGATGGGGTTTTCCCCCGCGGCCGCGCTCATCACATGGCGCCTGTCGCTGTCGAAGCTGTTCCAGTGCTACACGTACTGGCCCGCGACGAAGGTCAGCTTCGAGAGCGAGGTGTTTGGACAGAACCAGATCTATGAGCCCACGGGATTCGACCTCGCCGACCCGGCGCAGGCTAGCGCGCTGCCCTCCAAGGCATTCGCTGTTGTCATTCTTGTTGTGCCGACGATCAAGGACGTCGTGCGCATGTGCCGCCGGCTGCAGCCCGTCGTGTCGAAGCAGACGCTCATTCTCGTCGACGTCAGCGGCGGCATTGCGCCTCTGCAGCGTCTCGTCAAAACCAACACGGGCTCGGCCGTCCAGGTGTCGGGCCTGATCTGCGACATCGACGCCGAGTTCACGTCGCAGAGCGGCGGCGACGACTGGACGATCATCCACCGCAAGCCCGCGAGCAACGCCGTGACGAACGGCTCGAACGCGCTCACGATAGAGCCGTGCTCGAGCCTGTCGAAGGTCATTGCGCAGCTCGAGTCCGCGTGGATGGCGTGCGGCATCCAGGCGACGCACGCGAAGACGTGCGGGTCGTTTGGCGAGATCCAGTGGCAGCGCACGATCGGCGCGGTCGTGTTCGAGGTGCTGACCGTCGCGCTCGACCTGCCCGAGCCCGAAGCGCTCGCCGACAGTCTCATCGCCAAGCCCATCATCGAGGGCCTTGTTGGCGAACTCAGCATGGTGGCCGCCGCGAGCGGCATCAAGGGCCTGCCCTCAAGATCACAGCTCGTGAAGCGCGGCCCCGCCCTCGCGCGCCGAGCGCCGGCCTCTTTCAAAAACTCACGGGCCTCGCGTGTATACTACGACGTCTTCCGCAAGGCGCACGTTGCGCTGGACTTCCTTGTCCTACTTCCCATTCTGCTCAGCGACGAGCTACCGAAGGGAGGCGCAACTCCGTATCTGGAGTCGCTCTATGCATTCATGAACCGCATTCTCGACCTGAATAACGGCACATACGAGTCCGCATTGTTCCAGCGCGCTGGAGCAGGGCCGAAGCAGGTCACGACGCAGGTCGATCCGCTCATTTTGGCCAACATCGAGTCTCGCACTCGCACCCTCGACACGCGCGAAAACGAGCTCCAGGCTCGCGAAAGTAGGTACCAGCAGGTCTTGGAAGACCTGCGTGTCCAGCAGCAGCAGCACGGCGAGCGCGTTGCCCAGTTCGACAACCAGTGGGCCCAGAACGAGCGCAGGCTGCAGTCCTTCGAGGAGCTCAACGCGCGCTCCGAACAGCTCAGGCTGCGCGAGGAGCAGCTCAACGACCTCGAGCGCAAGGCCGGCGTCCGGGACCGCACGCACAAGCAGCGCGAGCTTGATCTCGTGAGCAGGGAGCAGGCGCTCCTCGCGCGCGAGAACGAGCTGCTCTCACGTGGCGCGATGGACGGCGTGCCGAATGGCGTCGCCAGCGGCGGTCCGAACGGGGTCGCGCACGGCCTCCCGCACGGCCTCCCGCAGGGCATTCCCAATGGCGTGCCGAACGGCGTGCAGAATGGCTTGCCGAACGGCAGCTCGGGCTCGACCCCGCCGCAGATGTCCCCACAGGTGCCCATGACCCCCGGTGGCACCGTGTACTCGAGGTTCGACCCGAAGGCCCCGCCCGTGGCGAGCGCGCCGCCGGCCCCCCCTCAGCAGGCGCCGCCGATGCAGAACGGTGGACAAAGGATGAACGTCCCGTTCTACGGCGCGCCGCCATCCTCATCTACATCCATCAACTCGAACCGCCCAAGGCATTCCGTGTCCGGCGCCCCCATGATGAGCCAGTCCAGCAGCAGAACCCAGATTGCGTCGCCCCAGATGCAGTACTACGGCGGGATGCAGCCCCAGATGGGGCCTGGACAGATGCCGATGGGCCCGGGCCAGATGGTCCCTGGACAGGGCGGTGGCCGCAGCGGCCGACGCCCGCCGAGACGCGTTAGCATGTCGGACGAAGCTGATATGATGCCCACGACTGGCAGCAGGCGTCGTCAGCAGAGCATGCCGAACAACAGCTTTGGTCCCGGAAACACCCAGAGCCAGCTGTTCTCGCAGAACTTCCACTTGGACGGCGTGATGGGCTCGGCCACCGACAGATACCACTTTGTCAGCCGCGCGCGGTCCAAGCAAAAAGACCTTAAGTTGTCGAGCGGCGAAGAGGCGTACTCGGCGAACCGGAAATTCATCCACGGCAGCCCCGTGAATTCGTCCAACGGGTACCCCAACAGTATGAACATGAGTATTGATTCGCAGGGGGCGTATCTCGGCGACGTCACGAACCAAAGCATACCCTCCTCGCGCAGATCCGTCAGTAACATTGCAAATTCTCACGGCGTTCCCGGTGCAATGCCGAACTCGGTGGAGCCGCGGCAAACGCTGCTGCCGAACACCATTGTGTCCACGGGACCGGACTTCTCCGGGTTCACCTTCGGTGACGACATAGACGCAAACGGTGCAGGCGGCGGCGCCTCCAGCGGCTCGACCGGGTCTCATCATCTGTCCAGCACGGGGTCCAACGCGACCCCGACGCGCAGCCGATCGGGCACTGGAACGCCCCCGACCCCGCAGGGCACCATAGACCCCACGATCTTGAAGCAGGGGAAATGGACGCCAGCGACTCCGCAAGTGCTCCCATTTGATGTTTCATAGCATTCCTAGTACTTACCAGCATCCTTAATCAACGTAATATATAATCGGCTTTGCCTATCTCTTTGACATTTTATCCACGGGTTTATTTCCAAATCTGGAAATAAATAACAAATCTCAAAAATAACAGTGAATGGCATAAATACATGGCCGAAAATAAAATAAAATAAAATTACAACTATACATCGGCATTTCTCTCGAAGATCTGTTCTGGCCCTTAGAACATATTTGATGAGAACTCGTCGGGAGAGTGGCCTACGAGCGACGTGAACTCCGGTCTGTCGAGATGCTCAGACTGTTCCAGATTATTTTGGGCGAAGCCGCCGCGACCTGTGGTGCGTTCGCTGCCGTGGTCCCCGTCGTGTTCAGTTCCGTGCACACTGCCGTGAGTATCGCTCACAGTATCGTTAGCAGTGGGATAAGCAGCGTCGTGTCCGGCGGCGCTGTTTCGAGCAGAGCTGGCGCGAGTAGTCTTGTGTACGTTATCGTAGTGAGCAGTGCCATGGCGGGGAGCATCGTGGCGCGGGGTATCGTTATCGGTGTCGTGAGCCGTGTCGTGGGCTTGCGGAGACTCGGCCCCCTCGTCGGTGTTGTGCGACTCGGATCTCTGCAGCTTCTGCTCAAGCAGCTGCTGTTTGAGCGCTCTCCGGTCATGGCGTCGTCTTCTGCCCTTGCGGGGCGCCGGTGTTGGCTCTTGCTGCTGGCGGTTTCGCCGTTTGATGGTGTCGGTCTTCAGTTTCAGGGGCCTGTTGATGCCGTGGAGCTTAAAGAAAAGGCCGCACGCGTTGCACAGCGGGTTGCCCAGGTCGTCTCTCCGCCAAAGCGGCGTTGTTTGCGTGCCGCAGTTCTGGCAGATGAGCTCCTCCTGCTTCGGCTTCTGCTCGGCCGGCGACCCCGAGACCGACGACGAGCCGGACACGCTTGGCGACCGGCTTATGGACGGGATGCTTGCCATGGGGTCCGGCTTCGGGAGTATTTTCGGCGCCTGGGGCGGGCCAGTGACGGGCACCTGCTCGGGGATGCTTGCAGGCACCTCGGACGACTGCCGCGACCGGCGCCGTCTTTGAGATTTAGACACGCGCACGAACGTGTGCGGCGCTTGCGGGTACTGGTTTGCGTACTGCTGATGCTGATGCGACTGATGCGGCTGCTGCTGGTAGTGCAGATCAAACGGCTCTCTGCCGTTGCTGTAGTACTCCTCGACGTCGGCTGGATCGCTCGGGCCGAGGTGCACGCTCGAGCCGCGCGCAGCGTGGCCCTGGTGCATCTGCGGGATCTTCGCGGCGAGATCACGCGCGGCCTGCGGCGTGCTGCTTTGCGAGATCGGATAGGCCGAACCGCGCGAGCTCTGGAGGTCGGCCTGGGAGGTGCCCCGGCCCGGAGAGCTGCGGCTTCTCGACGCGGGGTTGCCGTTCGAGAAGCCCTGGGCGAGATCGAGCTCCGAATCGAGAAGAGAGTTGCTGAACAGCGGGGACTGCGACTGGGACGGGGTTGACGCGAGGAAGTCGTGGCTCTGGAAGAAGTTGTACATCTGGAGGGGCTCGAACGCGAAGTTCGGGTTCGTGGACGTTGCCGCGAGCCCCGTGTCGCCCGTGTCCGCGAGCACGGAGACCTGCCGCGAGTCCATGATCGGGTCCTCGAGCGCGTTGAAGGCGAGCGGGATGTCGTCGAGCTGGAAGCTGAAGTCGTTCAGACCGAGCCCGTCGGCCATGACGTCCTCGAGGGCCGACGCCGCGTCCGCTACGGGCGGCCCTGGCGGCACGGGCGGCTCATTGGCGTACGGATCGGGCGACGCGACGGCGGCGTACCTGGCGGCGTGCCACGAGAACAGGACCTGGCTGTGCTCGAGCCGCCACTTGAAATTCTCGATCCGGCGCGTTTGCAGCTGCTCATCGTCGCTCGTGCGCTGCGCGCGGTTGTACAGGTCCCAGATCGAGGGCTCGGGGCCCGGGCCCGCGGCGCGCGGCACGTCGAGCTTCTGCCGGTGCTTTGTGCCGTAAACAGACCCATTCTGGACCGCGGGCGCGAGGCCGAGCCCGAAGCCGCGGCTCGCGAGGCCCGCGTGCGGGTTCAGCTGCGCATAGTCCATATCCCTGAAGGTCGGGCGCTGGGGGTCGTACATCTCGGCGACTCACCGCAATTCAAGCTGGTGGCAACCAATTGGGGATACACCGGTTCGTGCCTGCAAAGGAAGCCTCCTTTTCTCTACTCTTATGCCCTCGAACTAGGCTTTTAGCGGCTCGGCCGAAAGGTACTGATAAACAGCTACAGGCTACCGCTACGCGTGCCAGACCCTACGGTGTCACGAGCTCTGCACATGCAATGATGAGCCCCTGAGTCTCCAGGCGGGATGCAGTGCGATTGCGGTGCGGAACTGGGATGAGGTGCGATATTTATATGGGAACACGGTTGCCGGAGGTGTGCAGCTGGTGTGCCCCGTCGACGCGCTTATTGGGAGTATTCGGGGCCGCTGGGACGAACAAGGCGGGCCGAGCCGCTGACGCGTCCGCTGTTCGAGACTAATATGAGTAGTTTTAGATAAGCTTTCCTGATACTTTCCGAAACGGTGCGCATGACGCTCGAGACTGCTTTCATGGACCACTTCTTTACGTGGTCACCAGTGCCTGGCCCGTGGGTCGAGCGGGCCGAGCCCAATTGTAGCACAGCTGCCAGGCACAATGTCGAGGAGCTGGAAGGAGCACACTGCCAAGCACAAAGAGCACCATACTAAGCAACTCAGTAGCTGTGCGCACGTCGAAACAATGTAGCTAGTGACAACGCCATGCTCAAACATTGACCTTTTGCACCGGCTTCGGCTGAAGCACAAGCACCACAAAGAGCACCACTAAGCACCAAGAGCTCAATTCGAGCATCAACGATATTTATGCATTAATGATATTTATGCTGTACGCACCATCCGACCTGCGATCTTCACACTCAGCATTATGGAACACATTGATAAGCACAGGGCAGTGTCAAGCACAGGGCCAAGCACAGGAACAACGCCAAGCCCAGAGGAGCACGTTGATAAGCGCGTAGCACATTGATAAGCAAAAGGAACAATCCGAAGTACCAGAACTAATGTCAAGCATCATAATTCCTTCATGACCAATGACACTAATGCAACGCCATGCACAAAGCATTGAGCACGTTGATACAAAAGAGCACATAAGCCAAAGGAACAGTCCTAAACACCAGGATAAATATCAAGCACACTTAATACCTAAACGAACAATTATGACCAATAGCACTAATGCAGAGTACAACGCCATGCAAAAAGAATTGATCTCATGGAAACGCTCACCCAAGACAAAAGAGCACGCTTCTTAGCACTAGCGACTCAATGCCGTACAATGACGCAATACACCATACACAAACCATACACAAAGCATTGACCTCCTTTACATTTTCTTCTGACAAAAGAGCAGTTCCAGGAACTAAAGATACCTACTTACAACGCCATACGAAGCATTGACCTGCCTTCTTCGAATGTTGGTGACGGAGTCAGCAACTGCTACCGACCGCAAATCACACGTATATCAAAGTCGATAATCGCGATCTTCTGCTGATCTATGTGACTCGTTGCATCCGTCACGTCTGAGCGTGCCAAACGATGCTTGCTGTGTGTGGCATTACATGTTTAGTATAACTATGGAAATGCAAATGCTCATACGCTCAAAGGCGCATCTAGTTCTTGCCCTGGATGTACTCCGAGGCCTGGTTGACGTACTCACCGGCGGTGTTCAGGGCCGACTTGGCGGACTCCTGGACCTGCTCAAGGTAGGACTCGTGGGTGTCCTTGGCGTCGCCCTTGACCTTGCTGGCAGCGTCCGAGACGTCACCCTTGGCGTTGTTGGCCACGTCACCGGCGGTCTGGCCAACCGACTTGTTCTCCTCAGGCTGGATCTTGCTGGCGATGTTGTCGTAGGCGTCAGTAGCGCTCTCCTTGGCCTGCTCGAAGTACGACTTCTGCGAGTCCGGGGTCACGGTCTCAGAGACCTTATCAGAGAAGTCCTTGCGTCCAAGATCCGACATTGTAATAGTTGTTGTTCAAAAAGAGGGTGAGTACTAAATGCGCAAACACGCTGGCTTATATACTGCTCGGCTTGCGCCTTTTCGCGTGGATCTCGCGGTTTCCATGCAAAATCCAGGGTTACCCCAGTGCGTGAATCGTTTAGGGTTTATACCAATCGTTGCTACTCTCGACGGACCGCTCTACACCCACTTTCCAGGGCCGCAGCACCGTTGCAAGGTGCCAACAGATGCCCAATAGGCGGTGTATATGCGCTGCAAAATATGGCTTTGGTGGCTACCGCGGCTGCGCTAGAACCGCGCGAATCGTGGGCTCCCCAGTGAGCTGGCACTATTTTGGGATATGCAGGCAAGCATCACATGCGGGCTATCTATGCCGGTGGCAATGTAGCAACGCACGCAGCGTACCCTACCAAAAGCATAAGCGAGCAGCAAGAACCTAAACTCCAACGAGGCGTCAAGGAAACATCCACAATAATAAGAAGTATGTAGGCTAAGCGAGCAAGCAGCGCGGCACCTGTTGCCGCGTCGGACCTCGTGGAGACTCACCTCTCCCCTAGACTCGAAATGTACCGCAGTGAGCGCTAATTCCCCGAGCCATGCATGATGAGCCGCAGGCTGCATGACTCCTGGTGGGGCTGGGCCTTAAACCATAGTGATCATTCCGAGCTGGGGAGCGGCTCATGCAACTGCACGAGAACCCCTGGCCAACGCCAGTGTGCCTCTCTAGTCGACGTGGGCCGAGCACACTCGACCCTACGTCTATATAGCCCCCACGTCTCGCGAGCTCGCCATTCTCCATCATTACATGAGCAAGTGCTTTGACAGCGCGTGTGGCGCTGACCCATCGCGCTTGCGCCTTAGGGGTTCGTTCCCAAACTGTGTCCAACGCATTACCAATTTTAGGGTATAACAACAAAGCCGGTTAGTTTGGTGCATAGTTGGGGCTCGATGACCCGCGTTTCGGCATCGCGCGGCATCGCGCGGCATCGCGAAACCGGCCCTGGGGCGTTGACGCAGATTCGTAGAGTCTTGCGTCGCACAGATCTGAAATCGGGGTCGCGCTAAATGTATATAAACAAACTCTAGGTCAGGCACAGACATTATAGGTCAGGCACAGACACTATAGGTCAGGCACAGACTCTAGTTTAGACACAGGCACCTAGGTTCTAGCCAAATAATACACTAACCAGCCACTAAAGGAACTCCCCTGATTCTCGAAAACTAAGGCTTCATCGCCGATCTTCATCGGCTGCTGGTGCCGCACGTTACTGAGATGAACCCTACATGACACCTTCTACTCTGCAGTGATCCCATTGATTAACACGTAGTTAAAACTGCATGAATTTATATGACGTTTGTGCAGATGAAGGTAACAGCCACCAATTGAACAATTAGTATTGGTTCTGGGCCGCGCTGCGTCGACTTTATCTTGGCATGATCCACGCGAAATTCCGACAACGTGAGCGCCTTTAGACGTTAAACCTAAATCGGTGACACTACATAAGTACACTGAGTGCACTACCCAAGTCAGTACATTTTATAGATAACGGACGCCGCGCGATTAAGCACGCAATTTGGGCACGCAAGCTGAACACGAAAGCTGAGCACGCAAGCTGAACACGCAAGTTGAACAAATAAACACGCAGATAAACATATAGTCGATAAATTGGACCGCGGAAAAATCCGTAGTTGGTGAATTGAACAAGTAAAGTAACAAGCTAGATCGGTGACACATGTAAGTGTCACTACATAACTGACCCTACTGTGTGCATCAATCAGAGCGCAGGTTGAACAACGGCGCACATTGACTTAAGTGATCATCGATTGAATCGCTTAATCCCAACAGTAGACCGATACCGAGAACTTGATTGCCGTAGAGTTAAGTTGAACCTATACACGTATCTACAATTGATAAGCTTTAACGTTCGGGCCCGAGCCTGAACATTTTATCCGCGGCCATGATGATAGTATGGACGAGTGACAGGCATTGCCGCGGCTCGACGCTACTGCTCCATAGCACGCTGAGGTACCTTGGCCACTCAGCAGTTGCAATGCAGATCTCTTGGCGAGAACGGCAATTGCTAGTGCTGGGCGACCCAGCACAATTGCACCGAAAACCATGCTGATCCGCACTACTACTAAATTCGCGAACAAATACAATGCACATTTGCATAAAAGCTATGTCGGATACGTCGAGCTTTTACGAGACTAGGCCAGCGCCGCGCACAGAGCAGCGCCGATGCCACTGCCGTCCCTGCTGATGCCGAGCGTGATGCGCTTTTCCTTGTCGCCCACAAACGAGATCGAGCGCCAGGCATCGCGCATCATCTCCTCGAACTGCGGGTAGAATTCGATGACGGCGCCGTCAACACCGAGGTCCACGACCTTGAACTTTTCAAATGCCTTCGTCATCTTCAGGAGGCCGGCAATGATGCCGGCAACGAGGCGGGCCGAGCGGAGCGCGATGATGTGACCGATCTCCTTCACGGCCTTGCGCTCCTCGAGCGTCGACTCCGTGATGCCGATGTCGGACAACTCCTGGTTCACGACCTCGAGGTCGTCGCTCACGTCCGCGGCGTTGCGGCTCACGAATCCCGTGTCCGTCGACCACGGCACGTAGATCGGAGCGTTCTCGGCGATGCGGGCCTTGATCGTCTTGAACATCTTGTCGCTCTTCAGAACGTCCTCGAGCACACGGCGCGTGATCTCGCCAAGGAACATACCGCTGACGCGCTTCTCGAACATGTGGAAGTTCGGGTTCGGCGTGTCCAGGTTGATGGCCTTGTCGTACTTCGTGTTCGGCAAGAACTTGACATCGTTGTCGAACGAGCCCCACTCCGTGTTCACGACCATGATCTTCGCGTTCTCGGGAACGTGCACCTCAGGCCCGTAGTCCTTCAGCTTCTTGATGGCGCTGATCTTCTCGGAGTACGCGGCGTTCGTTCCCGTGCCGAGGATCGAGCCGATCAGGGTCTGCGACGTGGGCCCGGTCTCGTACGAGCGCGCAAGCAGGCAGCCGGTCGTGTCGTTGACGACAGCGGACACAATTACTGGGACCTTACGCTCCCACAGCGCCTTCTGGTAGCCCTCGGCGACGTCGGTGCCCACGGCATCCTTGATGTCGTAGCCCTTGGTCCAGCGGATCAGCTTTCCGCGGTTGATGCCCGTCTGGTGCACGGGGAAGCTGAAGGTGAAGCCCATCTTCAGGTTGTCCTCGGGCGAGCACACGACCTTGGCCATCTCGGGGTGGTGGGCATCCAAGAATTGGATCGTGCAGTCCGTCAGGTAGTGCCAGAAGTCGCTGGCCGTGCCGCGCATGCGCTCAGTGGGGACCTTCCACTTCATCTGCTTCAGGCGGTGCGTGCCGTCGCCATTCAGGTACACGGAGCACACACGGAAGTTCGAGCCGCCGAGATCGGCGGCTAGATACAATCCCTTCTCGCTGCCGTCGGGCAGCTTCGTGACAAACGTCGGGATCATGGGGATCCCGCGGGGCAGGTCCTTCTCGAGGCCCTTCGCGGCCTCGGTAACGAAGTTGTCCACGAGCTCGTCCAAGTACTTGTCCGAGACGGTGAACTCTTTTCTGACTTCGTCCAAAACCGAGGTTAAACTCATTTGCAGCGTTGACAAACGGGGAGGATCAGTTAATGCAAGTGTGGGAGAGGGGGACTGGGGATGCTAGCTTGAGAGGGGTCCAGTAAAGAGACACCAGTGAAGGAATGCGCAAGGTATTAACAAGAGAGGCGCCGGTCGATTAAACAACTAGCGATGCTCCACGAGGGTATTTAAGGTGTAAAGAGGAAGAGAACCGGAAGGGACTTGATTCCGGGGTTAAGCTGCATATACCAGTTACGGGGCTAGGGTCTACCGGAGGGGATCCAGGGAACAACGGTGTAAATTAACGGTGCCACGTCGCCGATCGCGCCCGCCGATGGCTCCGCAGCGCTGAGGCATACGAGTGCCTGAAAAATAGAATGCATTTATCGAATATCGAGCGTGGCCACAGCTCTTATCCGCTTGCTCCCCCACATTTCTTCGTATCCCGCAGCGACCTCGTAGCCATGCACGTGGCCTGTCACCCCAAACCGGGGCGTCAGCTTATCAATCAGCTTTTACTCAGCGCTACATGTGATGAGCTAACTGGGGAATACGCGCTTAGCGGCGGCTTCTGTCAAATTATTTGTCACCAGCGTTTTACCCGGGATCGAGTTACAGGATACGTGCATGGTTGCCGAAGGGGCACACGATACTGTTGATGGTGGGTAGTTACACGATACTTGCAAGACCTGAGCGCGGATGCGCGGATCCCACGCACCACCAAAGAAAAGAACGCGATCTTCACACCTCGTTTCAGCCCCTGCCCTATCCACGGTTGTTTTGGATGTTTACGTTATTACGCCTTTGGATCTCACCCCTAAACAATCCACGTCCACACTTAGTCCTATACGACTTCAAGCGCTATGAGGGAGGTGATTAGCATCAACGTCGGACAGGCCGGGTGCCAGATTGGCAACTCGTGCTGGGAGCTCTACTGCCTGGAGCACGGCATCCAGCCCGACGGCTACATGTCGAAGGAGAAGGCCAGTGGTCCGCGTGACGAGGGCTTCTCGACGTTTTTTGCGGAAACGGGCTCGGGCAAGTACGTGCCGCGTGCCGTTTACGTGGACCTTGAGCCCAATGTGATTGACGAGGTCCGCACGGGCAAGTACCGCTCGCTTTTCCACCCCGAGCAGCTCATCAGCGGCAAGGAGGACGCGGCGAACAACTTTGCGCGCGGCCACTACACCGTCGGCAAGGAGATGATCGACGAGGTCATGGACCGCGTGCGTCGCGTCGCCGAGAACGCAGACGGCCTGCAGGGCTTTTTGTTCACGCACTCGTTCGGCGGCGGTACGGGCAGTGGATTCGGCGCGCTCATGCTCGAGCGCCTGTCGCAGGAGTACGGCAAGAAGGCGAAGCTCGAGTTTGCCGTGTACCCTGCGGCCCAGAACTCGACGTCGGTCGTCGAGCCCTACAACTCTGTTTTGACGACGCATGCGACCCTGGAGCACGCGGACTGTACGTTCATGGTCGACAACGAGGCGATCTACGACATGTGCCGGCGCAACCTCGACATCGCGCGCCCGACCTACGAGAACCTGAACCGCCTCATTGCGCAGGTTGTTTCGTCGGTCACGGCCTCGCTGCGCTTCGACGGCTCGCTGAACGTCGACCTCAATGAGTTCCAGACGAACCTCGTGCCGTACCCGCGCGTGCACTTCCCGCTCGTCACGTACGCGCCCGTCGTCAGCGCGGCGAAGGCGCACCACGAGTCGAACAGCGTTGCGGAGATCACAAACGCGTGCTTCGAGCCGTCGAACCAGATGGTGAAGTGCGACCTCAAGAGCGGCAAGTACATGGCCTCGTGCCTCCTGTACCGCGGCGACGTCGTGAACAAGGACGTGCAGCAGGCCGTCGCGAACATCAAGGCCAAAAAGTCGATCCAGATGGTCGACTGGTGCCCGACGGGCTTCAAGATCGGCATCTGCTACGAGCCGCCCCAGTACGTGCCCGGCGGCGACCTCGCGAAGGTCGACCGTGCCGTGTGCATGCTGTCGAACACAACCGCCATCGCCGACGCGTGGCACAGACTCGACCACAAGTTCGATCTTATGTTCAATAAGCGCGCGTTCGTGCACTGGTACGTGGGCGAAGGCATGGAAGAGGGCGAGTTCTCCGAGGCTCGCGAGGACTTGGCGTCGCTCGAGCGCGACTACGAAGAGGTCACGGCCGACGTGCCAATGGACGAGGGTGACATCTCTGAGTACTAGTCCTATTTTTATTAGTTTTTATTTTATAGCTCATACCCTCACTTACGAAACTGCGATCGAGAAGCACTGCACAAGCCGAGCAAAACAAAGTAGACACTGAAGACATTGGTGGTCCGAACAAAAGAGTAGTTACTGACTCTTGGCGCGGAGCCACCATCCCTCGACTTGGTCGAGTGCTCCATACTCGGTGCCCTCGGCAGAGGGGTCGGCGTTGAGAACGTCGCAGTCCATTGACTTGCGCATGCTGCGGATGCGGTCAATCAGCCATCCGCTGACCATGGCCTCGTCGTGCTTTCGAGGATCGCACTGTACATTATGCTGTTCGCAGAGCTGCGGATCCGGCTGGGCATCGTACCGAATCATCGGCTGGCCCAGAGCGACGGAGGAGACTCCTAGGCCGCAGTAGCGTGTATACGGGTCGTAGCGGAACATCAGGCACTGCTGGGAGCGCTCGCACTCGTTTCTACAATGGAGCGCAGACTTGTGTGCGTCCGATTCGAGGCTATAGGCAGGGCCGTACTCCAAGTCTCGCGCGCCGTTGTTCCAGTTTTGTTCTGTTTGGGCAGAAAGGTAAGGCTTCATGAAGTCGAGGTAGATATCGCTGTACAGAATTGGGCTCTCTTTGACCTCGGTGTATTGCAGAACCCGCTCCATCTCTCTCGGTCCTTGGTTGCCGAAGCTGAGAACAGGCGCGCACCAATTACGGGCAGTGGCTTTGACGGCCGACAGCGGCTCGCCTTGGAAGTTCGTGGCGCTGAGCTCAACATCGAGCTCGAGGCCGAGCTGTTCTTTCAAAAACAACGCCAACACAAGATCTCCACAGCACACGTCGAGCGCAACATCCATGTACTCTTCATAAACGAGCTGGTTCATGCTTTCCTCACTGAGTTTGATGAATGCCCGGTTCAGCGCCTCGCGGCTCAGCACGATCCCGGAATCCAGATCGGCAAAAGTGTGCTCGGCGCTGTGAACAGCGCTGCCCAAATAGACCATGTTGGTTGGGTTATAAAGAGTGAGCTGCTCGAGGAGGCTGTGCGCAAGCAGTGTCGTAGAGTCTCCAACAAACACGAACCAGTCGTGGTCGGCGTGGTTTCTGTAGGCGTCGAGCAGCGCGGGCAGAACGAGGAACTTTTTCAGTTTGTCGACGCCTGGCACGGCAACACTATCCAGGGAGGTAGTAACATGGCTTTCGCGGATGGCCCGCAGAATCCGGTACGCTTCGAAGTCTTGTGCGTGTTCCAGAATGGAGCGGTGCGTTTGCGAAAGCACGTCGACGATTTCCACGCCTCCAATTGCGTCAGCCGCATCCGAGTAGATCGCGAATGACTCCATTTCGTGCAGCATCGTTAGCAGCTGCACGGGAACGGTCTGCCAAGCAGTCGCGCTGCTGGTTATCATGGCAACGAAGATGCCGCCGTTACCTGCACCAGCGCCAATACCACGGCGATCACCACTGCGCAGACCGCGATCACCACTGCGAGCGCCATCGCCCACATCGCTACCGGCTCTGCGAGAGCCGCGGACGTCGTCAGTATGAGCGGCATCGCGGTACTCCGGCCAATTGCACCTGTTTCTCTGCTTCTGTCTTCCAACAAGCTCTTTCGGCCGCCACGTCTCGAACGAGCCGAGCCGCTTCGACTCCGAAGAGGTATAGTAAAAAGCTTGGCCTCGCGGGATCCGCACCGAATCGACGTCTGCGAAGTCGCCCAGAGGAATTGAGTCGATTACTAGTCTCTCGCCCTGTTTGTTTGCAGGATCGTCGAGGCTGGCATGAGCAGAGTCGTCCACCAGCAGCTTTCTATGAACAAGCCGTTGCGGCACTGGCTTGCTCCCGTGTTTGAAAACGTAGTGCGCAGCAGATAGAGTGAGGATCAGGGATGCGAGCACATGCGGAAGCGTGAGCCGTCGCAGCCAGCTCGTTCTGCGCATGTATCATCTACAGGTTTATCACCGTAGAACGCTTTACGACCGAGACAGACAAAAATAGACGCGAATGAATAGATGCGAATAGACGCAAATGGATAGACGCAAGCGAGACCTGCGGCTGTGCGATTATAGGTGGGCGTCTAAAGAAATGAGTAGACGCTACTAGACACGAACGCTAGACACGAACGCTACTAGACGCGAACGCAACGAAAAACGCAACTAGAAACGCAACTAGATAAATTAACTAGAAACGCAACTAAACAGGAATAAACGAGGCGTCACGATCTGATGCCACAGCCTGAGTATCTGAAACAACCCTGGATAGAATCAGATCGGGCGGACACCCGCAGCATCCAACACAACTACAAATACAACTCAATTGAACAGAAACAGCAGACAAGCACCAGACAAGCACCACGCAAGCACCACGCAAGCACCACGAAAACATCACGCAAACACCCCGCAAGTGCCCCGCAGCCTCACCCCAACCATACACCGCAGGCCTCGACATGCGTCGCACATGCATATGATGCGCTTATCTGACAGGCCAGCTGCATCAGCCATGCAGCAGAGAAAACTTAATTCCCAACATTAGGTAACGCGGCACGATCAGTCAATTATGAAAAGACCACCAAAAAATAGGGCGAAATAGGGTCAGCCAAATAGGGTCTAGAGCGGCGTCAAAGAATGAGCGACGTTTCGAAGTCTGGAGCTGCGGCGCCGGCGAAGGCGTGCCTGTTCGACATGGACGGGCTGCTGATCAACACAGAGGACATGTACACGGTTGCCACGAACGAGGTTCTTGCCGAATTCGGCAAGGGCCCGCTGCCCTGGTCCGTGAAGATCCAGCTGCAGGGCCGGCCCGGGATCGAGGCCGCGAAGGTGCTGCTTGCGTGGGCCGAGATTCCGCTGGAGCCGCACGAATTGTTTGCGAAGACCACGAAGGTCCAGGAAAAGCTGTGGTCCCAGACCGAGTTCCTGCCCGGCGCCCTCGAGCTGCTGCAGGGCCTCCATGCACGCGGCGTTCCCATCGCGCTAGCGACGTCCTCGCTGCACAGCAAGTACCTGCAGAAGACCGCGCACCTGCGCGAGGGCTTCGATCTGTTCCGGCACCACGTCGTGACCGGTGACGACAAGCGGATCCCTCCTGGCCGCGGAAAGCCGGCTCCAGACATCTGGCTCGTGGCCCTGGAGTCGCTGAACGCCGAGCAGCGGTCGCGTGGCCTGCAGGAGATCAGGCCCGAGGAGGCTGTCGTGTTCGAGGACGGCATTCCGGGCGTCGAGGGCGGCCAGCGCGCGAACTCGCAGATCGTGTGGGTCCCGCATCCCGAAGCGGCCTCGCTGCTTGGGCCCGAGAAGATGAGCGAGGTTCTTGATGCGGGCCGCGGCGAGCTTCTTGGGAGCTTGCTGGAGTTCGACTATGCGCGCTACGGCTTGTAATATTAGTATCTGTATATAGCACATGTTTGACGAGCGGTATTGGGCGGTTCAGGCGAGTTTCCGCGGATCGGCGCTTGATTTGCTGCCTAATTTGAAGCCAGATGACGGCAAGTTCTGCCGCGTACACCAGACAGGCGTGCACGCGGCAGCAGCGAGAAGTTTCCCGAGCGTTCGCTGCCTGGAGTTACCTAGCATACGCTGCTTTACCGAGCAATTGATGTGTAACTGATGTGCAATTGTGCGATCGTTGTGCGTCTGCCGTGCCCATCGTGCCGAGATTCCGTGTTTGCACACTCGTTGTGTAGCGTCGTGCCGAGCTTCTGTGATCCACGTCTCAGTGTGCCTAGCGACAGCACCGAGCTGCCAGCCTACTCCGAGGGCTTGCCGAACTCGACCGATCTGGTAATAATGATGATTCGCCTACTATATAAGGCTTATGGGACATGACGGAACAGGAAAGACACGCTCTCGCCGTTGTGCAGACGCCGGATGCTCTCGGCCAGCACCGGGCTGACGTCGAACTGTTTGAGCTTCGTGGACTGCTTCATCTTGTCGTCCATTGGCACGGTGTTGGTGCAGGCGACGTACGACAGCTTGCTGTTGTTGATGTTCGCAATTGCGTTGCCCGACAGAATGCCGTGCGTGACGATGGCAATGACCTCCTTGGCGTGGCCCTGCGTGATCAGCGTGTCGGCGGCCTTCGCCAGCGTGCCGCAGGTGTCTGCCATGTCGTCTACAATCAAACAGATCTTGTCGCGGACGTCACCAACGAGCACCATCTTCGAGACCTCGTTCGCGCGCGCGCGCTCCTTGTGAATGAGCGCGAAATTCAGATCGAGCTGGTCCGCGAGACTCGCCGCGCGTTTGGCGCCGCCCGCGTCGGGCGAAACTATGATCGCGTTCTTCGGATCGAAGTGCTTTTCGATGAACTGCACGACGCTCGGCTCGGCGTACAGGTTGTCGACGGGGACGTCGAAGAAGCCCTGGATCTGCGACGCGTGCAGATCCATCGTGATCATATGGTCGCAGCCCGCCGTCTGCAGCATGTTCGCCATGAGCTTGGCCGTGATCGGCGCGCGGCTCTTGTCCTTGCGATCCTGCCGCGCGTACGGGAAGTTCGGCAGCACGGCCGTGATGCGCCGCGCGGACGCCGTCTTGCACGCATTGATCATGATCAGCAGCTCCATGACGCTGTCGTTGACGTCCCCGGAGCCGATCTGGCACAGAATGTACACATCCTCGTCGCGCACGCTCTCGCCAATGCTGATGCTCATCTCGCGGTTCGACTCCTGCGAAATGTCCACCTTGCAAAGCTGGAGCCCCAGATTCCTCGCCACGAGCTCGGCGAGCCCGCGATGGACGTTTCCAGCAAGCAGTTTGATTGAATTCACACTCATCGCGGGTCGTTGGCCGGTGAATTTTTGCTTATGCAGCCGATCACTTGTTAAGCAGCGTAAATGGCTTGGCCGGATCGGCGGCGGATTTCGCAACGAAAAAGAGCAGAAAAAGCCCCATTTGAATCTAGTCACAGAAAATAGCTAAATTAGCGTATTGTTAAGTACAATCGCATGCTCACACTGCCGCCCGGTCGCATGAATCGTCGTATCGTCGCATACCAGATCGTGGCGAGCATTGGCGGCCGGGGAGCGCCATTTTGCTGAAAACAATTTGTGATAACACTTGAATTCGCAGAGTCCGGGTGCCTGACCCAGTGTTGGCATGTAATACCACTGGCATGTAACCCAATGCATCGCACAAGCCAGCGGTTTACAAAAAGGCAGATGGCAAGTGGAATCCAGTAATTCAGCAAATCAACTAGTAGGACAACGGCAAAATAGAGTACTAAAGGGCTGTGGATATGCTACATATAAAGTGAAGGAAGCACATCTGGATAAGTGTCACTGCTTGAGATCCCTGCAGCATTTAGGTATCAGGAGCTGCAGTATTGAGTGCTAGGTAGCTATGCAGACGGAATTAAGCGGCGTTTCTCGCAGATCGGAGCTTCGTTGAAATTTTAACATGATCCTTGCATTGGTGTCAATGGTGGCAGTGCTGAGCGCTGGCTAGAAATGCGTGGACACCACTGACACACCAGGAAGGTACCATCAGAACTGTTGCACTGTTGCCAATGCACTAGTATCACTGGATCGAGCGCTCGAGAATCGGGTCAGAGAGGCCTTTCTTGAAGATCAGTTGCACTGTTGTCAATGCACTATCAGAATTAAATATTCATTGATCAGAGTGTCCTCAGAGTTCAAAATGGTCCTGTACTGTTGTCAATGCACTTGAGGAACAGACAGAATGGAGAATTGACCGGTACGCGCGAGTACGAAAAAGGGAATTGCGATTGAAAGTTGAACAGAGTTACATTTGAAGAGCATTGGGATCAACGGACAGAATTGAGGTATCAATTTGACAAAGAGTATGGGGGTGCTGCTGGTGAGCACTGCTGGATCGGGCGTTGGACCGGCAGCACCAACAGCAAGCAACTCGCGTGCAGGGAGACGCGGGAAGCCGTGTGAATTACTTCATGAAACGTATGCTAGGTATATACAATAATAATAATAAATTAAAGCTAAGGACTCAGCGAAGACTCAGTGAAGGTCAGCAAGAGGACTCAGTGAGAAGTGCCCAGAGCCGGCGCCATTGTCTGCCTGGCGTGGCCGGAAAGAAGGCTCCTTTGGTTCAGGCTCGCAGCGGCAAGCAGAACCGAGTGTAGGTACGCCTCGCGCGTGCTGTAATGGGCGTCGGCAACAACCGTCTGCCACGCAGCGACGAGCGTGCGCTTGTTGGGGTTCACCGAGAACAAGGCCGGGTTCGGCTCGGCGTGGCTGCGGTACACACAGATGCGCTTTGGCTTCTCGTGCGACACCTCCACGGCATCCGTTTCCTGTGTATCGTTCGAGTAGTCGATGTAGTCGTCGAACCTGATCTCTTCAGGACCGAAGTATGAGAAGTCGAGACCCTCGTCAGACAGATCCGAGGGCATCTCGTACGAGTAGTCAAGCGCCAAGGGGGAAGACGGCTTCGATTCGAAGCTGGCGTCGCTCGGCGACAGCGGCTCGACGGCCTCCTCGGCCTCCGAGTCCGTGCCGCGGTACGTGGCCTCGAACTCCCGGATATAAGTCTGCAGCTCATCCTCGGTCATCGTGGACTCGAATGCCAGCTTCGGGTCCTGCTCGTTGTGCTCCTGATCCTTCTGATCCTCCTTCGGCGGGGTCAGCGGCTCATAGAGCTCCAGAGGGGGCGGGGTCGATATCTCGGGCACAGACAGCTCGCCGCAAGCCTCGGGGTCAGTCACCAAACTTGATTCAGGCAGAGACTCAGCCGCGGCTGCGCTCTCGTTATAAATATGTTCGGGCTCGGGCGTTGCTCGCGAGTCCTGCGGATCGGACGCCTTGGAGTCCTCCTTCGTGGCCACGGCGTCCTGGTTCAAGGCCTTGGACAGCAGCTTCGACGCTGATTTCGATCTCGCGCCGGATTTCGTGCTCGGCTTCGTAACGCGGGCCTTCGTGGCGGGCTTATTCGTGGAGCTTTTCATGGCCTCGCGGCGCGCGCTTCGGGCTTCTCTGGACGAAGTCGCAGGCATTGTGGGTCGTTTCGTGGGCACTGGGGTTGCACTGGAGATTGATGTATCTGAAGCACAGCGGCTGTCCGAATCACGGCGTAAGTATATAAACTCGGTGTGATCCAATATTTTTTTGAGCGCTGTTAGGGTTATGCACTGACAAGATCCACGATGCAGGGTTCCCAGTCTTCACATCACTACGAAGGCCCGCAAATATGTGCGCAACCAGGGGTAGGTAAAGAGCAACTGCTGCGCGGATCGCTGTATATGACTTGGTTTCCAATGGCCATAGCATGCCCATGCTGCCAGAACACCGGAATGGCCGCCATGGCAGACACTTCGCTATCTAATGACACCTGCCACGAGCCCAGGGTGGCCAATTTTCTGCCGCTGATCACTGCAGGCCCTACTGACTAATAAACCACGAGCATATTATTGGCCTTCAGGCAGCCCAGCTGCATGAACCTCAGTCAAGGGTTTGTATGGAAAAAAAGTTTTTTGTAATCGAGCGCTGACAGCGTGCAGGACCAGGCGAGAAGAGCACAGCGCAGAGGCAGAGCAAGTGAGCAGCCTGCAGCACTCGCGCAGCGTAGATCCTCAATTAAATAATTACGCTAGTTATATTCGTAGCTTTTTGAATCGGTGTAAAGCGTGCTCATGTCCGTGAGCTGGCAAAAGCTGCGTGGGATAACCTGGAGGGAGAGCACACAGTAGTCATATGCAGTGTTGACAGGCCGCCGCCACACGGGCTTGGTAAACAAAACGCCGTTCATTCCGGAACCACCCACATCCGCACCCACATCCGCACCCAGATCCCACAGCCCTCGGTGGACCGGCACTCAGTCATCGGCCGCCTCGATGTGACAGGCATCGACTAACAAGCGTTGGCAGATCGAGCGTTATGCACTCTCAAAACGCTCGCGTCCGCGCATTTGATATTACTGTTCACTAAATAAATAATCCAAGTAGGCGCACCCACTATATGCCCACCCGGAATTCTCTGTAGCCCTCCAAGGCTATTAATATCACACCAAGGAGCGGTGTGAGAGGCTGGTGATTAAATGTTGATATCAGAATACATTAGTTTGTAAACAAATCTGCTGCATGGAACTTATGTATAATACTTGTGCATGATACTCAAAGAGTCGACTAAGGTGCAGCCCGAATATAATCGATCCCGTTCGAACCGTTCAACAGGGATCATCTTCGGTGATCTGCGATGGCCGTGTAACTAACACGAAGACCACTTCTGCATCGAGGCCTAAAATTTACACGAGTTCTATATATCCATTAATTAACTGGCTCTGAGAACCAGGTCGTCTCGTCACTCCGCTAAGCCTGCTCTAACCAGCCAGCGGAGCAACCAGATCGGATCGCTGAATACGCTATTTGCCGTATACTTCTTATTATTCAAGACAATTGGAACTCAGATAGCCAACTGGCTCGAGGACTAGGTTACCGCGTTAAGACACGCAGCCTGGTCTGTTCACAGCCTGGCCTGCGAACACTACACCAGATCAAACCAGCGAGAATGCTACATGCCTCCCACGTACCTTCATTCAGCATAGAATACGCTCAGCTAATTAAGGCATGTCGAGAACCAGACCAGCTCGAGACAGCCTGATGAACAGCCTGATCATCACACCAGATCACATCTAAAAAACGCTACGCGCGGTACATTTACGTCCCGTTTACTTAAATAAATAATTGCTTTGGCTCCCTCAGATTCATTAAATCAGTTTTTTGTTGGAGTAACTCATGGCTATCATACAGTGTGAATATCAAAAAAGTCGTCATTGGGAGCCGCCGATGGACAGCCGTGTCAGGCTAGATTTCATCAAGCTGTGAAAAGTGTGTCGGAACTGACCATTCATTATTATCCCGGCCCCTGCTGGATGTACAGCCAGCAGTTGCACGAATGCCGGACCAAGGATTATGTCCGCCCGGTCGAAACTGATCATCATTCACAGTCTGGTAGGTTAGTATTCAGCTCATATGGGATTGAAACGATAAAGTAATAGGTTTCTTCAGCTTTACCTCAGTAGGAACAATTGGTTATGAAGATAATCACCGCTAATAAACATACCTTTTCACAACTCAAGGAAAGCTTTCCCGGCACGGCTGGCCAATCTTGACGCAACGTGCACCTGCAAACGTGTTCGCTAAACGTGCCGAGTTTGTATTGTGGAGCAGCGACTTTAGTTGGTGGCCGTGGACATGTGGCTGCAAGGCCGTTAACCTCCAGCTCGCACACATCCATGCACCACAAACACCCAGCCACAAAATCCCAACGCAAACTCCGTGTTTTTGTTCACGTTCCCGTTCACGCTCAGGTTCACGTTCGCCGTCAAGTGAACAGAAAGCTGGAGAGTTGGAAGAAAGGTTTTCAGGCCAGGAGACCCCCCGGGAACCCTTGCCGGGATCCTGGCCTCCACTTCACCTCCCACTTAAGGCTTAGTCTCCGGTACGGAAGCGGAGGGCGACTTTGTGGAGCCTGGAGCATGTTCAGGCAGTTGCTGGTTGCCTACATCCTTGGCGCGTTCACGTTCTGGCCGCTTCTGGCATGCTGCATCTACTTCGCGTTCCGCTATCTCGGCAGGACCGCGCACGATGAGGATCCGCAGTCACAGCCCGCGAGCACAGACACCAAGCGCTCAAAGGTCAAGATGTACACGATGGAGCACTTGTCGAAGCTCAATTCGGTCGACTCGGTGCGCAGCATCGATTTCGAGAGCGACATCGAGGCCAGCGGCTGGATTCGCTTATCTCCAGCGTTCATCTCGTCCCTGGATCCATACGAGGAGACCGACGGCTCGCAGCCGAAGCAGCCCCCGAGCTCGGCTCGCAAATCGCTGCGCAAGCTCATGAGCAACTCGAGCTTCTTCTCGTCGTTCAAGTCTGCCAACGCCAAGAGCTCTAAGAGTCTGAAATCCACCGAGGATGCCGCAGGTGCAGGCGGACCGGCGGCTGGCGGTGCATCAAGCACAACAACAGGCGGCACTGCTGGCGGATCTGGTGCAGCAGGCACCAGCGGGGCTAGCAGTGTGAATGTCGAGGCCCTGAAGCCGAAGTCGGTCGCCAAGTGCCCTAGATACTGGGCCGTGATCCGCGGCGCGCAGCTGCAGCTTTACGAAGACCAAACAGAACGCAAGTTCATGGAGGTGATTGTCGTCCCGAAGTTTGTAGTGAGTCTCTGGCCCCAAAACTTGCAGGAGTACGAGCTCTTCTACAGACGGTACCCGATCACTCTCATCAGCCGGTTCGACTCCGAAGGTGTCGTGTCCCTGGACTTGTACCCGGGGATTCCGCCACGAGACGCACTGTACTTGTACGTGTCGAACCCTGTGGAGAAGGAGGACCTCTATTTCGCGCTGATCAAGGCAAGCAAGGTCGAGGTGCCTTCGTTGACGCCGATCACCGAGGGTCTAAGTCTTGGCCCGCGGGATCCGGTCACCATGGCAAAGCCCGTGGGCGTCAAGAAGGCCGAGGCCCAACAGCTGCAGTCCTCGATTTGGAATAATGAGCTGCCGCAGGACACACAGTGGCTCAACGCACTGCTTGGCCGAATATTCCTGTCGATCAAGGACTCGCGGCTCGCAGAAGCATACCTGCGGCGGAAGTTCGCCGTCAAGCTCAAGCCGATAAGCGACAGCAGCAACATCATCGGCGAGATAGATGTCAAAAAAATCAGCAGCGGCTCGGCTGCGCCATACTTCTCGAACATCAAGCTCAAAGAGCTGACTCCGGACGGGAACCTGGTGCTCAGCGCGCGAATCAGCTACAACGGCGGCTTCAAGGTCATTTTGGGCACCTCGGTCAAGCTAGCTGCCGTCACGTCGTTGACCACGAAGGAGATCCCCGTGGAACTCGCGGCCACGCTGCGCGGCCTAGAGGGCAGTGTGATCATCCGCGTAAAGCCCGCCCCGAGCGAGCGTATCTGGTACTCGTTTGAAACAATGCCCGAGGTGGACCTGCATATTGCCCCCGCCGTCTACGAAACGCACATCTCCCTCTCCGTTGTGACGAAGTTCATCCGAGGCAAGATCCTGGACTCGCTAAAGGAAACCTTGGTCATGCCTTACATGGACGACCTGACGTTCTACGACACCACCGACAGCTTCTACCGTGGTGGAATTTGGGAATCCACAACCCGCGAGAAGGCTGCTGAACAGCCGAAGAAGGCTGACGACAGCAAGCTCCAGTCTGCCTTTGCCCCAGGCGCGCCGGTGTCCCCTAGTCTTATGCCCAGGGGAAGCCCAGGTCCTAGCGAAGCAAGCAGCCTCGACTCGGGTCTCACCCCCGTGGGCAGTCTTGGTTCGACTGGCGCAAGTGGCTCGGGCCTTGCGCCAGTTTCGAGCACAATCTCGGACACCGCAGGAGCTGGAGCGGCCGATGAGCCTCCACCGCTTGCACCTAGAATCAGAAATCGTGCAGGTAGCACGCGCGGCTCGATGGACTCGATGGAAAGCGATACAGCTACACAAACCGCTCGCCAACGGTTTAGTAGCTGGGTGCGCCGCAGACAGCAGGGCGGGCGCGACCCCTCGTCACCCTCAAGCAGCGTGTTCGAGCAAGACACGAATGGCTTGGACTCGGACAGCTTAATGCACCGCAGCCCGAGCGTCCGCGGCATGGCATGGACCACGGCAACGACGCAGGTCACGCCAACCAATGCATCCTCCGAGCGCGATTCTGAGCGTGAGCTTGAGAGGGATGACGAGCCGGGCCTATCTAGCTCGGCGCGAACCACTGACGGCCCCGGGTCGTCGCCGCGGAGACAAATACCGCGGCGCAAGCCAGTCCCCGAGCCGGCAGAGCCTCAGCCAGCTGAATCAAGCCCCGAGCGTGCGATCCCGAGCTCGAACTCAAATAACGAGACGAGCCCCAAACTGAGCCCGAGGCTGCGTCCGGAACTGAACCGCAGGCCGAGTTCGGGATTGAGTTCCGGACTGAATGCCGGATTGAGCTCGGGGCTGAGTCCCGGGCTCGCGCTCGGCGGAGCAGCGCCAGCCGATCCGGTCGTCTCCACGGCTAATCCTGTCCCCGATAATGTGAGCGATGCGCGGCTGGGCCACCTGGAGTTCCCAAACGCACCGTCGGCAGCGGTAGAAACAACGGGGGCGGACGTCAAGGGAGAACTCGTTGAGGGGCCACGACGACGGAGCTCTGTTTCAAGCCGGCACTCGCGCAAGACTTCGGACTCGCGAAGTTTCACAGACTCGCGCAGTCTCACAGACACTCGCAGTATTCGCAGCGGCAACAGTATTTCCGGTCCTGTGCTACCCCCACGCAACCGACGCGTTGTTCCTCTTGCAAATATAGCCCCTGAGCGCGATCCATAAAAGCGGCCCACAGAAGCGGTCCGAAAGGAGCGCCCCTGGGCACAAATAAGCTTGCAATGTTTACTAGAGCCATGCTACGAAGAGATACCTGTTACTAAAAAAGATGATACTTGTAAACACAGCGCACCAGTTAAGAGCTGAAACTGCGTTACAACGAGACTGCGTCGGTGAATTCTGTGCTTCTGCAACGTCGAAGTTTCATGCAAACAATAGCATAATAGCGCAATTCGATTGCTTTGTCTAGCCCTGGCCAGCGTAGACTGCCAAGTACAAAACGGGAATCCACCACGCAGCGGAATGCCAGGATCGGTATAGATATAAAAGGTAGTCACATCAGACGCGCTGAATATGGTACATAATTACGTGCAGCTCATGATAACAAGTCTCATGATAGCAAGTCTATCGTTATAGCTTAGAGCCTAGCACTAGCTTACAGCCAACACCTGCATCACCAGAGAGGTAATGAATGCGCCACGGATGGCTAAGTGCACGCGCGGCTGATGGGAAACGCGTGGCTGGCGGGCAATGCGCTGCTGGTGGACAACGCGCGGCCAGTGGACAACGCGGCGTGCGCGGCTGAACAAGAGCTGCTGCTATGGACCAGGACGACGTCGGGCCGGTCAATGCTCAGAAACCGTGCATCTTGATGTCCGCCTTCGGGATCTGCAGGGCCGAGGTGAGGAAGCCCTGGACCTTCTCACGCTGGTCGCCCTGGAACTGGAGAATGTCGCCCAGCTCGGTGTCGCTGTTGATGTGGCCATTACAACCGAAATCTTTCTTCAACGTCTTCAAAATGCGCTTCAGATCATACTCGCTCGGGATGCCCTGCACAGTCGTGATGGTCTTGCGACCATTACGCTGCTGGCACCGGATGTGGATCTGGTTCGAACTCTGAGTCTTCGCTTCACCAGTCTCGGCAAATGGATCGAAAGATTCGATGTTATCCAAAGAGGCCATAAAATGTCGGCTAGTAGTAAAAGTGTGGGTGGGGAAGGCAAGCTTTGTTGTGCGTTGGAAACTCTGATTTTGCGAGTGGCGGCTGACTAACGCAACGCGATACGGGCTGCGGACGGTTTCGCATCCCGTACGCACGTTATGCTATGTGCCTTGCATTGCGCGCGGAAGAGCACGGCGCTGCAGTCGCGGCGCTGCAATTCGTATGGCCTTGAGCGGCCTTGAATGCTATGCAACGCAGCATTGATGCTCGCTATATAGACTGTTAGAGGTGCGCACCGCAGTATATGCTGCACGGCGCGCAAAGCGTGGCACTGCAATTCGCTCAGTGCTGCGGATCCGTGTGCGGTTTTTCGCGAAATTGATCTGTGGAAGGCGGATTTGCCGCCCTTTATATAGTTTTTGTAGCTGCAGCACGTTCTCGCCTCCTCCGGCCGAGTGCCTCCGGCCGAGTACCTTGAAAAGGGCGCCTCGTCACAATTGCGCCAGCACAATTGCCTCCAGCGCCTCCGAACAACCCTGTCCACAAACGGCCATCGCCATCTCTGCAACCTACGTACACTTACGTTTTATCTTACTTAAACCGGGTTTGCACCGGTGTCGGCGAGCCCGGTCTCGTTGACTGACGGTTAAAAAACAAGTCCGACCCTGCCCAGCTCCAGCCGAACCCGTAACCCGCAGCCACAGCCACAGCTACCGTGCCACAGCTACCGTGCACAGGTCTGGCATGTCGTTTTTGCGCAGCGAGCCTGATATCGATGCGAGCGTTCGCAAGGCCATCTCGCCCGACGAGACTGCGCCAAAGCGCAAACATGTGCGTGCGTGCGTCGTCTACACCTGGGACCACCGCAACGGCAAGGCGTTCTGGCACGCCGTGCGCATGCTGCCCATCCAGGAGGACCCCGTCATGGTGTTTAAGGCTCTCATTGTGATCCACAAGGTGCTGCACGAGGGCCACCGCACCGTGCTCAAGGAGGCCCAGAACCATGTGAACTGGATCCGCTCCTTGGCCGGTCCCATGGGCCCCGGCGGCGGCTACCGCAGACTCATTGAGGAATACGTGCGGCTTCTGCTGTTCAAGCTAGAGTTCCACCGCCGCCACCCGGACTTCAATGGCACGTTTGAGTACGAAGAGTACATTTCACTGCGCAACGTCGACGACCCCAACGAAGGGTTCGAGGCCTGCATCGATCTGATGAACCTGCAGGACTCCATCGACGACTTCCAGCGCGTTGTGTTTGCGAGTGTTGGCTCGGCGCGGCGGCGATCCGCGGGCCAGGGCGGCATGGAGTGCCGCGTCTCGTCGCTCACGGCCATGGTCACGGAGTCCTACGGCATCTACCGGTTCACAACGAGCATGCTCCGGGGCCTGCACCAGCAGGTCGACTCTGAAGCCCTGGACACGCTGCGTGCGCGCTACTACTCGCAGCACCGGCGGCTCCGCAACTTCTACTTCGAATGTCAGGGTGTCAAGTATCTTGTCACACTGATCACGATCCCAGAACTGTCGAAGGAGCCTCCTGATCTCATGCAGAGCAACGACAATGCCCCGAGCCTTCCGAAACGGCCGCGCGAGCTGCAGCCCATGGCAACCGGAGCAACCACCGTCACGCTCGATCCGTCGCCGCAGCCCGTTGTTGCCGAGCCCACGGGCAACTGGTGGCAGGGACAGCAGCCGAACATCGCTGCGCAGCAGGCGGAAGAGGAGCGCCGCATGATGGAAATGGAGATGTACCAGCGACAGCTCGAGGCTGAGCGACAGCAGCAGGAACAGCTCGCTATCCAGGCTCAGCAGCAGTTCGAGGCCGAGCAGGCGGCGCTTTTGGCAGCCCAGCAAGCCCAGCAACAGGAGTACGCGCGCGCCCAGCAGCAGATGCAGTACCAGGGCCAGGCCGCCGTCGAGCAGGAGCTTTCCATGCTGCGCGCGGGCCAGCAGGAGGCCGAGAGCATGCTGCAGCAGTACGACCAGCGCGTGCAGTCGCTTGAGCAGGACCTGCAGCAGATTACATCTTTGACGCAGCAGCAGATCGACGCGAAGTCGCAGCAGATCGAGAGCATGCAGGAGCAGGTCGATGGCTGGCGCTCGAAGTACGAGAAGCTCGCGAAGCTGTACTCGCAGCTGCGCAACGAGCACCTCGGGCTCATGGACAAGTTCCGCAAGGTGCAAACCAAGGCCGCGTCGGCCCAGGAGGCGATTGAAAAGCGCGAGAAGGCCGAGCGCGACCTCAAGTCGAAAAACCTCGAGCTTGCGGATCTCATTCGCGAGCGCGACCGCGCGAGATACGAGCTCGACAAGTCTCGCGGCCAGCATCTCGACGAGGTCGAGCGGCTGGAGCGCAGCGTGTCGCTGCTTAATGACCGCATCTCGGACTCGGACCGGTCGAAGGCTGCGGATGTGAGCTCGATTGTCTCGAGCCACGCGCGCCAGATCGGGCTCCTCGAGACTCAGCTTGCCGAGAAGGAGGCCGAGCTTGCCAAGCACGCCGACCGCGCGCACGATGACGAGATCGACATTCTCAAGGAGCAGCTCACGCAGATGGAGGAAATGGTTGGCGGGATGTCGTTGAAGCACGGCGACGTGAGCTCGATTCTCGACGCCGTGTTGCAGGCTGCACATGAACATGTCCAGCAGGCCCTGAACCAGTTCGATTCTCCGTTAGAGAGCGGGAATCCGAACGCGAACCCGCCGTACGTGCTCAGCATTTGCGACACGACCGTGGCGAGCACGGAGCAGTTTGCCGAGGCGTTCACGCAGTACATTGCCGAGGGCGACGAGGGTGACCCCGTGCAGATCATTACCGTGGCAAGCGCGCTTTCGGGCCAGATGGGCAACCTCCTGGCCGACGTCAAGGGCCTGGCTGCGCTCTCTACCGAGGTCAGCAGCGACGCATTGCAGGATGCTGCGCGCGAGAGTGCCACGAACCTCGGCACTTTCTTTGCAAGTTTGAACTCGGAGGTGCTTCGCGAGCTGACGGACGAGGACGACAAGCTCGAGCTTGTGATCACGAACCAGGTTGAGGTGATGAAGTACCTGCAGGAAGTGAGCAACATTGTTGAGGGCATGCTGCCGAAGTCGGTGCTTACCGCGGGCAACCTGAACCAGCAGGTCGATGGGGCGATGGCGAACCTTGCCGATGCGGTTGCGAGCGCGAACAACCAGCTGTCGAAGCTGCTCGGCCGCTCGGGCGACTACAAGGCGTACGACCGCCAGGTCAACGAGGCCATCATTGCCGCGACCGTGGCCATCACCTCTGCGATCAGCGAGCTGATCAAGGCGTCGATCCAGTGCCAGCAGGAGATCGTGTCGCGGGGCAAGCAGGGCGAGAGCCCCGAAAATTACTACAAAAAGAACCACCGTTGGACCGAGGGCCTTATTTCCGCGGCGCGTGCCGTGGGCTCGGCCACGAACGTGCTCATCGAGACCGCAGACGGTACGTTGAGCGGGCGCGGATCGCCGGAGGAGCTGCTTGTGTCGTCGCGTGAAGTTGCATCGTCTATCGTGCAGCTTGTTGCATCGTCGCGCGTGAAGGCTCACCACCAGTCGGAGAACCAGCACAACCTCGAGACGGCTGGCAAGAGTGTGTCGTCGTCTTGCCGTGCGCTCGTGTCCAAGGTCGAGGAGATGATAGCGCAGCACCGTCCGGACCCGAAGAAGATCGATTACAGCCAGCTTTCTGCCCACGAGTTCAAGTCTGCATCGATGGAGCAGCAGGTTGAGGTGCTGAAGCTCGAGCAAGAGCTCACGCAAGCACGCAACCGGCTGTTCGAGATCCGCAAGCTTGAGTACGCTGCTCAAGATGACGAGTAGACATATGTTGTATTTAGCTAGACTATTTCACATCAACGGACATATTTTAGCGTAATTGAACGTCAAGAGCAGTGACGCGAGATAAGTTAACATAATCAATTAGGTAATTCGCCTAAAATAGACATGGACGTGCATGCTGTATGTATGCATTGTCTCAATCGGGACATGCGCGCATTCCGATGAGAGTCTGGGAGACGCGTGAGCTAAAGGTGGCACTAAAGGGTGCCGAGAATCCTCTCTTGCCAGTTCCTCAAAGGGAATTCTACCCGATTGAGTACGCTATGGTTAGCACCGCGAAATCCAAGTATTTTGAGGCCGCTGTCAAGTCTCATGCCCGTATGACTAGGTCCTATAAGAGGAGCATCAAGAGGCGAAGAGCTCAAAAGTCAAGGCGAGCAAAAAGAAAGCCTGCTCGTCGTGAAGCTCGAAAGAACAGCACTACCAAGACTATTCCCTTATCATTCCAGGCCCATGAAAGTGGACTTGCGATGCTTTCGAGAGATGCGATCGACGTATCCTATTTATCTGAACTGGGAAGGAAAAGCAGGTGGATTGGATTTAAGTACGCAGAACCTATGGAAGTTCGCGACATAAAGCGTCCTGATTTGAGGAGGCGCAAGAGACGAAGGAGGCGTGATCGTTGGCCCTTTGTTTTCTTCGCTAAGCCGAAATTCCAGCCAAACAAATACATCTGTGGGAGTTCGATCATACGCCCATATCTCGTGGCATACAGTCTGAGAGATGTTACGTTCATAATGTCTGCTATGTGGAACGACCTATGGAATTCCGACGCAAGTGATTATTTTACTGTCCTTTCGGCGTCTACAGTAGTAGCATCCTCTCATCTTCACAAGTATCCGACCCAAATCATAGGCTTGAACGACTACATTCAGTTTAAACTGTTCGACGAACCATTCGAGGATGTATTGGAGCACACAATAAAGACAGAGTGGTCCGAACAGAAACCTGTTGCCAGGCAGCCTGTTGCTCCTGCTCCTCCTAAGCCTATTTTCCTTTTTGACTTTCCGCTGCAATATCTTTCCGCTTGGCCAGGTCTAGCGCCTGACCTGTATCCCTGAGCGCAACGAGCTCGGCTCGTAAGACCTTCCTTATCACGGCTATCGTCTTTTCGTCGAACCATCCATCGTTCACGTCGACCTCGGGCCTGAGATCGGTCGTGTTGATGAACTCCTCTAGATATCCGTCAGCTATATCACATAACTGTAAAAGCGGGACATCCGGGAAGTTTGTTCCATCGAACTTATACTCACTGCTTGCGGGAGCATCTGAGTCTGAGTCTGCTGCTCTTGCCTCTGCCATTGGACTCAGCTTCGAGTCCCTCGCACTGCCGTCGTCCTCCGCAGCTATTCGGAAATGCTCGACCTGGTACTTTGCCATGTGCGGTTGCGTGGATGGGTCGTGGCCGTACTTGATGTAGGCTCCTCTCCAGGGCCCGCTCCGGTAGTAGTATGAAACGTACGGCAGCGCGTACTTCAGGTACCGCGACATCTGTCTCCCGAGCATGTGCTGCAGCGAGCGCCGTGTGTAGCTGGGCTTCGCGTCGAAAAGACGTTCGACCTCAGCAATGCACTGCTTAATGTTGGCTCTCGGGCTCTTTTCGAGCCCGTCGGGGGGCTGCTTCGGCACGGGGTCCCCCCAGTTCAAAATATTCGATATGACGCGCGAGCTCGTCGAGGTGTGTATCAAGCGCTGGCCAAGCTCGTCATCAACGATCTTCACGTAGGGGCTCTGCTTGTACCCGTAGTAGAAAGGCTGCGTGCTCAGCGTAAAACGCGGCGGAGGGATGATCTCTTGAGTGTTCGATCCGGCGAGCCTCAGCTTCTGGATCTCGGCCAGATCGCCCGCGAAAATCGAGCGCTTCATCTGGTTGATGAACTCAGAGTCGCCCGTGTAGTACTGGAAGTCTGCGATCTCTCTAAACCGGTGCAGGAGGTCAACGCGTAGCTTCGGCACGACCTTGGGCGCGTGGCCCTGCGCCTTGGCCGCGCTCAGCGCAGCCTTGATGTCGGGGCCGTTCGCAAAGCATTGGCTCGGAAGCTCGATTTCAATCACAATATTTTGCGAGCGCAGCGCGGCAGAGTTCACGGGGTGGTGGAACGTGTCGTTCCGCAGCTTCAGCTGCAGGCCCTCGGGGTCTTTCGCAAACGCAGCCTCAGACGTGACCCTGGCGATCTCGCCGGGGCCCCCCACGGCGTCAATTGCCTTGTCGATGTTCTGTACATTCAGCGGGAGCTCGAGACAAACCGCGCCTTGGAGTTCCCGCGGCTTGTCCATGGAGAAGGTCCCGAACCCTGAACGGATCGATGATGAGTATGGCGTGAGAGTTCCGTAGGACGCGTTGGAGCATAGTTTTGTAGCATAGTTTTGGAGCAGATTTTGTGCAGGACTTCATATAAAGTGTGCTAGTTGATTGCAACTTAATTGTGGACCAAAGAGTTGCTGTTAGGTTGGGATCTGCGTATCCTAGGTATATATATGTAACTAGTTTCGCGCTTTTGCTGATCCTGGGAACTGAACGGCGTGCGCTGGATGTGTGATGCGCTATTTGTGTGATCGCACGGCTCTGGTGATGCTGATTTGCAGGATCCTGGCTTGGTTCTGGCTTAGCCCCGGCCTGATCCGAGCCTGATCCCAGCCTGATCCCAGCCTGATGCAGCGACAGTCATTCCAGATCTCAAACATTTCATGTTCATGCTTTCGTTATTTGAATTCATATCTTCTTATGTATCTCATAGCGCATGGGTGTCAGTCGTCCACCGAAAGGCGTTTGCCCGGCGTGCCCGGCCCTTTACCGCCCTTCTGCTCCTGCCGATCCTCCAGGTTCGGATCCTTCCCCATCGGCGAGCTTTCTGAGAGCGCCTTGAGGTCCGGCGAGCCCTCCACGCTGTCGTGGCCCTCCTCCGTGGCTTGGCCGCCATTGTGCACCTTGATCCAGTCGATGTCCAGCTGGTACGGCCCAAACTGGCCGTCTATGAGGCCCACGCCGACGCTGCGGATCGCATCGATGGGCAAGTTTTGCTGCTGCTGCACAACGCCGCCGTTCGTCAGGATGAAGTTCGCAAACGACACGGTCACCGTCTCCCACTCGCCGGGCGTCTTCAGGAACAGGCGGTGCTGGTACAGATCTGTTGGGTACGGCGTGTCCGCCTGGATGTTTATGAAGTACTTGCGGTAGTCGCCGCGCACACGCATCGACAATTGGCTGAAGTCTGACCAGTCGTGGAACTCGGACGAGAACAGGCCGAGAAGGCTTGGCGGCACGTCCTTCGTGCGGAACATCGCGTACCCGAGCCGCACGATGTCGGGCCTGTCTTCCGGCAGGTCCAGGCTGATGTCGCCGTGGAACCTCGCGAACGGGTGGCTGCCCTGGTTCACCAGATCGAGGTGCACGGAGCTGAACCCACCCAGGTCCTCGTCGCTTCGCGTCAACAGCGACTGCAGCCCAATCTCGGGCTGCCTGAAGTTCACCACGAACTTCTCGCTCACATTTCGTGACAAATTCGGCTTAAGGAAGCGTCGCAACATGGCAAATGCGGAGCGTCGAGATGATCTCTTATATAGCGCAGGGCACGTGGCCAGCAGATCTAACGGTCAAGTCGAGGCGCTGGGCTGCCTCAAAACCGCGAGAACTAAATAAATGTTTAGGTGACACCGGAGTAGCGGGCCGTGGCCTGTGCGCACTCAATGGCTTGCAGTCTATAAGCTATGAAAGCCATAAGCCATGAAGCCTAGGACCCATGCAGCCATGAGCCACGTAGCCATGACCCATCAAGCCATAAGCACGCAGCCATAAGCACGCAGCCATAAGCACAAAGCCATAAGCCACGTCCATACTCGCGACATCCCTAGCAAACTCTTGAATGGCACGCAACTTTCCTTTGAACTCGCGAACAATTTCGACTCATCAATTGCAGTGCCATTGCAGTGCCATTGCACTGTTTGGGCGAGGTGGCCAGGGATGTCCCAAAAAGGCAATGGCTGCAAAAGGACTTTTCGTACGTAAAACACGCCCAGTTGGATTCTACTAAAACAAAAAGCTGCCACAATTAAAAGCCGCTCCAACATCAAAATGTCTCGGGAGGCCAAGCCTGCCCAAGAGCAACCAGGGCTGCCAGCATCTAACAGCGCGCTGCAGCGGTCCATGAAAACCTCGCAATGGCGAGACATTCCGTGCGTGTTTGTGTTCATCGTGTTCCTCATTGGCTTCATCGTCATCGCGTCGCTCGACCTCAGGGACTACACACGAACGCAGTGCTTCAGCAACCGGTATGGGGATCCGCGCGTGGTGTTTTTCGATCCTCGCATCCTCGCGATCATCGCCATCTGCATCCTTCTAACCTTCGTGTTCAGCGGCCTCTACTTCTGCGTGGCTGCCATGTACACGTCGCACTTTATTCTTGTGTCGATGGTCGTGCAGATCATTGTCTCGCTCGGCTGCTCGGTTTTCTACCTGGCTCAGTCGCGCTGGCTTTCCGGCACGTTCAGCCTGATTTGGCTGTTTGTGAGCGCGATTGTGTACTGGGTCGTGCGCGTGTTTATTAGGACGGCGACCGTGCAGCTCAACACGGCCATGCGCGTGACGGAGCGCAACCCAACAATCATCTTCATCAGCTTTCTTGGCGCCTTGTTCTGTGCCGCATGGTCCATCCTCATCGGCTCCGTGACGCTTGCGGGCTTCGGCAAGGCCGTCACCGAGGACTGCTCCCGGAACCATATGCTGCGGCCCGAGGGCGCCTTCCTGGCGCTGCTGGCCTACCTCGCGCTCAGCAACTACCTCGTTACCGAGGTCGTGAAGGCTGCCGTGCGCGTGTCGATCTGCTACACCTTTGGCTGGTGGTGCTCTACGCCGGACCGCTCAGACTACCTGGACGGCCCCGTTGATTCCGTTGACGGGTTCCCCGTCGGCCCCTACGCGACGTGGATGGGGTTTTTGGGGGCGTGCACTTTCTCGTTCGGCTCGATATGTTTGTCGAGCCTGTGGCTTGCCGCGCTCAAGCTTCTCGCGCAGGTTGTTGCTGCGTGGTCGCAGACGCTCATTGTAAACAGCACGGTTTTCGAGGACAGGGACGTGTCGATCATTCTGCTGGCTTGGACGCTCAGCAACTGCGTTTCCCAGCTCGACTCTGCGCTCACGCACTTCACGAACTACGTGCTCGTGTACGTCGCCGTGGACAACCAGCCCTACTTCGAGGCGTTCAAGCGGTCGTTCAGCCTGGTTGTTCGCGAGGGAATCGACGCCGTCATCAACGACTGCTTGGCCAGCGGCACGCTCACGTTCGGCGCGTGGTGCATTGGCACGCTCGTCGCCCTGGCCGCCTACGTCTACATGAGATGGATCCAGCCGTACCCGCAGGAGGGAATCTTCTTTGTGTGCTCGTATATCATGCTGATCAGCATCCAGATATGCAGCATTCTGACCACTCCTATTTCGAGCGGGGTCCAGACGCTGTTCGTGGTGATGGCGACCGAGCCGAACCGCCTCGAGCTCTCGCATCCCGACGTCTACAACGCCCTCAGCGCCTGCAAGCAGTCCGAGCATCCGTGAACAATGAGTAGACATTAAGATTACGTCGCACGGCTCTAAAGGCTGTGCATTGAGGTATACTATATAACAATTACGGGCTCGTTCCCGCGAGAGTACATGAATGGCGGGCCGGCACGCGAGTGCGTGGGTCCGTTGACCGGCATGAGCGGGTCCGTGAGCAGGTCCGGGACCGGTCCATGCGCGGTCGATGTGCATTAGTGGGCTCATGGGTCGATTAGCGAATACATTAGCGAGTCCATGAGCTCCATGAGCGTCCATTAGGGGCCCATGAGCGGCCAGAGCGGTCCGCGAACAGATCAGAGCGGTCCAGAGAGATCCAGAGAGATCCGTGAACAGATCAGAGCGGTACATGAGCGGCCCAGAGAGATCCACAGCGACCTATGGGTGGCTGAGCGGTCCAGAGCGGTCCGTGATCAGAGCGAGGCCATGAGCAGTTCCATTAACGGGCCCAACTACGAGCCTAATGAGCAGCCCAGAGCGATCTATGAGCGGTCCAGAGCCACGGGTGGTCGTGAGTCCCGAGCATCGCTAGAACCAGATCGCACGCCCTCTTTTGGTGCCCCTACTCTAACCAGCAGGGACGGCCGGCACCTCCGATGTGACCGGGTTTTGCTCGAAGTGCACGCTCTTGCTGCGCTGCCGCGTGCCTGACGGCTGTGATTCTGTTTGTTCCGCACTTTTCGCGGTCGAGCTCTTCAGAGCCGGCTTCGCGGGCTGCGCCGGGGGGAGTTTTGCTGCTCGCGCGCGCTTACATCGCGGGCACGCGCACAAGAACCCCCAGTTCACGCGCAGTTCATACTGGCGCGTGTCGAAGTCGAGCTCCGGGTTCACGTATGTCGTTGTGAGCTCCTGGCCGGCCTCGATGTCTGTTTTCGCGAATACCACGATGCCGTCGGCGTGGGACTCGGACCGGAACAGCACGCTGATGTTTGGCTCGCAGCTGTGATTAAGGTTTGCGTACAGCTCGAACAGGCAGCCGCTGAGGTTGTTCAGATTCACCATGCCGAGCCCGAACATGTACTCCTCGTACTCGAGCTTGTAGACGGGCTGCAGCGCCGCGGCCAGAAGCACATGCCCGCGCTTCCAGAGCTCCTCGTTCTGCTCGTACTCGAGGCTGTCGCCGAGAATGCGCTTCGCGCGGTCGTCCTGGCGGATCTGGGCCATGCCGGCGAGCACATGCGCGTAGTGGGAGTTCGCGCCGTGCTTGATCTTGTGCAGCAGGGCGACGGCGTAGAGAAAGCCCGCGTTCCAGTCGTTGTCCATGCAGTGCTGCTCGTACTGCTTCCAGCGGACGCTCGAGATCCGCGACTTGCTGCGGGCCGCGGCGTGGTGCGTGTCGGCGTGGCCCAGATCGAGGCGCTTGCAGTTGTTCGAGCACCAGTTCGCCGTGCAGTAGTTGCAGGCAATGCCGCCGCGGGGCAGCGGGGCGCCGTCGGCCGTCGTGCGCAGCAGCCGCGCGCAGTACCCGCAGCAGCGGCCGCCGCGCATGAGCCGCAGCCGCTCGGGGTCCGCGGCCTGCACAAGGGGCATCTCCTCCCAAAGTTTCTCGCCCGCGCGGAAGCTCTTCGTCGCATAGAAGGCCTTGCCCTTCGACTTCGACATCTGCACGCGCGTGCCCGCCGGGAACTGCGTGCCGGGCACGAGCTCGGACTTCGTGTACTTGACGAACGTGGGCTTGGGCTGGTTCGGCTGCAGATTGAACTCCTTGAGGGCGGCCTTCATGCGTTTTTCAGACAGCACCCAGCCGTCGCTGGCCTTGATCTCCTTCACGCGCGCAAGCAGCTTCGCGTAGCTGAGGTTCTCGGACTCGGGGTCTTCCTTCCATATGTCCAGGATCGTGGCCACGATCTGCCTCGTTCCCGGACTGTACTCCTGCGCCATGCCGTCCGTTGCCATGATGGACGGCGGCCAGTAATTCTCAGGCTGGTGATTGCCGGTGGTTCTCTTAATCCTCGACCTCCATCAGCTCGTGCCCTAGCCCGGGTGGATCCGCCGGGGCAGCCAGCAACAAAGAGCAAAGCGGTGTGGGCAGTGCGAATCACGCCGCTAATCGCGCATAGAATGAAGCTGTGGGGTCGAGGGCTTGCCGTGGCCGTTCCTGCAGTGGGCGGCTACTACGCAGGCGGCTGCGCGTCCGGGTCGCTGGGCTATGCGCCCGTGCGGTCCAAGGACTGGGTCGAGGCAAAGCTGCGCGCCGAGCCCGCATTCTCTAATTTAAAATCAGGCTCTAGTTTCACCCAGCTCCCGGAGTCCTTGCATATTGCAAAGCTGCACAACGCAGACGGCGCCGTCAGCGAGTCCGCGGTCAGCTTCAGGGCGAACGCGGACCCATCCCACACGGTAACCTTCGTGCATTGCGGGCCCCTAACCGTCGGGTTCCCGTTCATGGTCCATGGCGGGGTTTTGGGCACGCTTCTGCGTCAGGCGGCAGAGCTTGCGAGGGCAGACAGCGGCGCGCGGCTCACGATCCGCTACAAGCAGCCCACGGTCGTGGATCAGATTTTGAGGGTCGAGACGCAGCGGAGCAGCGAGGGCTTGGATCTGTTTATATACGCGGCCAGCAGCAACAAACTGCTTGTACAGGCGTCGACGCAGTAGCCATTGGACTTCCCCAGGATGACGTCATTGCCTGCCATTAAATCATTTCCTCGTCTCGGACAGGCAAAGACTTTACTTGTAAATACGAATCGGATGCGCATTCCAATTTTATTTAACAGCATTCTTGGCCGAGCAAGGATCATTCTATAGAAATATAGGGACAACTCGGATTAATCCGGGAAGTCAAATCTCGCTATAGCATTGACTAGAGAGGCCAGTCTAGCGTTGACGTCTAAAGAGGCCGGTAAATCTCAATTTCTTGTAAATACGAACCGGATGCGCATTCCAAATATTATTTAACAGCATTCTTGGCCGAGCACGGATCATTCTATAGAATTATATAGGGACAGCTCGGATTATTCCGGGAAGTCAAACCTCGCATTGACTAGGGAGGCCAGTAAATCTCAATTTCGAGCGTCTCGTTCGTAAAGCATATATTCTTGAATGACCTAGTCAAGGGCACATCTTGACACGAATCTCGCTATAGCATTGACCAGTAAATCTCAATTTCGAGTGTTTCGTTCGTAAAACATATACTCTTAAATGACCCAGTCAAGGGCACATCTTGACACGAAGCAGATTATCACTCCGGACTGCATCTACTTCCGTCGTGCAACGTCTCGAGAGGCCGGTAAATCTCAATTTCGGCTGTTTCGTTCGTAAAACATAGACTCTTAAATGACTTGCACTGCGCCAGTCAAAGGCACATCTCGTTTGACACGAAGCGGATAATCACTCCGGACTGCATCTACTTCCGTCGTGCAACGTCTCGAGAGGCCGGTAAATCTCAATTTCGGCTGTTTCGTTCGTAAAACATAGACTCTTAAATGACTTGCACTGCGCCAGTCAAAGGCACATCTCGTTTGACACGAAGCGGATAATCACTCCGGACTGCATCTACTTCCGTCGTGCAACGTCTCGAGAGGCCGGTAAATCTCAATTTCGAGTGTTTCGTTCGTATACTCTTAAATGACCTAGTCAAGGGCACATCTTGACACGAAGCGGATAATCACTCCGAACTGCATCTACTTTTTCGTGCAAGTATCCACTCCCAAATAGGCATGCGTGCCAATTAAACGAATTTCGTTACACAAAAAATTCCGGAGCTGGATCGTAGCGTAGGTGTGCTCCGCCAATTAAGTCGCATCGTCTCACGAGCTCGATGTTCAGGTGCCAGTAACCGCGGCCAGGCTCGCTGTCCGCGATGCGCGAGAAGATGTCGGGTTCCAACAACTCATTGCACCGCTTACAACGATTCTGCGCTGTTTCGATTCTCAGCAATTTGTGCTGTCCAACTGTTTGATATAGATAGGCGTGAGTATGATGTATATGATTGTTTCTTGACCATGGAATGATTGGGCTTCATGCATTATTGTCTCTTGATGTTGTCATGTTGTCATGTTGATATCATGTTGATGTTATTGTGTTTGGCGGCGCTGGCTCAACGCACAGACATGTTACGCGCGGCGTACGCTTTGACGAAAGCGTTCATCTCCTGGCCGATCACTTTCGAGGTCCCCGTGGACGCATGCTGGAATATCTGCTGGGCAAACGTGATCCGCTCATCGTCGCTCACAGAGCCCTCGGGAAGTGACATCAGCAGGTGCTGGAGCCAGGTCACCGAGGCCACGGGCGCGATGCGGAACAGGAAGTCCACCATGCGCTCGGCCTTCGGCTCGAAGAACTGGTCTGGTTTCAGGAGGAACAGGTAGAAAAGCGCGTGTATGACTTGGTAGCCCTGCGAACTGACCACGCTAAAAATCTCGTCTGTCACCCAGCGGTCAACGAGCTCAGGCTCGGTCCTGAACAAGTACGTCTCGACATCCTCGTAGAAGTGGCTTACGGAAACCAGCACCTCCGTGTCCCACGACAGAGTCAGAACATCCGCGCTCAGCTTCACCGTGCGCTCGAACAGGTTGTTGTAGAATTCTTGCGGGTAGTACGTCGCAAGGTCGCACAGCATATGGAACCCGTGGTGCATCGTCTGTGACACTGTTGTGACATGCTCAACAATGCCGCCCTGCGTTTCGAGCTGCTTGACGATCTTCTCCGAGAACAAGGCCGTGCTAATGCGGTCGCCGAATTCCCAGACCCGCGGAGTAAGCGTCTGGTTCGTGGGCTGGCGCCTGTTGAAGCACTGCACAACCGCGCTGCCCAACTCGTAGAGCGTCGGGGAAAGCGGCTGCTCCTCCACAACAGCGAGCGTCGTCTGCATGAGAGACGTCAGCTCCTCCTGCACAAGCGTGGCGAGGTTGAACAGCACGCGGCAGTAGTAGCGCGAGATGCTCTCGACGATCGACACCTTGTGCGCGCCGAACTGGGCGAGCATCGTCATGTACAGGCTGTGGTTCTCACGGATCGCGATGATGAGCGGGTGGCTTGCTGCCGGAAGGGTGTCTGTGTCCTCGATCGGGCCGACCATGGCGACGACGCCGCCGAGGCCGTGCGTGTCGTAGGCCACCTGCCTCTCCTGCTCCGAAAGCGGCAGGTTCGATGTCACCGCGCCCCCGACCACACGATTAACCAGCAATTGCGCGCGCTTAGCAGCAGGCTCCGTGATGAAGTTCACCGCGTTCAGGAGGTCCAGCCCCCTTAGATGGTTCATGATCGAGCCGATGCCGTCGCTGTACTTCGCGAAGGACTCGAGGTCGATCTGGCTGTGCGGGATCTGCTCGGACACCGTGCCATAGAACTGCAGCATCTGGGGCAAGAACGGCACCATTTCGTACGAAGCGTCCGTGCACAGGTACAGGAACGCGTGCGCGGCGGCGCGGCGGACCTCGGGCAGCGGAGACCACACGGCCGAGATGACGTACTGAAGCGAGAACGACAGGTACTCGGGATGCTTCGAGGTCCACTGCGAGTAGCGGCCCACCATCATCAGCACCGCGTGCTGCACGAGCTCCTCGTTGGTGTACGGGATCTTGGGGAGCAGGTCGAAGATCTGCGGCATCCACAGGTTCTCCTCGAACGGCACGATGCGGGCGAGCGCGCGCACGCAGAACAGCATGGCCTCGAGCGGCTGGAACCGGATCGAGTGGGCCACCGAGACCAGCGTCAGCAGCTGCTCGTGGCACCACTCAAGCGTCTGCTCGTACCCAACAATGGACCCGCAGATCTTGAGCAGGTCGCCGATGTCGTAGCGGAAGTCCCGGAAGACCTCCTCCTCCTCCTTGTTCCCGTCGAAGGACACAGGGAACTGCAGCATCTGCGTGTAGGACGTGAGCATCTGCAAGAAGATCGGCCGGAACGGCACGCGCATCGGCTCCTTGTCGTCGGGCTGTGCCCCGGGCATCGCCTCGCCGATCACGGACCGCAGCTTGTCAAAAAAGTCGTACGTGTAGTCCGCGATCTCGAGGTCGAGGCCGGGCGTCGCGATGCACTGGGCCACGGCCTGCAGAAGAGGCATGAAGATCCGCGGCTCGCGCGCAACGAGCGCATGCCACGCCTGGCCGGCCTCGCAGTACATGCGCGTGAAGTCGCGCAAAAGCTCGGGATTGTCCTCGTAGTACGGAGTGTACTGCGGCGAGAGCTTGACGAGCTTCGGGAAAAGAACGCGGATCGCATCCTGGACATGGATCTCCTGGACCTCGCTTGTTTCGCGCAGGATGAGGATGAGACAGTCGACGGCCGGGGTGCGGGCCTCCTCGTTCTCGATCCCGGAGAAGATCCAGTCGACGAGCGGCGATTCCATGATCTGCGGCAGGTCGATCTCGCCGAGCCACGAGCTGAGGGCCTCGAAGAACAGGCTCTGCGTCGAGCCCTCTGCGGCCATGACGTCGGCCCTCGTCATCATGAAGTTCAGCACGGTGGGCGCCGAGTCCTGCACGAGGGACGTGGAGCGCTGCAGCCGCAGCTCGGGGTCGACCATGCCCGCGCGCGTTGCGCTGAACTCCTCGGGCAGGACCTTGAGGAACTCGAAGAGCAGCGGGACCATTTCCGTGGACTCGAAGCGCGTCATCAGCTCCTCGATGGGGCTGTCCCACTCGCCGAGCTGCATCGCGAGGGCGGCAAGCGCAATGCAGAGCTGCACGCCGACAACGCTCAGCAGGCTTGCGTTGCGCTCGAGCAGGAGCAGGACCTGCTCCTTGAGGTGCATGCGCGCGCCCCGCGGGACCTGGTGGAGGTCGAAGGCGATCTTGTTGCGCAGCGTCTGCGCGCTGAAGATCTTCAGCGCGCGCGAGAACGACTCCGTCTCGAGGACCTCGTACACAACCTCCCACGCCTTGGGGCTGCGCTGGAACTCCTGAAGCCAGTCATTGTACTCCTTTCTGCGACCTGCGTCGTGCTCTAGTCCGTCCAAAGCCTCTACCAAAGTTGCCAAAGACATTGCGTTAGGAAGAAGGAATTCCCGGCGGATTTAACCCCGTTGTTGACTGCCAACTGTTGCATCGCAGCCCTGGCCCTGGTCCCATTTCCTCTGAAACAAATGCAGTGGGCTAAGGAATCCCACGGCCCTAAAAAAATATTATTATTGATAATTTCGAGGGTTCGAGGCCAGTGAACTGGGGTCCGGCACGAGGCGAGCAGGGGGTCGCGAGCCGCAGCGGCCCATCGAAGGGGGCTGTAAAATGCAGTTATTTAGCTAAACACTTTTTATATGGACGCCGTGCGTGCGCGAGCGTGTGCCGCGGGATGTGCGAATCCGCCAGGCGAGCCTCGCGTCCGAAGCTGGCGTCATGCGCGCGAGGCAGCCAGCCAGATGCGAGCATGCGCTGCCGCAATCCCGGAGACGCCCAGGGTTGCCTGCATCCCCGGCCCCCGCGCCAGTGTGCAGATGCGCAGCATTGAATTGAACGTGTTTGCCGGATGCAGCGTGTCGAATCTGCCGCGCATTATCGGGCGAGCGCCGTTCGTTATCAGCTGCAATTGCACGCCTCGTGCAGTCGCCTGAGATCCGGCATGGAGAAATCATATTCATCGGGATTAGGCTCCAGGGTTCCGTGCGTTATCAAGTATCAGTATCCAATCGACGCTGCGCACAACAGCAGCGGCCTGAAACAGGCCAGAAGCCATTCTCCGGAGCCCGCACCACAAGCAATGGCGTCCGCATGGCTCTTGTGGCCATGTCTCAGATCGCGGTGAGCATCGGTGCGGTATTAATTAGACATGCAGACCCGCCCTGATGCTGTCCAATCACGCACCCAGGCCAGACCTCTGCCCATATGCATCTGAACTCATAGATCGGATAAACTGCCCGCATACTGTGCGATACGAACGTCGGAGGACCGGCCTTGAACGACGTGGAACGAGCCCGGAACGACGCCGGAACGGGTTTGGGCCGGGCAATTCGCGGGGGACTGCGACGCCGGGAAATGAACCGGCTTTTTCGGGGTGCGCGCTGGCTTCTCGCGGTGCTGGGTGGTGCAAGATGGCTCGAGGTGGTTCCTGGTGGTTCAATTCGTGCCTTGCACGAGGCTTCCATCTGGCGTGGCACCGGTTTCTTGGGTGTGCTGGATAGCGTGTGTAAGTCTCTGACTGTGTAGTGGGACGTACGGCTCGAGGAATTGAGCCGTAATTTAATTGGTTGCATTTTTATATTGATTGCACTCTAGACTGCACTCTACTGCTCTTTAGATAGATTACTTTAGATAGATTGCACTTTAGATAGATTGCACTTTAGATAGGCTGCACTTTAAATAGGCTGCTTAGATAGGCTGCTTTAAATCTATTGCACATTTGGTAGTTCTATCTAGTGCGCCTTAATGTGCATCCTCTCCAGCTTGTTCGATGGACTGTGTAAGTCTCTGTGTTCTGCACTTTGGACTGCACTTTAGATAGATTACTTTACTTAGATTGCACCTAAAATCGATTCCACGTTGGGTGGTTCTATCTATTGCGCACCCCCGTTAGGGGACTATGCATTTCTCTGAATGGTTCTGCGGTGCACGGTCGTTAACCTGTGTAGGCATTGCTTAATTCCCCGGGCGTTCGAATATCGATAGCACACCTAATGGGATGTATAGCCGTACTCAGCTGTGCATTGAGTAAACTATGCACCCTTCAACCGGTCCCTCGAGTCGTTTGTTCTGATATTAATTGCCCGGTTGGTCTCTCGCGCGACGGTTGATTTCTCAATCTAGTGCGAAATAACGCGCATCTCCTGCCTTCTTTGATGGGCTATCGCGTGTAAGTCTGACCGTGCTCGACGGTGCATCGTCGTAGAACGCATTATAAACCTGGATCTACTGTACTCTATCGTTGCATTGCATGCATGCAGGATGTGCAAGGCTCGCCCAGAATATTGGAATCTGCCGCGATCTACAATATCGTTCTATCCATGTTAATTCAAGCCCGTAAATTTGAGTGCACGCCGAGTATTACTAGTAGTCGCGTATATTTACGGGTACAGGTCAGATAAATTAATTTATTTCCATTTAGCTACATGCAAAGACTGAGGGGAGTTTACTCCTCCTCCTCGGCCTCGCCCTCGCCACCCTCAGAGGCCTTCTTGGCGTTGCGACGAGCAACACGGCCCGGGCGGCCGCCGCCGAACGGAGACTTCGGCGAGAAGTTGATGTGCTTCTGGGAATCGAGACGGACAAGGAAGCTCGGGACGTTCACGGTCTGCTTGCCGACGACGATGTGACGCTGGGTGATGAGGACACGCGCGTGGTGGATCGAGCGAGCAAGGCCGAGCTTGAAGACCTGCGTCTGCAGGCGGCGCTCCAAGAAGTCCTCGATGGAGAGCGCAAGGACGTAATCGAGCTTCATCCTGTCCTCGGTGAGCACACCCGAGCGCACGAGCTTGCGGATGAGCGCGTTACCCTCGAAGAGACGCTTCTCGTCCTTCTCGTCACGGGTAAGAAGATCACGCGCGGCACGGCGGATCTTCGAGAGCTGCAGACCAATACGGTAGAGCTCACGCTTGTTGCGGAGACCGTACTCACCGCAGAGCTTCAGCTCAGCGTCGAGACGGCTGGCCTCGAAGGGGCGCTTCGGCGTGGAGTAAGTTTTCGACTGCGACCGGGGAGCGGAAGGCATTGTTGTTCACACAATCCACGTTAGACGATGATTTAGCTAGACTGAAAGGGCCTTGGACTAAACCCGCGTGACCGGGGGAGTGACTTTTCAGAGTTGCGTCAGGTGCGGCTACGCCATGTTGTTAACTGCGAAGCCCCGCAGCCCTATTTTATGTAATGCGGGCACGGAGCCGGGCAGCCGCCGCCGACAACGCGCGGCCATGCAGCGTCGGCCAGGCCGCGCGTGCACACGATGGCATAGCACGACATTCGAGCTGTAGCTGCTGCAACAGTGCCCACAAGGCGCGCAAAGCGTGCACTGCGTGCATTGCGCGCGCAACCCGGCGCCAAGCCATTTGCGCGCCGCCGTCCCGTGATAGGGCTCAGGGTGTTACCTAATCAGAGTCACCCACGCACGAGTTGGGAGACTGACAAGATCAAGATTAGTGAATATTCCGTCGACAACTTAGCGAAATACATTGAACAATGGGTAAGAGTCGTGGACTTCGCAGTGGAACCCGTTACGCGTTCTCGCGCGACTTCAAGAGGCATGGCGTCATTCCGATGTCCGTCTACCTGAAGACCTACAAGGTCGGTGACATCGTGGACATCGTCGGCAATGCCGCCGCCAAGAGCTTGCCCCACAAGTGGTACCACGGCAAGACCGGTGTTGTGTTCAACGTCACGAAGAGCTCTGTTGGTGTGATCATTCAGAAGCCCGTCGGCAACCGCTACATCGAGAAGCGTCTTGCTGTGCGTGTCGAGCACGTCCGTCACTCGAAGTGCCGTCTCGACTTCATCAACCGTGTCAAGGAGACCGCCGCTAAGAAGATCGAGGCCCGTGAAAAGGGTGTGCGTGTCCAGCTCAAGCGTATCCCGCAGCAGCCCCGCAACTCGCACCAGATCAGCCTCGCTCAGAGCCCGGAAACCATCTACCCGGTCCCGTACGAGACTTATATCTAATGTTATTCTATACTAGCTCATACTGCCTAAACATTGAGCCGAGACTCGTCCCGACTCAAGCTTAATGGAACTTAGCTGGACATCTCACGAGTTACAGCTGTGCTCAGAACTCGTACAGGCCTGGTGGCGCGCTGATCGAGGCTGCTGGAGCGAAAGGCAGCTGCGAAGGCATGCGCTCGTGAACTATTTAATGGTTTTCGACGTTCGCCGCAACAGATGCGTAATGTCAATGCAATGCCCGTGATTGGCACGGTGGACGAGTAGGCTGCGCGTATGGGCGATCCGAAGCACTTTCCACTGAATAGATGATTTGACATATGTAATTGAACTTTGCGCCTTCTTTGTTTATTTTAGGAATAAACCACCGAGGGACATCCTTGGACGGTAGTATAACTTGTAGATTCACTTTAATGCACTTAGATGTGACGAAGTCCTAGCAGGCCAGATCGCATTGAGATGGCGGGATCGAGCCAAGCGGCCAAGGAAGTCCATGGAAGCAGCGAGCAAAATTCCTGGTGCCAGCAAAATGTCTGGCGCGGGCAAAATGCCTGGTACGAGCAAAACGTTTGGCGCGGGAAGAATACCTGATGCGACCAAAAGGGTAATCGAGCGTTTCCATTCAGGGCGTTCGGGGAGCCTACAACTGGCAGCGCCCAAACTGGGATCCCGCATCCGCTTGACTTCTCATGCAGACCAATTGGAACAATAGTTCATCAGGGATCAACTCGTGTCCGTTCTTGAGGTCAGGAAGGCCAGTAGGGACAAGGGGCTTGCAGCAACCATTCGAGCAAGGGGATCGCACCAATCGAGCGTCTCAGCATGCTTCTCTAAAGAAAACCACGTAGCCATTGATTATTTATGGAACGCCTATTTATGCACACATCTATGCTATTTCAGGACAGCCAGGGCCAAGTCAGAATTGAGTCGGCAGCGCCTACAATTCCGAAACTGGATTTCCCCAGATCACGAATTCCATTTACAGCCGACTGAACGCTTTTATGCTCCACAAATTTGGTTCCAATCCGGCCAAATCTTGCCAAATCTGTCCATCACAGCCTGAAAAAATGGCAAACCCTTAACGCTTTAAGTGCCTGCAGATCAGACGGACTCCTCTGTATCGACTCCGTACCGACTCTGTATCACGCATGCGCGACGAACCCCACATCGATGTGGTGCTGGAGAGCGACGAGAACGCCGCTGAGCAACCCATTGAGCCCGTGGTTGCGTCCCGCGCCCAGCAGTTTGCCCAAAAGACCGAGGTCAGTCCGTGGGTGCACTTTTTCGCCGGCGGCGTTGCCGGCATGGCCGGCGCTCTCGTCACAAGCCCGCTAGACGTTGTGAAAACACGGCTGCAGTCCGATCTGCACAGCTCGCTTACGGGCTCGTCGAAGCAGTACGCGAAACGCTTTGTTCTCGTGCGGGGCATGCACCATGTCACGGACACCTTCCGGATCATTGCCGACGTCTACCGAAACGAGGGCGGCCGCGCGCTCTTCCGTGGCCTCGGGCCAAACCTCGCGGGCGTGGTTCCCGCGCGATCCGTCAACTTCTTCACCTATGGCATCGCCAAGGACACGCTTGCGCCGCTGTTCAACGACCCCGAAAAAACCAAGGCTCAGACTCACCTGCTGTCGGGGATCACTGCTGGATTCGTCACGTCCGGCGTCACGAACCCGATCTGGCTGGTGAAGACGCGGTTGCAACTTGACAAGGCCCACAGCGAGGCCATTGGCGCCGACAAGCGCCGGTATCGCAGCAGCCTCGACTGCGTGCGCCAAATTCTGAAAAACGAGGGCTTTTTCGCTCTGTACCGCGGTCTGTCTGCGTCCTTGCTGGGCTCGCTCGAGAGCTCGATGCAGTGGGTCCTGTACGAGCAGATGCGCACGTTCATCCGACATCGGCAGGAACACCGCCGATCGCGGGGCGTGCGCATCACCGCGTACGAGAAGTTCATGGACTGGTCGGCAACAAGCGGAGCCGCGGGCGCCGCGAAGTTCATCGCCTCGCTTCTTACATACCCACACGAGGTCGTGCGCACGCGCCTGAGACAGGCCCCGCAGGAAAACGGCAGGCCAAAGTACACTGGGCTCGTCCAGTGCTTCCGCAGAATCATTGCCGAGGAAGGCGTTGCGTCATTGTATGGCGGCTTGACGCCGCACCTGCTGCGAACGGTGCCGAACAGCATCATCATGTTCGGTACATGGGATCTTATCGTGAAAATCGTGGCCGGTGCTATATGAAGCGGTTGCGTACCGGCTTCCCATAGCGCTGTTCCGGCTTCCCATAGCGCTGTGCCGGGCTTAAATCCTGTATTTTATGGCATTCTAACATGCTTCTGTACATAGACGATCTAGTTACGACGTTATCTAGTTACGGCGTTATCCAGTCGCGACGCTATCTAGTCGCGACGCTATCAGACTCGACGCTGCTGATCACCTTTGCTCGATCGCTTTCGTGTTTTTTTAGAAGTGCTGACAGCCTGTTGATGTGGGCGGGTTCATGCCTGCGGAACGGTCATGGAAGCTCGGGGGTTCCTATGCTCATGCTGCGCCGTTTGGAGCCGCGGCGCTGCGGTGAACCATTAAGAGGTAATGGGCGCTTCGCAGCTATGCTGTAGTCTTCGCCCGAAGATGAAGACAGGTGAGGCGTGCTCACGTCGCGCGCATGGTAGATCGAGGCCACGAATCCCTCTGATGCCGCCGAAGCCCTCAAGTATGCCAAGTACACGAGTTCATTACCTAGCTCGGGCTCCACAGGAATGGCCTCCGTGCTGCTGCGCGCAAATACTTTCTGAATTGTGAGCGAAAGAATCCTGTTATGCTCATTAGTGCCATGTGCATTATGCGGTTGTGGGCCACGCAGTTGCGGGCCATGCGAATGTGGGCCGCGCTTGTGGGTATGGTGCAGCAGGCTCAGTTTAGCGTCTCGCGCAATTCGTGAGATGTCTTCGTTGAACTCCGTATACAGGCTGCGCACAAGCTCAGTCTGGTCGGGGAGTACGCTGGCGGGGACATTGAGCCGGCATGAAGACGCGAAACTTAGCAGCTTCCACTCGCACCGTAACCTTATCGTAGCAGCGACATTCACGAGCTGCTTCAGCGACCTGCACAAATCATAGCAGCCCTTCATGTCTCCGTTATTGTACAATAGTCGCGCCTGGAGAACAGTCAGCTCGAAAACCAGCCCGAGTTTCGACGTCTCCAGCGCTCTTTTCAGGGCCTCGTCCAGCAGAATCTGGGCCTGTGCTGCATGCAGACGCCGCTGCGATAGCACAAGACACCGGATTGAGAACGTCGTGTAAACAAGCTCTTGGTACCCGGCACCTTTGGCGGCGTGGTGCTGCGCACGCTGCTGCGCCATGGCAAAGGCAGCGTAGTAGTTCGACTCGTACAGCAACAGCAGAATACGGGCCTGGATGTTGCCCTCAGATATCCGCAAAGGAAGTGGGGCGCCGTCGAGTTGGTCAAGCACGAGCTTCGCGGTCTCTAAGTCGTGCGCGAGCGTCAGGGCCCACGCCATGATAAGCGTGTACGAGCCCTGGGTGAAATCACACCAATCGCTCGACGGGAACGTGGCCAAATCCACGAGCCCCTCGAGCGGCTCGTCGAGGTACAATGCCTTGGTTTGTGCGAGCTGGCTTCTCAACGCAGGCCGGGCCTCGGATGCGAGGGTCTTGTGCACGAGCCGGCAGCTATTTCGCGCATGCACAATGAGCCCAAAGCTGAGCCATATATGCGCACTCACGAGAAGGAACGGCCCAATAATATCATTCTGGCTCGACCTAAACAAGGTCGTGAGCATGTGCTTGCTGCCAATTAAGGACTGGAGCACATGCGGCTCCATGTTCCCCATGACGATCTCAGCCTCCAGCTCCAGCAGCATGGCCTCGGCCTTCTCTTCCTCGGAAACTGAGGTGGAAACGACGTATTGCGTGAGTTGCTGGATCGGCACGTCAAGGGCCGGCGGCGGTGGGGGGGAGGTTGGTCTGCCATGGACGCAGAGCAGCGTCTGAAGGTACCCGACCAGCTCGCGCGACTTGCGGGCCGAGCCTTCGCGCAATGTTTGCGAGCGTCGCGCCTGGGTCTTCGTGTCGCCGCTGCGCATCTCGCGGATCAGGCTGCGGCGGTCGCGGACAAAGGCCTCGTTCACGGCCTCCAGGGCGGCGCTGATCTGGCCCTGCTTCGCGAACATGTCCGCGAGCACATTCAGATCGTCGTCCCCGTTGATCCCGATGTCACAGTCGTAGTGTATCGCCGCGCGGAACCCGCTGATATCGAGTGTGTCGCTCTCCAAGGGCGGCCTAGGCTTCGGCACGCGCGCAGCTGGAAGCACCGCCTTGCTCAGTATTGCGCGCAGCTCGCTCGCCTCGGACTCGACGGGCGTGTGAATTTCAGCAACAAAGGGGCCCACAAGTCCGCGGAGACGCGTCCAGAGCTGCAGCTGCGGGGAGAAGTCGAGCGTCGCAAAGCAGAAAGCCACGTCCCGCGCAATTACTCCCAGCACCGACTTCGCAGCAATTTTGTGCCCCGTCGAAATTTCGAGCTGGATCCCTGCGATCTCGCCCGACAGCGACGACACGGTTTGCAGCGCACCGTCGAGGTAGCGCGCGTAAAATTGCAGCTCCTCCTTGCTGAAATTTTGCCTAAGCGCGTCCAGCATGTTAACGCAGTTGTCGCAGTACGCATTGCAGTATGGAAGCACCACAGTCCAGAACTCGACGCTGTCCTTTAGCGCGTTTGTCGTGTGCTTCAGAAACGCGCCCGTGAGCAGCGTGAGAAGAAGCCGTTCCGAGGTGAGGCTCGTCAAGCATTGTGCAGGAGTTAGAGTGTGGCCCGTTTCAGCATCTCCCATGAAAACGGAGGCGGACTTGTTCGGCACAGGCTGAACTCGCGCACTCTGTGGACCACACGCCCGTCTCGTGTTGACGGTATCCCCGGGCGTCGCGTGTTGACGGTATCCGGGCGCCTCGTGCTGACAGTATCCCCGGCCCCGCTGCGCATTGGCAGTACCCTGTAACCGACCGGTGCGGAAACCGTTGGATCATCCGATCTGGCTCGCTTGAAGGCGTCGACTGGAACCGAGACTCGTTCAGAAGCAATGCCTTCCAAATTCGTGGCGATGCCCTCGAACTTCGGCGACGAGTCCTCTGAGAACTCGGCCCGCCAGAGGTTCAGGAGACTGCAAACAATGGAGAAGTACCAAGAACCGGAGAACATCCTCGAAGTCGAAGTGCTGAACCCACGCACAAGGGGCGTGTCGCGCTCCATGTACACGGACTACGAAGTCGCTGTGCGCAGCAACATCCCGCTGTTCAAGCCCAATTCCTCCGTAAGGCGCAGATACAGCGACTTCGTGGCATTCAAGGAGGTTTTGGAGCGCGATCTGCCGCGCGTGCACATACCGTCGCTACCTCCAAAAGTATTCACGAACAGATTCAAGGACGAGGTTATCCAAACTCGAAAAGTCCACCTCGACCGCTTTCTCCAGCAGGTGGCCACGCATCCTCTGGTCCAGACCGGGGCGCCGAAGCTCCTTGTCTCTTTTCTCCAGGACGAGATTTGGGACAGTGAGGAATGGCTGTACTAGATGCGTTTAACTGCTTTAGCTTACTTTCTGGATCGGCCGCTTTCGGATTGGCGGATCCGGATCTGGTCATGCAGGCACCAGGCACGCGGATCGTAACTTGGCGTTCACCGGATCGTACCTCGCCATTCACCGGATCGCAACTTGCCGCTTGACTATTCATATTTTGCCATCCGTCGGATCGCGCATGGCTGACTGCCGTTCGCTTATGGCCATTCGTCCATGGCCGGTTGCCGGGTCCTATATGACTGTTTGTCTATTCAACATTTAACATTCGTCGGATCGCGCATGGCCGTTTGCCGGATCGCAACTCGGATCCTACGTCTGCTGGCCGTCTTCGATTAGTCGGCCGCCGAGCCGCATACCTACAGGAGAGCATCAACAAGCTCCTGCGCAGCAACAAACTCGTTGTAAGCCGCCTCCCGCTCGTAATAAATAGGGCAGTCTATAGACTGGCATGGGTGCGTTCGGTATCCGTTGCCTATTGTGATGGGGGGCACCGACCCGCTGCACAACCGGCACGTCGCCGCCGCCAACGCGAGCTTGTGCTCTTCATTCTGCGCTCGTGAGGTGAGGATGTACCTACTTCGCGGCTGGTTCCCGGCACATTCGGAACAAAGCACGTCAGACGATGCGCCGCGGCGTTTCTCTACACACACTGCGCACATCTCGCTTTGCAGGAAACCAACGAGCGTGCTTGCGTGCCCGTCGGGTCGGCGGCCCGCTTTGGGAATCCGCACGGGCCGCGGCATCTTCACGTACCAGTCGCGCACATTCGCGCCTACCAAATTGAGCAGTCTCTCGAGGGGCGGTATTATCACCTTTTGAATGTAGTACTCCGCATCGATCATCAAGCTCGGAGACTCCAGCATTTCCTCCGGAGCCACAACACGGTCGTTGATCCGCGAGCCAACGGGTCCAGCCGTCACGACAAACGGAACGCGCTCCCGGTATTGCGGCTCGATCCCATCATCTTTCATCATCTTCTTTAAACTTACAACTGCACCCCCCGGAAGGTTGCTTAGCCCACTCGTAGTTTTATAGTGACCCAACTTAACCTCTTGCGCGAAGCTGAAGTCCTGCACGTTCAGGTTATGGCCCCGCACGATCGCGCGCCATTGGTTCTGGAGGTAGTGCTTGACCTTCGACAGGTCGCTCGAGTTGAACAGGATCTGCAGCGCGCGCTTCTCTATCTTCTGCACAATCGGGGTCCCGTCGCGCCGAATCGTCTCTATCCCCTTCGCATCGAACAGGGGCTCTGTTTGCTGGCTACTTTCGAATGCGTGGCCGACGTACCGCTTCTTGGTCAGGAGGATACAGGGGTCGTACACTTTCTCGAGCTTCAGCAGAATTGGGTCCGGAGTTTCGGACGTTATCATATCGGCAATTTCCGAGCCGATGCGGAAGGCCTGCTCCCTGCTCACGCCCGGCAGCCTGACGAAAAGACTGTCGGTGTCGCCGTACACGGTTTGGGCCTTGACCCCCCATTTCTGAACAGACTCTATCTTTCTGATGCTCCACTGCAGAATCTCGCGGCCGGCAAGCACAATGCTGTCAGCGAGCTCGGCGCACGGCATGCGGCCCGAAAAGGAAGCGCTCGTGTAGCCGTAGGTGACGTTCGCAATGAACTTGAGTGCCAGCTGCTTGTTGTAAAGGTTGTGCAGCAGCCTGGCGTTGTCGGTTGCGGGGCTCTTGAATTTGCGCGTCTCGTTCGTCATGAACCGCGTGTCGAGAATCTCTCCAAGCATCTGTGCCAGCAGGCTCTTGCGGACTCGGGGATTCACGTACCCGATGCCATTCGGCGCGACATAGATGTTCTGCTCGCCGATCTGCGCCAGAATCCCGCGCTGCAGCGCGTGGTTCTGCTTGACTCCTATCTTGTTGTGGCCCCTCCACAGATCCATGCGGCCAATGCACGTCGAGTAGCACAGGTTCAGCGCGATGACCACCGACGGGTAGAGAGACCTGAAGTCCAGCACGCACACAGGATCCCTGTACAGCTCTGACTTGGGCTCCATCACCAACGGAATGTATTCCAGAGCATTCTGTTGCCCGACTTGTGCTTTGCTTGGCGAAATCAGCACGTAGTTCTGCCGCCGAGACAAGCGGCACATCACGGCCTCGACCTGGAACTGAGACCCTCTGGTCAGGCTAGACAGGAAGTCGACGCCAGTGATGCGGGACTGCTCGCACGTCCTGTTCACTATTTCAAAATGAGCCAGGAGCCGCAGAACAAGCGACACTCGGTTCGTCCAATACCGCGTAACCGTGCCCATAGCCGTCGGGTCACCGCTGCTCCACCATGCATTCAGATCGTCATAACTAAACTTCGGTGTGCGCTCATGCAGCGTGTGGTACACAACGTGCTCGAGCGTATACTTCGAGAGCGCGACTTCTTTGCGCAGAATATTCCATAAACTCAGCAGGTGCCTGCCCTTGACAACGTCTTCTTCTCCGTTGCCTGGCGCTGCGCTCATCGGCTTGCTCGCAAACGCTTTCCAAGCCGGCGGCTTCGGGGCCCGGACTCTTCCCAACTCCTCGAAGAACAGATCGTGCTTCTCAGGGTGCAGTTCCCGGTACCTTGTGCGCGCGTAGCCCCAAGAAGAGGCATTCACCTCGTACCCGGTGAGGATGTCCGGGTTGAAATACCTGACCATTTTGATGACTTCTTCTAAAAGCTCCCACTCCGACTCGACAAGAACCACAGAGCGAGTCTCGCTTAGATCAAGGGGCGTTGTCGTTATCACACCATGGCTCGCCGTGCCCGTGTCCTCCTGTCCGCTGATATGCCAGAAAACAGCGGCTATTGGGTCCACGTTGTCCTTGGGCACTTTTCCGGCTCTGGTCCTCGCATGTACCTCGATTGCACAGGTCACCATTTCCTCGCCAATGGATTCGCGTAGTCCCAGGGATGCAAACTGGTATTTTGTTGAAGCATTCGATAGCGACTGCGCGATCTGGCGCTCCCGTTCGAGCCAGCTCTGAACATCGGCACGCGTTGGCGAGGGCGCAGCAAGCTCGAGCCTCACCTTTTTCGGCCCGCTCTTATCTCTTGTCGGGTTTTTCGCTCCCAGGTATGACCCAAGTCGTGGGAAAGAAGCGTCTGGCATCATGTGAAACGGCGGCAGGTCGTTCGGCTGCATGCTTTTGAGTCTGATCTCTCTGTCGCCGTACCGGAAAGGCAGCGTTGGCACATCCTTGGCGTCGCTGAAGTGCGGATCTACATACGACGTAACGCCGTTCGTCTTCATAACATCAGAGCAGGTCGGAGACTGGTACCTGAACTGGGCAACCAGCGGCGCCTTAACTCCAAACGCTTCAACAATCAGCTGCACATCCTGCGAGTTATACAGTGCCTCGAATTGCGACGCCAGGACAGTCGATGCCTCTTTCACAGCGGCTTCTACACCCCGGGGTACGTCCACGGGCGGGTCTACATCCAGAACCGAGGTCGCTCGGGTGCCTATCAGTGCCTCCTGAGCACGCGCCTTGGCCTTTATGGCCTCGATCAGCATCATATCATCCTCATCAGAGTCTGATTGTGAATAGATCACCTCCTCGTCCTCGAGTTCGGACGTTTGCCCAAGGCTACTTGGCCCGAGCGCCGACGGCACGAGGTCGGCAGCTGTGCGCACATTTGTCAAATCGGCCTGGTTCCGGTCCTCGCCAGCCTTCATATTTTCGGCAATGTGCTTTTGGAGCAGGTTCTTGAACTCGCCGGACCTTTCCCACTCCCATTTATGGACCAGCTCCTGGTAGTATGGCTGTAGGTTCTGGGGTTGCCATGGCTTGAGACCCATCTGCTTTCGCCATCGCGCGTCTGCTTCTCGAGATTCATGCAGGCTCGATATGGAAATCGGTTTGCCGGCTTCTTCAAAGACTTGTGTGTGCCTCTGCTCGTGCTCGAACGTTTGCCTGTTTAGGATGCTTGTGACGTCAGTATCATACTCACTGCCGCAATGCACTGTCTTGTTCCAGTCCCGCCTTTCCGAGAGCTTCGAATCATCAAGAAATAGCCATCCACAGCCGTATAGATCATAATCAGCCAAGAACGCAAGAATGAAAGGTATGTGCGACTCGTATGGCTGCAGCGTGTGCCCTGTGACGCCCGAAAGAAGCAGATCGGCGCACTTATATACATGCGTCGGATTGAACAGTCGGATTTTGAGAAAGCATTTCCACCCCACGGAGTATCCGTACATGTCAAATGCGCGGCAGGGGGTCACGTCCTTGACGAACATGCGGCCAGACCTCGATTCGGATCTATTGAAGGCGCTGGCCATCGCCTGCTCGATGCTTTCATCCAATTTCCTGGCATACTCGAAGGGATTTTGCTCGTGCTCGGGCAATGGCGCGTAGAAAAACGGATACGCGTCGTGGATGTGCACGACGCACTGCTCGCCGCCTCCATGGTCAATAGGGCCGTAGACCCGGATCACGGGCTCTTTGTGGCCATCTCGATTCGCCTGGTACGAATCAATGCAATTGATTTGTACCTTTATTGTACAAACTTGGGTAAGAGACCCTCAGTGGCGATAGAATACCAATTTATGGCCCTCAAGGTCAGATCAAGGCGATATTGTTCGGGGCAAGGGTATTTATGCAGAGGCTAATAGCTTGGCTCTGAGACGAGAGCAGAGAGGCGGAGTGATGCTCGAGGATTTGTGCTTGTTCATCTTTAATTTGCTGGATTTTAGGAGAGGTGTTGCGCAAGCCTGGTTTTTCATACCGAAATAGTCTCGTTCCGAGTTGGATGGCAGCCTCAAACTGACTGGGCCTGATGGTACGCTGGCTAATCAACATGTACATGCAGGGCCAGTAACACTAACGACTGATGTTTTCTCAATGGTAGTATTATTTTGTGCTAGATGATATTTAGCATTAAATTTCATCTCGTTGGACCAGTGCTTGATTCAGCTAGATCTGCGGCGGTTCATGCCAGATGTGCGGGCTGGCGGTTTTCTGAATACAGGTATGCATTACACAACGCGAATCTTGCCCTCGTGCCAGCATGCCGATTAACGAAGAAGATTCTACTTTAGAAGAACAAACAGTGGAGCCTCCTCTCAAAATAGAAGATGCAGACAGCGCATGCGACGATACGTTGCTCAATGGTGCTGGGGCCGATCTCGAAGGCCAATGCCTGGATTTCTTGGCACAACCAACACTGGTAGGGCTGCATAGAATACGCAGATTAATCAAAGAGCTGACTCCCGAGCTTACGCTGAAAAAGATCAGGCTCGTGCTTCACGCTGCCTTGGAGCGGTCCAAGCACATCAAGAAGCCCGAGGAGACACTATGGGCCAGTTCGCTGATCGTGCACCTGCAATCAGTTGAGGGAGAGTACTGGGACGAAGCTGTCAGTGAAAACATAATGTGCGCTTTCAACCAACTGCCTGAAGAGCTGAACTTGTCCACTCTTTCGGCCACTTTACATTTGTTAGGCTGTTTGGCCGAGCTGCTCGAAACCGCGAAAGTATCGGAATTCACTCAGATCAATCTATCATTTTGCATCCAAAAATTCGTGACGAGATTAAAGGGTCACATTACTGACGAGCTGCTTCGCAGAGCTGCCTATACCTTGAGTGTCCTGTTTACAAAGAACAAAAACCAAAGCAGCAGACTTGTTTTTTCGGGATGGAGCAGGGACAACGCGTCGTCTGCATTAGCTGCATATTATATGCTTCACATTGTGTCACTTGCTGGGTTGCTGGCGGAATCTGGAGAGTACGCCTCGCCCGCGATCGTGATCTCTAAAAACTTATGCCGGCAATTCATTTACGCGAATTGGAACAGGAGCTTCTACGAGCTCGATGGGTTCTTTTGCGCACTACAAAGGGCTCTTGTGCTACCCGATTTCCCCTTTGCCGGGCTCTTTATCTCTGAGTTCATCAGGGCGATACTTGAGGTATCCTGGGAGATTCAGACAGTAGAGTACTCATCGTTCACGTTTCGAGCTTTACGGGCTCTTTATGGCCCAATTGCAAATTTCTGTAATATTGAGACAACTGAAAGTGAGTCTGTAAAAGTCGAGGAGGGATTGACGCCCACGCACGGCGACGACCAAGGATGCTTTCAGGCAGGCTTTGTGAGCTTGACGCCAGAGCAGTTCGCTCAAGCAAATGGGACCCTGAACAGCTTTGAACATACGAGTTGCCTCGAGCTCGACAAGATCACTAAGACAGTTCTCTCGCGATGCCTGATGCATATTAGAGAGCTCTGCGACCAACTCGCATGCGATGCGTGCCTTTTGGAGCATTACCAAGAGGATTTATTCGGTCTGATTCTCGAAATTGTGGCCAGAGATGCCTCGTATGTGAACAGGAGATGGTTTGATAGAGCACAAGCTGCAACTCTTCCAGTATTGGAGATACTGCTTTCCATTTCCTGGATAGACTACCAAGCGACAGCCGACGCTGGACCACTAGAGAAGACGAGCAGGAGAATAATGCTCGATCAAGGGGGTGCGATGTACAAACGCAGGGTCCTAAACATGATGTGCGACAGAGTGTTACCTGCCATGGAGGAGTTTGGCTGGACCTGTCTTCTTCTCGGCATGGCGGACGTGAACCCATCAATTGCCGCTCTCGCACTCTCAGTTTCGTGCGCTGCCTTGAAGTCGAAGAGTAACGCACGAGCACTTGGTTGCATCATTTCGCGCAAAAGCGCCGCAAACGACTTCGAGGCTACATCTATCGGCAATGGGTACCGGAAGCTTGTAAAGAGCCTAGCACACATGAAGCTGGATGAGTCTCAAATTGTGAGTCTGAGGTCCCTGGTATCCATGCTGCTCGAAGTGGACGACTTAAGCAAAGCTGCAACACTACTGCGACACCTCGGGGCCAAGTACTTTCCGTGCAACTGGCTTGCACGCTGCACAGAAATGGTCGTCAAATCCAACAATGCATGGTCTGTTCAGTCCAAATGGGTCGAAATACTTGAGATAGGAGCATACTACCCAGCAATAAATTCATCGGCTCACACTGAGAACTTCAAAGTGGCCCAAACTCTCTTCAGATCTCTGAAGAGTTGCAGAATAGAGGCTATTGACTCTATCAGTCGAATACTAATTGGCCTGAGCCAGCAGAGTATATGTTGCAGCGAAGCCAACGTCGTGAGAAAAGCAATGAAGAGACTCGTAAAGCAAGCAGCGCGTGAACTAGAGATGTCGGAACGGCCCTCAAAACGTGAAATGGTCAGACTAGTAGCCATTTGTGGGGTGACTTCTTTGTTGGAAGTGTCGAGCAAGATGCTTCTTAGAGTTCTCCGGGTACTCCATAACACTGCAAAAAGACTTGCACAACCAGTACTGAGCGCTTTCGTGCTTGGAAAAGTCCTGCGCATATGCTGTGCGCACCGTAGAGCAGTTCTGAGCGAGACCATAGAGATATTCCTCGATCTAGAGTCGAGTCTCGAGCCTTCATCGAGAAGTCGCGCTACGTATACTCTTGCGTCCTGCCTAGAATCCAGAAATTTGAGCAACCTGCATTTAGCAAGAAATGCCACATGTAGGCCCAGCGTCAGCCTCTTGAGTACGTCCAGCTCAACGATTAGTGTCGAGGAGCGCTCAGCGGAAGCGAAGTTCACGGAATATGTGCAGCATCAGCTAGTAATCGCCAAGCAAATTGCATGTATGCGCGAAGATGCTCATGCGCTGCGACTGGTTGCACAGTCACTACAACTCAGAATCGTTATCCCGAGCGATTACATCCCTTTAATGCTGAAAATGTGCTTTTCCAAGAAACTGCCAACTGCACAATTGGCATTGAGAACTACGAAAGCACTAATTGAAGAGCATCCTGACGAATTTCTACTGATGTTTCCCAAGGCAATCGCTGCGTTGAATTCGCCAGCTACAGCGAACCACGAGCTTATAGAGACAGTATGGCTCTGGCTGAACTCGCAAGGGAAAACACAGCTCATAGGGAGATTGGCTCGCTTGCTAGTCATGGCAAACACGGACGCAGTACGGTTCCTCATTAAGGGGATCGCTCGCACAAACATCGGTCCGAGAAATGCTAGACTGCTTGCTAGTGAGATTCGTGAAACGGTTGGAGCGGCAACTGGAAAGCATTTGCGCCTGCTGTTGTTCTCACAATGGTTAACACAACAGTACAAAGTGTTCACGGCGAACATTCTGAATGGCAAGGAGCTCACGTTGCAGGAGGTCTTGCGATAGAGTCGACCAAGTTAGGTTCTTAGAATTAGCGGTGAGACCGAACGGTGATATGTAAGTAGCAGGATGATCGACACAACGTTACAGGAGGTCCTGCGATAGAGACCAGCAAAGTAGATAAGTAGGTGCGAACTTAGAATTAGCGTCGGCACTCAAATATAGTCATCGAGCTTTGATTCGGTGCATCCAAATGTAATCGTTGCGGAGTTGCCGTACCGCTGTAGAGTCTGGATCGAGTCCCGTATCGCTGGGTCCGCTGCTCCGCTTCGAAGGGCCGCAACAACGGGGGCTGTGCGTAGCCGCGGCATTATAATCAAGAAAAGCCAATTCTACAACAAGCCTCAGCCAATCTGCATTTAAACGTGGGGTTCACGAATTTCTGATATGCTAAGGTTGTTACAGGCAGTAATATATAAATGGCCTTGAGAAACTGAGGGCCCAAGATCGCCAGAATGCTGCAGCCAGCTGCAGAACCCGCTCAAAGCTGCTGCTGCGCTCTACCGCAACTCCCATGGGGTTCTCACTGGTGCAGCCAATCGTTGAAGTAGAAGCCCGCAAACAGTAAGAAGCAAATAGCACCACTGAAAGTAATAGTCCGAAGCGAGAGATGGTTTGCCAAGATCTTGCCCCCCATCACTGCCATGGCTGTGGTGATGAAGTGTCCCGAAAGGATTCCGATGAGCGCCTGGCACCAGTCCTCGCCGGCGCCCATGGCAACCGTGGCGATCTGCGACCGGTCGCCCCACTCGCCAAGAAAGGTCATGGCGAAGATCTGGATCCAAGCCGGGGAGAAAACGAGTCCGGCCAGGTTTCTCAAGCCAGCAGCGACGCTCTTGCGCCTGCTGTCCTCGCTGACGTAGCCGCCGGCCTCGGCCTTCTCCGAGGCGCTCGTCGTGTCTGCCATCGACAAGTCGTGCTCGACCTCCTCGAGCTCCTCGGTCGCAGCCAGAGACTTGTCCATTGCCCAGGCCTCCTTGACCATGCGCAGACCGAACACAAGGAACAGCAAAGCCGCTATAATCGTCGTGACCTTTCTGCTGAGCAGCGAGGGCAGAATGAGACCAAGGGCCATGGACAGCACCGTCATTATGACCATGGCCGAGTACGACGAGCTGAACACAAACAGGGGCGGGTGACGCATGGCCATGAGAGCAGCAATGAAAAAGGTCTTGTCGCCGATCTCGCTGATGACAATCATGGTTGCCGAGCCGATGAGCCGGCCGAACTTGTAGCAGCCAGCTGCCTCGTCCTCGACGGCGACGGCGTCGGGCTTGACTCTGACCCCCTCGGAGACCTCGGCCTGGTGCTTGCGCTGCTCAACCTCGCGGTCTTCCTCGACCTTTGCCTTTTTGTTCGCCTCGGCTTCCTCTACGGCGGCCTGCTCGGCGGCCTGCTTCGCATTAGCCGCCTTGTTGTTCGCCACGGCCTGGGCCGCGTCGGCCTCCTTGCTGCTCTTGTCCTGGCTCTTCGCCGATCCTTTAGAGCTCGCGGCGTTCGCGTCTTTCGGCTTCGCGTCGGCCGCATCGGCCTTCGGGTCCTTAGCCTTCGGGTTCTTGGCCTCGTTCGCAGACACGCCGAGTCGCGACGGGTCGTAGTCGTCGAGGATCACGGAGCCCTTCGTGCCCTTGCGCGACTCCTCGGCCGTGGTCTCCTCGACGAGCTTCTGCTCCTGCTTCGGGTCCGCAGCGTCGCGCTGCTTGTCATTGGGGGCCACTGCGGGCGCGTGGAACTTCTCGTCGTCGTCGACGCGGTGCTTGTCGAAGATTTTATCCTTCGGCGAGACATTAAAGGCGAACTTCTGCCTGTCGTCCTCGGTTCCGTGCGCAGCAGCGCCCGATCCAGAGCCCGATCCAGAGCCCGCACCGGACACGGCATTCGCGCCAGCCACGGCATTCGCGCCAGCCGAGCCAGCAACAGGCTTCGATCCAGCCCCGGAGACAGTAGAGCCCGTGCCAGACCCCGGATCCGCAGCACCGCTCAGGCCAGCAGCGGCCGACCCCGGAGCAGATCCCGAGCCGGCGCCCGGGCCGGCGCCCAAACCAGAGGCAAATTTGCCCTCAGTGTCCAGTCCCGCGTCGACGGCGGCGCCAACCGCCAGCTTCCCCTGGAGGTCGCCGAGATTCGCCGATCCCACGCCCGCGGGCGCAGACACGGCCGGAGCAAGACTCGCGCTGGCACGGGCGGGTTTGCTGCTAACAACCGACGGTTTGGCCGAGACACTCACCTGCTCCGAAGCCGCCAGCATGGCACAAAGGCCAATGGCAAGCTTTTTAGACACCATTCGCGTACGTGGAGACTGAAAAACTGGCCTCTAATTAAGTGACAAATTCAAGGGCGGCGGGTTTTGAGGTCGAACGTGCTGCAGGAAAATCCCACGCGCTCGCCTTCCCAACGGCACCGCGCCAGATGGGCGGGAAGGGCTGTAACGTGACCCCGCGACTGGGGCCACCGCAGAGCGGCAATGCGCGAGGCGCGCGGGTGGGATGCACGAAGCGCATTCCCCTACTAGCCCCGTCTTCTCCTGCGTTTCAGCGTTGCCCGCGTCCAGTCCGATCCGCGCTAATTGCCGCAGCAGCCTCGAACCCTTGGCCCGCCGCCCCCTGCCCTTTCGATTTATCCGGCTTAATGTGCGCTGGTAGCAACAGCGGCCACGGGGAATGGATGTCTTGCCCTGCGGACAACCCCCAGGGCGTGCGTGGCTGCGCGCTTGACGTTGTTTTTCGTTTCTACTGCAACCCTTCCTATGCGGCAGAGGTGGGTTGTGTAACGGCCGCACGATATGCACTCGCTGGGCGATAGGGAATAGCACGGCGAATCGGCGGCTATAATGGCTTCCGCGGGGTTCGGCGCATGGGAATTTCGTTGCTGGACGCCTGGCGTTTTGCAGGGAGTTTCGTGTCGGGGAAACTCTTACTCCTGATCTCCATCAAAAGGTGCCTCGCCGATTCCCAATCTTTTGTGACTGGGGCTGCATCCGACTCTGATCTATTTCTGCCTGTTATCAATACCGCCAGCCCGCATGACGTGGTGGGTTTGAGAGAATACGACTGACGACCAGAAATAGCTCTGGCTGCGCTGGCATGCCCTAAGCCTGACAGCTGCAGCATTCCGCATGGATGTGTGCAACTATCAGCGAATAGCGTGGGGCGTTAACACTTTGAAATGCATCGTCTTCTGTAGGTTTAAGCTGTGTTCGCGGGCTGCAGCTGCCGTTCCAGGTGCCGAGTTGGTGGCTTACTGGGCGTATTTGACGTTAACAAACCCTGCATTGCGGTGATGGGGATTTGCCGCTGCCATGTACAGGTAGTGCCCAACGGCCTGTGTTTTAGCAGAACGCACAAGCGGCTCCAGCCCGCTTGTTCTTTCAGAGGCTTTATTGGGAGCGGCCAATGGTTGTCACTAACCACGGAAGGCTTGCACACTCAAAGTTGCTGGCAGTGGAATCCTGAGACTTAACGTGCCCATTTCTAAGAACGGCGATTTCTATGAACGGCAAGCTTTGATTGGCGCGCAATGTCGCACCTGCATGAATGCAGATCTGCGACAGCAGGAAACACGACAAGCACCTCGCATTATCCTCAATATAGAAGGTCGAGTGGTGACCGAAGCTGCAGCAAGTATTGCGCACTGTGAGCTATACTGTGAACTCTAATGCATCTCGAATGGAACAATACTCCTTGTCCCAAAGGGAGAGCCAAATACAAGAGGTCCCCATTTCGTGAATACGCCCTAAACCTATGTGTGATATAAACACGGCGGTTGACACCGGCGAGCACGGAAAGTCTTTTAGTTGTTGGTCCGCGCCCCTCGAATTACCCAGGAAATGGCATTTCAGCAACACCAGAAAACTTCTTTTCCCAACGAGTCTCATCGTGTGCACTGTTGGTGCAATGAGCCACGCGTCTACCAGCAGAACCCCAATCCTGATATGCATGCACGATTACTATGCCTAGAGAGCTTGCATGAGGGCAATCATAGCCCAGAGCAGTGAATGGGCAGGCGTCGAGTGTGCAGAGCTCTGGTTCGCAGGAGCCCAGGCCTCCCTCAAAGCGGCACCGCAGCGTGGAACACTCCGCTTTATTCATGAGATAACGAAACGTCTAGGTAGATATATACAAGGCGCTCTGGGAGCACTCTATTTAGGGCCTAAACCGAACTCTTTGACGACCTTGCGCACGTCGCCGAACGATTCGCGCTCGCCCATCAGCACGATCGTTGGTTCTGATCCCGTAAGAATTTTTTGGGCCACGCGCTGCAGGTCGCGCACCGTGAGCGAGTCGATCTTGCTGATCATGGCGTCGACGCCGAGCTTCTTGCCGTTCATTTCGACTTGACGTCCAGCATCTTCCATCTCGACCATGCGGCTCTCGAGGTTCATGAGCAGCTGCGAGCGCAGCTGGTTCTTGGCGCGCTCGACCTCGACCTTTGTGAGCGCGTTCGGCGTGAACAGCAGCGTGAGCTGCGACGCGATGATGTACGGGATGTACTGCGCGGCCTGCGGGATGGCCGAGCAGGTGATGCCAAACAGCCCGTCATCGCTGTACGAGTGGTTCACGCCCAAGCAGCTCTCGACGTAGCCGTACTGGTTCAGGACCTGCGTGTACAGGCGCGAGTACATGCCCTTGCCGGGCCCGCCAGCAGAGAAGGAGCCGCCGCCGCCGAGCAGGGTCTGCAAGGTGGCCACGGCGTACACGTCGTCGTCATTCACGCCGGCGCTGCGAAACAGGATCTGGCAGTGGTAGAACTCGGGGAGGTTGCCGATCGGCGGGGGCACCGGCACGCAGCGCTCGCCGCCGACGTACTGCGACTTCTGCTGCGGCAGCTCGGCGTCCGTGGTCGCCGCGAAGCCGCCGAAATGCTTGTCGGCGAGCTCCATGGCCTGCTCGTGCGGCATGCCGACGAACGAGAGCGCGAGCCGCGACGGCTGGAACAGCAGGTGGCGGTACTGCCACAGGCTTCCCGGGGTCACGAGCGACAGCCGCTCGCTCGGGATCATGAGCGGGTTGCCCAAGCCGCCCCGGAACGCGGCCTGGTGGGCGATCTCCGGGAGGTAGAGGTCCGGGGAGTTTTTCAGCTCCTCGAGCTCGAACGACGCCGTGCGGATCTGCTCCTCGATTTCCGAGGGCAGAAGCAGCGGCTCGGTGATTGTGGACGCAATGAGGCTGACCATCGTGTCGATGTCGCGGTGGAACGTCGAGGCCTGGTAGATCATCGTCTCGCGCGAGGACTCGCACTGGTAGTTCCCGCCCAGCGCCAGCAGCTGCTGCTCCATCTGCTCCTGCGTGAACTTCGCCGTCGACTTGAACGACAGCCGGTCCGTGAGGTGCGACAGGCCCGTGAGGTTGTCGGGCTCGAACCGCGAGCCGGCCTTGAGGTACGCGCCCACGCCAGAGAAATGGCACGGGTACGGCGAGGTCACGACCTTGACGCCATTCGCAAGCGTGCCAATTGGATACGTCGGCGCTTGAGAGCTGTAGCGTCTCGCGCTCAAACCTGCTCGAAGGCCCTGGCTAAGCCGGCCGTTCATGGTGTCTTAGTAACCCGCAGACTCGAGCCACAAAATATATAGCTGGTATGAGTAACTGAGTAACGGGTCCAGACCAGGCGGGACTGAGCTATTTGGTCTCGCTATTTAGTTAATATTTAGTTACAGATCTGTTTTGTGAATGTCATATTTCGAATGAGAAACAGGTTGCCATGAACCAGGTGCTACTGGTTAAGTTGAGCTCTGCCTAGATATACTTAGAGACATTACCACATATACAATTTGATAGCTGTGCGCACCTTTACTTCCTATTGCTACACTACTATACGGTGGCTACTTCTAACTATACGCTTTACACAAAAAGACATATGCTATGCATTCGCTGCTTACGGCCTGTGAACGATCCGCCTATGAACATCTCGTATACGCATAAATATAGCATAAGAGAAGATTACTCTAAATATACACCTGCAGTTATACTTACACGTATAGACATACAAATAATTAGTATAGACATAGCTATAGATATAGCTAGATGAACCGCAGACATAGCTGGAGATGTAGCTGTAGACGTACCGTAGAGAACAACAGACATAGCTACAGACATAGCTACAGACGTACCGCAGACATAGCTATAGACATAACTACAGAAATAGCTACCGACATGGCTACCGACATAGCTACAAACATAGTTACAGACATGGCTTCAGACATAGCTACAGACATAACTACAGACAAACCTAAAGACATACCGTAGACAAACCTATAGACATACCGTAGACATACCGTAGACATACCTATAGACATACCTTAGACATACCTATAGATCTACTGTAGACATCCAATTATACGTATAAGTGCACACATATTCACGCTTATCGAAATAGATGTAGCTACAGACATACCTATAGACATAGCTACAGACATCCCCTAGGCATACCTGTAGATACACCGTGGACATCCAAATATACATGTAAGTGCACATATAGAATTTGCATCTTTCACGCTCCGTTGTGCTGTTGGGCCGCACTACTATATATAGCACCGAGCACGCGGCATTACACCTGTAACCACATATAGACACATCTATATACATACGTACTTCACAGCGTCGCCTCGAAAGCACCTCGCCTTATACTTCGTCACACGCAAGATCATTGTTCGTATTATACAATAAATATCAGTCACATACCGTCGCGCTACGCAAGCCGCCTGAACAGTCGGGACCTCCGGCCCTCGTGTTTCCCTTCCTCGAGGCCAATGATCTGGCATTCAATAATCTAGCGTCAAATAACGAGCCGGCGATCCGCTGGACCGATCTGCCGGGCCCTCGGCCGTCACACAGCCGCGGACGTCTATCAGTTCAAGCGGTGCTCGATGCCCTCGAGCTTGTGGGCGGCCGCCATGGTATACTCCATGAACGTCAGCGTGAGGATCGTGTGCGGCCCGATGCGGGTCGCGTTCGCGCCGAAGCCCTTGTACAGCGCCATGAAGCCCTCGGACCGCACGGTTTTGACGATGCAGTCCCACAGGTTCTTGTACAGATCGCCCTTCTGGTTGTACATGCGCGTCATGATCACATCGGGCGGGCTCATGACGACGGCGACGCCGATGCCCGCAAACAGGCCCGACAACAGGAACCGCTGCGGCGACTTCGGGTCCATGATATGCAAATCGTCGATCATGCGGCCCGACGTGTGGTAGATCGGCAGCTGCACGCTCGAGCCGATCGAGGTGCGCAGCGCCGCGGCTCCGATTCCGCGGAACACCTCGCGCTTGCGCACAAGGTCGGCAAACGCGCTCGTCACGCCCGTGTAGTGCGTCTGCTCGCCCACAGCCATGGTCGGCGAGTAGGACTGCATGCGCACCTTGATGAGGTACAAGGGAGAGCCGAGCACGGCACCCAGGGCGCCCGTGGCCGCGCCAACGCCCACGCCAATGGCAAAGTTCGGCGTGTTGTTGTCCAAACCAAGCGCCTGGTTGACCACGCGGCGCGTCGGCTCGTACAGGCCGAGCCGCGACCCGTTGAGCATGATCTGGTACAGGTACGCCGGCGTGAGACCGCTCTGCAGCCCGCGTAGCCCCTCGCGCTGGAAAACAACGCGCATGCTCTGGAACACGCCGCGGTAGACGCGCGGAATATCCTTCGACTGCTTCGCCAGCTCGCCCTGCAGCTGCAGCCGCGTCTTCACCACCTCGAGCGGGTTCGTGATCGTGACGGCCATGCACGCGGCCACGGCGCCGGCAGCAAAGCTGCTAGTCGTGGAAATCGTGCTCATCGAAACGCTATCAACGAGGAAACTGCATTGTTCCGATACCGGCGGTTTGAGGGATCCGGTCACCTGATAAAACCGCCGTTGCCGCACGTCGAGATATACAGTTATGCGCAGCGCTCATAGCGAACGCAGCGCTCACAGCCAGCAGCTCTGAAAGCTCTGAGAGCTCGTAAAAGTAGTTTAAAGCACATATACGTCTTATTGAAATGTTACTTCTCGCTGAACACAGCATTGAGTACCTGCGCACTTTAGCTCGCATTTCTATACGCTGAGAGCTTGGCAGTTGACAATTAGGAACTGAGGTCTCCAATTAGATCGCCAGATCGCCATTGACAATTTTGAACGCCTCGAGCGGTCGCACGGGCACCGAGCGCTCTGCATTTGAACCAAGCAGCTGAGCGTTGCCCAGTCTCAAGTAGATGTGGGAGCATTTCAAAAACCAATTAAACAATTGAGCCCGGGGAAAACCCCGCTTGGGAATGCACCCAAGCAGAGTGAAAAACCCCGCATCTACATACTATGTATCTATGTATCTATGTATCTCTATGTATCTCTATGTATCTCTATCTACCGTCTATATATGTTCTAAATACGTTCTATGTACATAAGTAAGAGTTCAAAATTTCTTATATACAAACTCCTGATCTGCTATTGCTGGCTTGTCCGGACTTTCCCCGGCAGTCTCCCAGTACTCGTCTCTTGCAAGCCACCACTTCGCTCAGGAGTTCCGGTGCCCTGACTTATCCGGCTGACGGATCTCTGTGCTGGCTCATGCCGATGCAGGAGACATCGCTAGGCGCTGGCACAGCATCCTTCTCCAGCCGTGTCCATCAGAACACAGGGGGACCCAGGCCGGGCCAGGAGGTCTCTTACGGCGGGGTCAATGGCCAACTTTCCTTCGGCTGATGGATCCATGGCCGAGAAGATTCCAAAGCAAGGCAGTGCCTTTGGCGATGGCAAGCTCCTTCCCTTCCACTTTCCGCAGGCTCCATGGTTGGCAACATCCCAGTGTAAGGGGGGGCACCAACACCAGTCAATTGTCTCCCACTTTGCCGCTGCTTCCGGATCGTTTAACCAGGCCCCGGTAGAGTACACCCTTAGTCCGTCTGGTGGTGTCCGAGGTTTGAAATGGGCGGCTGCTGGGCATTATATACCCATTTTGCGCGCCGAAGGGTTGTGCGGCGCAACCTTCCTAAAACGGCTATGGTCCCAAACACCGGAACTCCGACCGTACAATGCTCTCGAAAAGCATCGAAACTGCCCAATTATGCACAAAATGTCACCTATTGTGTAAATAGCGGCTGCATGCATACTGCAAAGGGCCAACTTCACAGAACAAGTTACAGAACAAGTTACAGAACAAGTGAACACCACTGAGTGGGGTTTCGAGAGCTCACACGCCCAACTGAGCAATAAAACTGCAGACGAATTGATACGTGCCGAATTGAGCTCACTTGCGTTACCTGCGCCAACAAATGGCGTCAATGCACTTCATCCGCCAACCAAGCGTCTGCTCAAGTGCCAACTGTGTACGACGTGTTTACTCGTACACCGGAGCCCGCAACAGAGAAATAAATAAACCGCACTGCTGAAATGCCCACAACTAACTATATAGTGCCTATTACAATTGATTGTTCGGGCCGGCCCCGAATCCCATCTAGGCTAATCCCTAAATCCGCCTATTTGGCGCGCCAGAGCAGGGTAAGGTCCCAGACGAGTAAATAAGTCTCGCGACGTAACTATGCTGCGTAGGCCTCGGCTTGGCCAAGGCCTTCTCATCTTGCGCAGATGGAAATCAGCATCCAAAAAAACCACAATCGCTCCCGCGGGGCCGAAAGGACCGCCGCTTCCTCCCCTTGAGCCGATCGAGCCGCGGCGCGGCCCACGCACCATGCTGCACTATATCCACGACATGCAGCGCCGATACCCCGAGGCCGTTGTCATGGCGCAGGTCGGCTCGTTCATGGAACTCTATTTTGAGCAGGCCGTCAAGTACGGGCCTCTGCTCAACCTCAAGGTTGCGCGCAAAACGAACCGCAGCCCCATCGATGGACACAGCTTTGTGAACATGGCCGGGTTCCCATTGTCTCAGAAGGAGAAGTACGAGCGGCTAATTGTGCAGGACCTGGGCAAAACCGTTGTGACTTTGATGCAGAACTCGAAGTACGTGCTTGATGGCGGCTCCGAAGAAGAAAAGCGGCCGGTCAGCCGTGTTTTGACGCCGGGCACGCTGCTTGCCGAGGATTTCGTTGACAAAAGCGTGAACAACTACCTCGCGAGCGTGCACTTCTCGGGCCCGCGCGAGGCCTGTGTGGCCTGGGTCGACATCGCGTCGGGCAAGACGCGGTACCAGATCGTGGCCCCCGCCGATCTCGGCAACACGCTCGCGCGCATAGCGCCGTCGGAGGTCCTTGTGGACACGCAGGCCACGGCCGCGAACTCGGAGTTCGCAAAAGAAACGGTCTTGCAGTACGCACCCTCGTCGGTGTTCAGCCGCACAAAGTTTCCTCCCCTCGAGTACTGGTCCGTGCGCGCGAACCATAGCCAGCGCTACCGGATCGACGAGCTGCCCCTTCCTGTACGCAAGGCCTTCGTGGGCCTGGTCCGCTACGTCGACGACTGCATGCCCGGGTCCCCGGTCGACATCCAGGAGCCGGAGCTGTTTGTGGGCGCCATGCAGCTCGACGCCCGGGCCCGCGACGCGCTCGAAATCTCCTGGAAGTCGTCGCCCTCGTCGCCCACTCCCTCGCGACAGGGCTCGCTCCTCAGCATCATTCGGCGCACGCGCTCGCCCAGCGGGTCGCGGCTCCTGCAGGACTGGATCGCCGCGCCGCTCCAGAGCCCCGAAAGCATCCGCGAGCGCCAGGACAAGGTGCAGTTCTTTATTTATTTACCGCGCACGGTCATTTCCATACTGCAGTCGCTGCTATCCGAGCTCCCGGACGGCGCGCGGCTCCTCCAGAAGCTGCGGCTGCAGAAAATCGATCCACTGGACCTCGTTGCCTTTGCAAAATCGGTCAGGACCCTGAAAAATATCGCCGACGTTTTGCTTCCGCTGGAAAACGTACCTGAAGACTGGCGATCAACGTTAGAAACTATTCCGGTCGAGCCTCTCGAGACGGCAGAGCATATACTGGCAGCGATAAAAATGGACGCGCTCGTGGCTGGATCGGAGCTGGGCGCTGCCGAGGGCTCTGAGGACGTGCTTGGCACTGGTTCAGATGTGGTTGAGCCCTCTGAGCCCGAAAAGAAGGCGCGGAAGCCCGCGAAGTCACCAAGAAAGCAGCCGAAGGCCTCGTCCTCGCACACGTTTGCACCAGCAACCAACCGCGACTACCAGCCGATCCTGAACGCAGCAGTGAGCCCGCGGCTCGAGGCCATTTACAAGCGGCAAAGCGGGTTTGCGCGCCGCGAGGCCACGATCCTGTCGCGGCTGCAGAAGCTGTACGGCCCCACGGCCCAGCTGCGGTGGTCGCCCGCGCACCAGTTCCACGTCCACCTCACGCTCAACGGGCAGAACGAACCCGCGTCCACGCACCTTATTGCACGCAACAAAACAACGGCGTACCTCAGCGATGCGGACTGGGCGAAGCTCGGCCACGAGCGGCTCGTCATCAGCAACCAGCTGCGCGAAGAGGAGGAGCGCGTCTTCGAAGAGCTCCGCAACAAAATTTTGGAGGATCACCTGTCAGACATGCGCAAGCTCTACAATCTTGCGGACGAAATCGACGTGCAGCTGTCGTTTGCCGTGCTGGCCGTGGAGAAACGGCTTGTGCGGCCCGAGGTTGTTGACGATCCGTCGGTGTTCGAGATCGAGCAGGGCAGGCACATCACCGTGGAAACAGGCCTCGCCTTGGGGGGCTACGCAGCCTCGGGATTCGTGCCAAATGACTGCAGCCTGTCTGCCCCGCAGTCGATGTGCATGATCACCGGCCCCAACATGGGCGGCAAGTCGACCTACATCCGGCAAAGCGCACTCATAGCTCTGCTCGCGCACACGGGCAGCTACGTGCCGGCTCGCCGCGCGCGCCTCGGGATCGTGGACCGCATATTCTGCCGACTCGGGGCGGGCGACGATCTGTACAGCGGCCGCAGCACGTTCATGATGGAGATGCTCGAGACGGCAACGATCCTGAACAATGCCACGGACCGGTCTCTGGCGATCCTCGACGAGGTGGGCCGAGGAACGTCTGGGCGGGACGGCATTGCGATCGCGTTCGCGTCGATCAAGCACCTTGTGCTCGAAAAGCACTGCCGAACTCTGTTCGCAACGCACTACGGGCAAGAAATATGGGATTTACTGCGCGAGTCTGACCGCGACACACAAGTTACAAATGGAATTAGTCTACTTCAGGCTAGTTTACGCGTGGACCGCCATGGCCGCCCGGTGTTTGATTACAAGCTCAAGCAGGGGATCTCATCGAGTTCCGGCGGCTTACTGATCGCAGAAATGGCAGGGTTTCCGGCGGCCGCCCTCGGAGACGCTCGCAAACTCATTGCATCGAAATCCTAGCTGTTATCTGCCGCTACCGCTCAATACTTCATCGCACGTGCCTATTGCGCCATTGGATCTGCTGATGGTGTGTTTGCGAGATCGATTGGGCGCCCAGGGTTAGGCACGGCCCGCTATCACCGATGCGCGCCAGAACCGAAGCAGTGACCCACCGCCAGCGAATATAATTGTCTTGCTTCAACAAAATTGCGGACGCAAAACTGGCCTCGTTAATACCACGGGCCGTGAATCGACATCTCCAGAATAAAATGCGCTGCCTGCATGCGTGATGACGCTTTGCTCGCACCGCCAAGAGTAACCCCGATTTTTCAATTTTCTGGCATAGGGCAAGGGGAACGACCACATTATGCACGTTACTACTGGATTGCGTACTCGCGCGTGGGGTCGCTCCCTGCCTTCCGCGGGTTGCATGCGTCTGCGGCTCAAAGGGCCACCGTTCGATGGAGATGCCTATATAATTGGGATTTTTCAGCGGGAGATTTTCAGATCCGCTTGCAAACACTGATCAATGGTGTGGTTCCGCAGGCACGCCCGCGCCGAGTCGACGGAGCAAGATGTTGTCGGCACCGTCGAGTACAGCTCGCCGCCGCACAGCCTGAACGATGCAACAAAGGCAAACGAAAAAGCTGAGCCCCAGGCGGCGAGCATCTCGAGCAGCGAATCGGTCCACGATGCCGAGGCCAAGCCGGCTGGGTTGGCGCACAACCACGTTTTCCAGGACCCCGAGCGCGCCAAGCACTGGATGGCCGAGTACGAAAAGTCTAATTACGAGAACCGGCACCTTATTGACCCCGAACTGACCTGGACACACGACGAGGAAAGGAAAGTAGTGCTGAAGTCGGACTTCCACGCCTGTTTCTGGGCGTTCATCATGTTTCTTGCCCTCGACATCGACCGCTACAACATGTCGAACGCCGTGGCGAACAACCTGCTCGAGGATCTTGGCCTCACGACCAACGACTACAACCTCGGCGTAACTCTGAACCTTGTGTGCTTCCTCGCTGCCGAGCTGCCCTCGCAGCTCGTGTCGAAGGCAGTTGGCGCCGACCGGTTTCTTCCGACGCAGGTCACCATATGGAGCATTGTTGCGATCTGCCAGTGCAGAATGAAGAACAAGGCCGGCTTCCTGATCACGCGGTGCCTCGTAGGCTTCTTCGAGGGCGGCTTCCTGCCCGAGCAGATCACTTGGCTGTCGTATTTCTACACGCACCGCGAGTTTGTCACGCGATCCGCCTGGTTCTACGTCGCGAACCCGCTCACGCAGGCGTTCAGTGGCTTGCTCGCTGCGGCCATCCAGACGCTCGATGGCAAAGGCGGCTGGCACGGCTGGCAGTACGTGTTCCTGATCGAGGGCCTCATCACGCTTGTGCTTGGCCTGCTGTCGTACAAGATGCCGTCCGGCCCGGCGCACACAAAGAAGTGGTTCCGTCCCAAGGGATGGTACACGGAGCGCGAGGAGAAGATCATGGCGAACCGGATTGTGCGGGACGACCCCACGAAGGGCACGATGAGCAATCGCGAGGGTGTTTCGCTGCGCATGCTGCTGCGGGCCATTTCGGACTACGATATGTGGCCGTTGTACGGCTGCCGGCTGCTTATAGATATTATTGCGCAGCCCATTGGCCAGTACGTGCCGCTGATTCTGCGCGGAATGGGCTTCGGCACCGTGCACACGAACCTGCTCATGGTCCCGTACTGCGTTGCGCAGATAATCACGATGCTGACGCAGAGCTACGCCGCAAACTACTTCCGCAACTACGGGTACGCCCTGTTCTTCACGCCGTTCTGGCTGCTTGGGCCCATTATCAGCATGCGATGGTGGCCCGGGTTCTTGAACGACCACTGGGCGAGCTACGGGCTCATGTTCGTGGCGCTGAGCTACCCGCCGTCGTGGCCCGTGACGATCTCGTGGAGCTCGATGAACTCGTATTCCGTGGCGCGGCGAACAGTGAGCGCGGCGATCATGAACATGTTCTCTCAAGCAGGAAGCATTATCGGAAGCAATGTTTTCGAAAAGAGCGATGCGCCCCGATACAGACAGGGGCTCGAGGCGCTCGTGGGCATCAGTTCCGCAAGCTGCGCGTTGGTCCTCATCACACGGTTCTACTACTCGTACCGGAACCACCAGCGCGAGAAGAAATGGAGCGCGATGACGGTCGAGGAGCAAGTGGAGTACTTGAACAACACGACCGACGAGGGCAACAAGCGGCTTGATTTCCGGTTCGCCGTCTAGTTGCAGAGCCCGCGTTGTCAAGCTCACCTTGGTATTTATTTGATTTATATACAGCTATCAATGTTACGGAGACCGTCGGCGGCCGTGCCTGTGCCATCGATCGTAATAGTAGGCTATAACGATAGTTCTCTAATCTTCAAGATCTATTGCTCTATTCATACGTGCAATCTTATGCGATGTACCTGCAATCTGTGTTTCATGGGCTTCGACGTGCAGTTCCTGAATATATGCGCAAAGCATGTGACTACGATCTATGGCTATCATGAAACTGTAATATGTTCCTCTGCACGACAATGCCATCTATGATTCTGTGATTTATTAGGTTATCTATGATTTTGTAAATTATTAGGTTGTCTATGATTCCACGGAGTTAGAGCTATGATTCAGAGAGATCCTGCTGCAATCTGACCATGCAGTCTATGACTATTATTTGAACGTGATGTCGATCTGAGATGGCGTTACGCTACACCTGTAACTTATGACTCACGAGCTAGGATTCTATGATTTGATGCCACAACTGCCATTAATTTGTGGGCTATGATCAGGAGAACCGAGTCAATGGGTCTATCCAGTATATGCCATTTCATAGCCACAGTGTCGGTACATATTTGATTCTACGGCTGTATAATCTATACATTTATGACCGAGTTATCAGCATCTATGATTAAGCGAAGTCCCGCTGCAGTCTGCTTATTCGGTCTATGACTTTATTGTCGATGACTATTATCTTGATCCGAAACTGAGATATGTCACGGCTGCAGTCTGTCACGAGCTTCTTATCTATGGGTTTTAGCTTCAATTGTTATCTATGATAGCTGGGACCACAGCAATGCTTATTTCTCCAGCTGCAATCCGTATGTCTGATCTTTCCCATAGATGACTTCATCGATGCATCACGTTAGAAACCACAGAAAGAGTAACCACCGGTCAGCAATGACGCACTGCGCATACGCCCCGACTCCCAGACCCCCACGGCGCGCACAACGCCGTCTTTAAATCCGAATGAATGCGTAAACACATTCCCACTGGACAAACAAGCTCACATTATTATTATCATTATTATTATTATCACATATTTTTGAAAATCAGGCTTGACAATATTATACGAGCACGCGCGGCCATGCCCGACGGTATAACCGCCTTGCATAATCACATGACGTACCCCGTGGTGCGTAGCCACGCATTGAGGCAGCCAATGCATGGGGTGGGAAGATAAGCAGTTCGAGCCTGTTTCGCCGGGAAATTCGCCGCGGCGCTCAATAAATGGCAGCGAGCGTATGGAAACCTCAGGATGTGCACGGAAAATTAGTCGTTTTTACAAAATTCATTTAATCGGGGGTTGAGGCATAATTTGAGGCCAATTAAGCACCACGGCCCGTTTCGGATCATGTGCATGTTCGAATCTATCCCGGATCAAGCATGTGTTCACGACCAGGGCGGCTACCGACCACAAACCCTTATCACTGAGAAAAGGTGTGGAAAGACCGCTGCAGACAGGCTGAGACAGGTGAAGGTGCGCTGCAGGGAATTGCGTGGCTTTGCGGAGTGGGACACGTTCGCGAAGGCGTGCAAGTCGCTCGGGGCGGCCGAGAAATTTTCCGAAACCCTGGGGCCGGGTAGAGCAAATACAGCGCATGGTGGCCGCGACGCAAAAGCCGGGCCGCGAGCGCGACACACCGTAACAAGCACGCTTGACAGCTTTCGCTCGAAAATATCGACGAATCCGCAATTTCCCGGGCACATCGCGGTCCCTGATAGCGACGTAGGCGCAGGCAGTCAAGCAGTCTGCGTTACCCTAGCATCGAGATTTTTTTCGATATATCGAGATCTGCACCAGGCAGTGCCGTGTGATAAGCGTGGGGGGACGGGAGAGATTTTTTTCTCGGATTAAATCTATCCTCGTTGGGGTCTGCCAGTTCGCACTGCCGAAAAAAACGATAAAAGGCCGCGCTCCCGAGACCCGAGACCGTGCCTCATGCCCCCCACGCATGAACCTGGAACGAGCGGGGCCCCGGCACACGCTGCGCGGGATTCCCCGTCATTTATTCACGATCCGAAACAAGCGAGCCGCGACGCGCACTACGACTCCGAGGAGACCGGCGAGACGCATGCCGAGTCGCCCGCGGACCTGAAGCTCGCCGATCCGCGCACGCACAGCAGCGACCTGCTCGAGAAAACGCCGAGCGACGACCGGCGATCCAGCCAGGCCGACGCTGAGAAGGCCGAGCAGGCCAGCGGGACGGCCGTGCGCACGTCCTCGGACTCCGGCGAGGGCTTCACGGCCGAGACGGCGGCGCTGCACCTCGAGAGCTCGATCCCCGACGGCGGGCTCCGCGCGTGGCTCGTCGTTGTCGGGTCGTTCTGCGGTATCCTCATCACGTTCGGTGTGTCGAACGCAACGGGCACGATCCAGGACTACCTCAAGTCCGAAGTGCTGCAGGACAAGAGCGACTCCGACATCGGCTGGATCTTCTCGCTGTGGCTGTTCTTCATGTACCTCGGCGGCGTGCAAACCGGACCGGTCTTCGACGCATACGGGCTGCGCCCTTTGCTAATTCCGGGCTGCATCGGCTGGTGCGCCGCGTGCTTCATTCTCAGCGTCTGCAAGGAGTACTACCAGTTCATTCTCGGGTTCTCCGTGCTCGGCGGGATCTCGTCGTCGATGATCTTCAACCCGTGCATCACCGTGCTCGGCCACTGGTTCTTCCGCAAGCGCGCGCTGGCGACGGGCTTTGCGACGACGGGCGGTGCCGTGGGCGGCATCTTTCTGCCGCTCATGATGGAGACGCTGTTCCCGCGCCTCGGCTACGGCTGGACGATCCGCGTCATGGCGTTCATTGTGCTCGGCCTCGCGATCATCGCGTGCCTGACGCTCGAGAGCCGGCACGTCAAGCGGAAGGTCGACTGGCGCGAGGCGCTGATCGACGTCCGGAGCCTGCGCATCACGAAGTTCTTCTTCTGCTGCTTCGGCGTGTTCCTCGTCGAGTGGGCCGTCTTCATCCCCATCATCCTCATGGTCACGTACGCGCGCGCGCAGGGCCTGTCCTACGGCTACTCGAACGCCGTGCTCGCGTACCTGAACGTGGGCTCCGTGCTCGGGCGCTCGATCCCGGGCTACGTCGCCGATCGGCTCGGCACGTACAACGTGATGATCGTGACGTCGATGGTGACCGGCGTGCTGATCCTCGCGCTGTGGATTCCCGGCGGCAGCTCGAAGGCCGGGCTCACGACGTTCGCCGTGCTGTTCGGGTTCTGGTCGGGCTCGACGATCTCGCTGACGCCGGTCTGCGTGTCCTCCGTGTCGTCCACGAAGGACTACGGCAAGCGCTACGGCACGGCATACTCTATAGCCAGCATTGCTGTCCTAACGGGCCTGCCGATCGGCGGCGAGCTCACTGACAACAACTTCCTCGGCACTAAAATCTTCTCGGGCGTCGTCTACGTTGCCGGCGCCGCCGCCTTCTCCCTGTCGCGCTGGTTCGCGGTGGGGTTCCAAAGATACTTCTAGTCTACTTAATACGTGCGTGCACGGAACCTTATGATCTGTGCGGCCTAGGTTGTTATAGAAGCCTCGCTAGATCAGCCATCACTAGACCAGCCATCACGAGATCAGCCATCACTAGATCAGCCGTCACTAGATCAACCACCGCTAGATCAACCACCGCTAGATCAACCATCGCGAGATGAACCGATATGTTCCAGCGCTTGTCAGACGCTTCGCCCCATTTAAAGCAAAACCAGTGCTCGCGTTATGCGCAGACCAACTATATATAACTCTCGTTTTCAGCAATGAGTCTCGAGCTGGTATTATTTTACAACAATTGCTAGAATTTGAACAAGTGTTCGAACGTCTTCAGTGAACACAAACGAAAAAGTGCTGCCAGAACTCGTCTCTCAATATAGTAGCCTGTCACCACATAGCAGCCTGCCACCACATAGTAGCCTGCCACCACATAATGGCTTGAAATATGCGGCTTACATGCTGATTGAGTCTTAAGTGTGCGGCATTGCTTAGCACAACAATTGCTAAAAAACACTAAATAAAAATCGCGCAGCTGTTTTGCGTCACTCGCCAGTCTCAAATGGTGATTCCATAGCGATCCCAAACTGATCCCATGCAGCTCGATGCTTAAAGTGCCTTACCCATGCTTACTAGTTGACAACCACAACGCGAACCACAACGCGAACCACAAAGTGAACCACAAAGTGAACCACAAAGTTAACCACAAAGTAAACATCATCGTTACGAGGACTAATCAATGTACGGGCGCCAGGAGCTGGCGCGCCTAATTGCGCATTCCAAGCAGTCCTCGAAGGCGGTGAAGCCCCATTTGCGGGGCAGAATGTACGAACTCATGACCGAGGTCGCGTTTGCGGAGAGGTTCGGACCGCTGGGGCTCCAGCAGCTGCAGGTCGTTGGCCAGGCCGGCGACCGCGGCGTGGACCTCGTGGGCCAGTGGAACAACGTCCAGCTGCTGGTCCAGTGCAAGGCCACGGGATCGAAGATCACAGGCGCGCTGTGGCGCGACCTTGGTGGAGTGCACACGCAGCGCGTGTCGCTGGCCAACGTCCCGACCCTGGTGGCTCTTGCCAGCCCAATGCCTATGACTGCGGCTGCCCACGCCGAGTTTTTGGGCTCCTTGCATCCGTTCATGCACTGCATTCTGCCACTGCCACGGCAAAACGCACCCCTCGAGCCTCTGCGGTCCTTAGTACTCAACGAAGCGGCCGCGGCCCTTCTCGAGGCGAACGGGATTCCCGAGCTCGTCTAGCGCGCTATGCGAGCCATGCGCAGCGAATTGCTGTGACCTGAGGTGAATTGTAGAGCCGCTGACGAGAACTGGCCGGATCTGGCAGACGAACGTGCTGGCCCTTCGCGAGAGATTGCGACCGCGTAAACGGAGAATGCAGCCTGTAATCTGAGCACGAGGCCTGTACCAGAGAATGCAGCCTGTGTCCAAAGAATAGGTCTGGTAGAGTCAAGCTCTCAGCCTGGGCAGCCCAAAGTGCAGGACTGCCTTGCATCGGTAGGGGGTACACACGTGCGGGCGCTTGTGTATCGAAATGTCACTGACGAGATGTGGCTTAATGGGCCGCTGCTGTACACGAAGAGTTGAAATCCGCGTCTACTCTAGTTCTCAGTCTACGCAACCCGGTAGGCTCAAATTGGCAGCCCCAGATTGGCAGCCCAGATCGGCAACCTCAGATCGGCGAGGGCTCAGATCCGCAAACCCACAAGTGCAGGCGCTTGTGCTGCAGCAAAATAAATACGTACTTAATCCTGAAACTACATCGTCCGCTCGCGCAGTCTCGCACTCGCGCGGATCGGAATACCCTAGAACCCTATTTACCTTGCACGATTTGCGTTTGAGCCGGGCAAGAAATGCATGCATACGCGGAGATTCTGAAGCCCTCCGTGATCACGCATTCCTTGCTTTTGGCACCGGAGTCGGCAGATGGCGCGCTGCTTGTTGTGGTGCGCGGCGCGTCGCTGCTCGAGGTGTTCACGGACATCACGTCGAGCGCCGGGCCGCGGTGGCTGGCCGAGTTCCCGCTGCAGGGAACGGTCACGCACCTCGACAGCATCGGCAGCGGGCTTCTTGTGGTCACATTCCTGCAGGCGAAGATGGTCGTGCTCGATTGGGATGCCGGCAAACTCGAGTTCGCGACGAGATCGCTGCATTACTACGAAAAGGTCGCAGATCAGAGCAACTTCGACGCTGCGGACGCGCGCGCTCACCGCGTGAGCGTCGACAGGCCAAACAAGTGCCTGGCGTTCTGGTTCCAGCCCGAGTTTGCCGCGTTCGTGCGCTTCGCGGCGCTCGCGGACCCTCTACTCCCAAAACCCGCCGTGGACAGCGCCCAGAGCTCAATCATTAATGTTGCCGACCTCACAGGCCACCTGCGCGTGTCACGGATCGTCGACATGGCCCTGCTTCCCGCGTACAATGAGCCGACGCTCGCCGTGCTTGCCTGGAACCAGCCGACCTGGACGGGCCTGGTCGGCACGGACGGCGCGAACACGAAGTCACTGCATGTTGTTGCTGTGAAGCCGGGAGCCAACAACAAGCTCGCGTTCAAGCGGATCATCCACGTCCCGGAACTCGGCTACGACATACACCAGATCCTGCCGCTGCACGAGGTCCCCGGGCAGCTGGCGCTGCTTCTCGGTGCGGACCAGGTTTTCGCACTCAACGAGTCGGACGAGATCGTGGCCGTCCCCCGACCGGCTGTGCCGGCAGCTGAAGCCGGTCGGGACCGGCCCGAGAACTGGAGGTTGGAGAACTGCTGTGCTGTTCAAGTACCACATGCTCCGTTTGCACTGGCGACTCTGCAGTGCGGCACGACTATAAGCATTGATCTTGCGCGGATGCAGGCCCAGATCGACGGCCCGTTCATGAAGAGCCCCACGAGCGTCTGCGCCCTCAACGACACGCTCTTCATAGCTTCGCGTGCCGGCAACGCGCGCGTATGTCGCCTGGGCCTGGCGCGCGACGTGCAGGAGGCGCCGAAGCCCGCGGGCTCGTCGCTGCAGGAGTTGTACGCCAGTCTTGTGCAGCAGCCGCCGCCGGTCGTTACGCTCGAGATCAACCCTATTGGAGAGCTTGTTTCGCACGGCGCGCTGTCGTCCGTAGCCACCATCGACAACGGGTTGGCCTGCGGGACCGAGGACGGTGTCGTGATTGTCGAGCGCGAGCTACCGCTGGAGGAACTCGACGTCGCACCGCTGAGCGTGGACGTCGAGCCGGGCAAATTCTGGCTTGTCGGCACAACCATGCCCAAGAATCCAGTGCTCATCACCACAGGATCGACGTCTGGGGCCCCGGCACCGAACCCAAAAACATCGGCCTCGTCGCCGAGCAGCGAGCCCGGAAACGAGACCCCGCCGAAACGGCGGCGCACCGCCGAAACCGCTGAAAGGCACTACACATCCTTCTCAGAGCTGTACCCATCCAAACGCAAGAAAGGCCAGGGCCTGGCGAACAAATCAAACAACGTGCCGCGAGGCATCGCGAGCGACCAGCTCACCTTGGCGGCAAGGGAGCTCGGCAATACGCTGCTCGTCGTGCAGAGTAAAGCGCTGGCGCTTTTCGACGCACGAAACCTAAAACTCACAAAACACGAAACGATTTCGGACTCGCGCTTCGCGGAAATAAGAGGGAACCACGTCCTGGTCGTCGCCCAGGACCACACCTGCAGCGTCTACGCCGCAAAGACACTGCAGCTTGTGACCTCGGTCAACAGCGCCGACTTGGCAAGCATATCCTCGTCGATGCTCCTGCACTCCAAAAACAGTCTACTCAGCTTTCAGGACCTTGAAGCAGATACTGAAGTACTTAATTACGATGTAAGCAATCTGGACAGGATCTGCGAGCCTCTGAGTGCGGAAGAAAGTTCTGGCGTTGCTGCAAATGGTTCGGTATCAAGCGAGGAGCGACAGAGCGAGGACAGCAGTGCGAGAACAAACGCGGACCCGAATGAAGATCCAACTCGTAAGGGCGAAGATGATCACGGCCTGGTCGCGATTTTCGCACTGAGCTTCAAGGCCAGGAACTACATTGGCATACATATGGGCAGGCTGTTTGCGATCTACGAGCCCCTGGGCCGCAGCCTTGTGAAACGCTACAGCGTTCCATTTGTTGTTAACCAGTCTCCGATTTACATCCCCGAGTACGAGGTTCTTGTGTTCCCAGGCGCGAAGAGCCATGTTGTTGTTAAGGGCCACCAAGCCGGCTTCCAGTGCCATCGGCTCCAGCTGTACGGCGACCAGCTTATAGACATGACGCTTTCCCAGAAGCCCGCGAAGACGGGTCCAAGTTACGAGCTCGCGTGGCTCGACACAAAGGAGATGCTCCACTTCGCAAGGCTCGACCACAGCATAGACTTCCTGTCGAACTCGCTGCCGATCCGCCGTATTCCGCTGGATCTGCCCGGGGTCTCGATCAAGGAAGTCGGGTACCACGACGAGTTTGCAGCTGTCATAGTCGGCGCCAACGCGCTGGTGCCTGCAACGGATCCAGACGCACAAGACGATGAGGACGGCGAGTCGACTGAAACGGGTGACGAAGCCGGAGCCACTTCTACAGCTCGTGCGGGAGACGGGAGCGCGGATGCTGGTGCCGACGCTGGTGCCGACGCTAACGGGAAGACGGCCGAGGCACCCGCCTGTGTATACGAGGGAAGGATCTACGTTCTCCCGCTGACCACGTACAAGTTCCAGGCTGAGCCGTTGGTAAGCTTCCAAGAGTCGCTGCTATGCCTGCGCATTGTAGACTATGGCGAACCCGGCGATAAGCAGATGATTGCTGTAGGCACTGCGCTGTCCACCTCTGAGCTCGAGGAAACAAACGGGCACGTTCGCCTCTACAATATCCAGGAGGACGAGACTGATACTAGAGATGCTAAGGCCAATGGCGAGGCCGCCAACGGCGCTGACGACAATGCAGGCAGCCATGAAGAGTCTGACGAGCCGCTTCCTCTAGAACTCAAGGAGTTTGCTAGCGAGTATGTTCGCGGCGCAGTGTCGGCAATCAGCGAGCTCATGGGGTTCCTTGCCGTCGCGCACGGGCAGCAGATCCACCTCTACAACTTCCACAAACGGCTGGAACCAATTGGTTTCTACGATACGCAGGTCTACATGCAGGACATCAAGGCTGTGCGTAACATCATGATACTTGGCGAGCGGCTGCGCGGCCCGCGTTTGCTGAACTTCGCACTGAATCCGCACCGCGTTGATCTGCTTGCGAGCTCGGATTCCACCCCGGTGCCGGCAAACTCGGCGCTCGCGCCGCGAAACCCGGTGACCACTGCCGTGGACGGCGTCTGCGGCGGGTTGCGCGGTGACCTCGTTGTTTTGGCGACGACCGCCGATGGGCGACTGCAGCTCCTGCAGTACGATCCGGACAACCCCATGAGCACCGGCGGCCCGCGGCTTGTTCCGTTGGCGTCGTTCTACACGGGCAGGCTCTGGAACTCGACGGCCTCTGCGCAGATGCACGCCACGGATGACCTGATTGTCTACGGTGCAGCGACCGATGGCAGCGTGTTCTGCGTGAAACCGCTCCTTGAGGGCGTTTTCCGCACACTTTTTGTGCTCACGCAGCAGATCATCGACAAAGAGCCTGCTGTCGCAGGACTGAACCCGCGGATGCACCGCGCAACGTTGTCGACAATGACCGCGCACAGCCAGCAGCTGATTGACGTCAACTACGCGCAGCAGTTCTGGCAGCTTCCGCGGGACAGGCAGGCTGTGTATGCGCGGCGTTTGGGCTTTGAAGGCATGGCGCAGGTGCAGCGGGCGCTCAACACCGAGGGCCGCGACGCCTTGAAGCTGTAGGAATCGATGCCCAGTGCCCGATTCAATGGACAGACATAATTACTTAAGTGTAGAATCAGGCTACAGTAGAAGAAGCGGGAACAGCCGCTGTGGTGCTAAAGCAAATAGAGATGCAATGAAGCAGCATGGCGAACACTACTCAAAGCGCGTACAAAGTAGCAGATCAACGGCATAAGCAAATCGAGCAACATAAAACTCGTGTGGCAGAACACTAGTAAAACTTATAGTTCAAAAAGAGCAACCAATTAAGCGATCATATTAGATGCAAGCTTCGATGTGCAATTGAAAGCAATATGAAATCGGTCATTCATTGAATCGCAAGACCATTTTGTTAACCAATAATCTACATAAAACAATTACCAATTTTAATTGTGCACCGACGGCCGAATCTGCTTGGCGAATTGTTTGGACATCGTGAAATGCATTTTGGCAGGCCCAGGTTAGGGCGCTCTTTATGCTGTACACGGCCATTCCGCTGGCTCTGCTGGGCACCGAGCCGTGGCTTGTTGAGCAGCTGCACGAGACGCTGCTTGCGAGCGGACTCGCGCTGACGGTTCTGCAAGCCATGCGCGGCGTCGCGCTGGGAAGCGACGCGTACTCTGCGTTCCTCATGGGCGTGTTGACGCTGCTGCTTGCGCCTGTCGTGAGCATCGTGCTCGTGTTGTTTGGCGCGCCCGTCATCTCTGTGCAGGCGGAAACGCTGCTGTGCGGTCTTGTGCTATCTGCTTTGGCGCTGCAGCCGCTCCTGACACAGTACGGGCTCGACGGAGAGACTTGGCGCACGATCCTCAGCTTTGAAGCACCGAAGACGGGCATCTACCTTGGATCGGTGGGCAGCGTTGTAGGCGCCTGGCTGGGCGCCGTTCCCATAGCGCTGGACTGGGACCGGCCCTGGCAGGCGTACCCGATCACGATCGTGCTTGGAGCGTACTTGGGCTCAGCTGTCGGCAGCTTTATCGGCATTTTCACCGAGCCTAAGAAGAAGGCGATCAAGCACAAGTCGAAGAAGGAGTAACTGTATATAGAATAAGTGCTGCACCTTCGCAGCTGAGGAGAACACCTGTGTACATCTACAATGTGCGGAGCCTGTGCGCACTCGCGAACCTGCGCGAGTCCATTGTCACCAGCCGTGCGGACCCGTACACGATTGAAAGCGACGTGCGATCTGTGCAAACTCGAATCAACCTAAACCGTGTACTGATCCATCCCAGATCAGGTCTCATAGCAGGAGTAACTGGAACTAGCGAAACAACTGTAACACGAATTGCAATTAAAAACAAAACACCAAGTCAATGCATAACTGCTAAATTAATGCATAACTGCTAAGCCAATTGAAAGCTGCTGCATTTACACTGAATATATATTGTTGTAGTACGACACGATCTTCGAGATGATTGTGTGATGCCGCGTCCAGCGCACAGCAAGTCACAAACACAGTAAGCCTTTTCTGTTGAACTCTTTTTGATTCAAATCATTTTTTTACAAGCGCGAAATCAAATATGCGGTGAGCTTACTGCGCTGTGATGGGCACCTCGAGCTATGGCCTGGCTATGACGAGTTTTCCATAACTTCTTTTTACGACCTGTTTGGGAGCCATTGGAAACGCAGCAGTTCTTCATTAAAATATATATTTTAGCGGGGCGTATGTAAATAGACTGTCGGCCGTGTATTCCGCCACAAACTTCGTGGACCCTCCAGCCGATCTAATTATTACCTAACCTGCTGAACTTTTCACTTGAACCACAATGTCAGTAGCGACGCTGCCAGCCCCTGAGACGACCGTGAACAACGACGGCACGCAGACGCTCGTGTTCTACAAAGTGAACGATGCCGGCAAGAAAGTGAAGGTGACACGACGAGTTGCCACCGAGCTCGTCGAGGCGGACTCGGGCGCGAAGGCCCGCCGCGACTGGGCGAAGTACGGCGAGGCGGCGCAGTCGCAGTCTGTGCAGCCGCAAATTGGCGAGGAGGTTGTGCTGAGGCTGTTCCCGAAGACGGCGAACCCGAAGAAGGACAGCGAGCGCGGCGAGGAGCGCAAGCCACAGACGAAGCGCGTCAGCTGCAAGTACTGCGGCGGCGACCATCTTTCGTTCCAGTGCCCGCTCAAGGACAAGCTGGCCATGTCCGGCGACCAGCTGCCGCCCGTGCCCGGCGCGCCGACGAGCCGCCAGGGCTCGATGCCTCCCCCCGGCGTGCCGACGCCGGCCTCAGCCATGGAGAAGGGCAAGTACGTGCCACCGTCGATGCGCGGCGTTCCGGGCCAGCCCATGGCCGGAAAGTACGTGCCGCCGATGCGCAGCGGTGCTCCGGGCGTGCCCGGCTCGGGCGCGCACCACGACGAGGCCACGACGCTGCGCATTTCGAACCTGCCGGAGAACATCCAGGACGTCGATCTGCGGGCAAACTTCTCGCAGTTCGGCCGCCTGCTGCGCTGCAACCTCGTCATGAACCGTCAAACCGGCCGCAGCCGTGGCTTTGCTTTCGTCGTCTACAGCACTCGTGAGGAGGCCGATCGCGCGCGACGGAGATTCGATAGCACTCCTGTGGGCAATATGATCATGCATGTTGACTTCGCGCAGCCGCGCGAGTAATTATTTATCAGGGAGTCTGTGGTTCGGCCCGTCGGCTATAGTTCTAATGCCCAGTTTGGCCCAGCGCGTGCTGTTCCGGGCTGAGCGACCACAAGATCTTGGCTACCATATATCATCTAGTGTATTCAAGTATAGCAATCGCGACACTCAATGCACCGCTAGCGTTGACTACGATAGTGTTCAACGACTACGTTCGTGTGCTTGATGCCCACAAAAGGCATTGAATGATCATGTTGGAGTGTTGAAGCCTCATGTAAGAGTGTTGAATGATCATGTTAGCGTGCTGAATGACCATGTTAGTGTTGAATGAACATGTTAGTGTTTAATGACCATACTAGAGTGCTGAGTGACCATGTTAGTGTGCTGAAGGATCATGTCAGAGTGTTGAATGACCATGTTAGTGTTTAATGACCATGTTAGCCTGTTTAATGACTATGTTGGCGTATTGAGTGACCATGTTAACGTGGTGGTACCCACATAGTAATGGGAAATGTGCATAAGAACATGATAGTATGGAACTTATGGCATAGCCGAGAGCAGCAGGGGCATGGAGTGCTCGCGGCTTTGCCCGCGGCAAGGCCCGGCTCCGCGAGGCCCAATTCAACGCACAGTCACAGTACAGTGCAGCAGAGCCGATGCGGCAGACGTGGATCGAGCACTGAAACATGGGTAGACTGTCAAGATAGAGTTAAATACGAAAATTCATTCTAAAAAGTCGGAGCGCTGCTCCTGGAACCACCTGGAACCACAGCCTGTAGAAGTCAGCACGAAGAAGAAGAAGAAGAAGAAGAAAAAGAAGAAGAAACGCCCGTGGCTGGGCGCGGAACGCAAGCGAATGAAGCGGTGTCGGGTTCACGTACTGGCCCGCCAGACGTCATCACCGTGGTCGCTCACGAACTCAGTAAGGTTCCGCACGTCCTGGTCCCACTGCCGGATGCGGCTGCGCAGGTCGATTATCTGCTCGTACGTCATCTTACGTGGCTGGACCCACGAGACGTGGACCTCCTTGCTGACACCGTCGATCCTGCCGCGCAAGAGTCCGAGGCTGAACGCCTTCATGAGCAGGACCTCGACCCTGCCGCTCGGCTGGAGACTCACCTCGCGCGCAATGACGCTGAACGGCAGCGTGCGCTCCGTCGGCGGGCGCTTCAGCACGCACTGCACGAGCGCCGCAAGGCAGATCTTCTGCTCGATCAGGGGCATGTAGTGCAGCACGGCGTTCGGCAACGAGCCCATGATCCGCGGCTTCGTCCTGACCCAGCGCGAGACGTCGCCGAACTGCACGGCCCGAACGAGCTCCACGACCCAGTCCATGCGCCGGGGCTGCAAGTGCGTCCAGATTTCATGGAACAGCATCTCCGAGAGATCGTACAGATCCGGCGCGAGCAGTCCCGCCACAGCGACCTTCTCGGCACGGTCGAGGACCATGTCCATGGGGAGCGCGCGCACGCTCTCGAAGCACGACAAGAAGTTCAGGGTGCTGAAGTAGTAGGCGCGGTAGTCGCGCTGGATGTCGTAGTAGTCGGAACTCAGGTTGTGGTACTGGGCGAGCACGCCGCGGTCGCGCACGGGGACCGTCTCGACCCACAGCTTGCACTTGTCCAGCAGCTTCTTTGTACCAGCAATGTCGCCCTGACGCAGCAGCAAGTGGGCCTCGCGCACCTTAACGAGCGTGAACGCCTGCGGCGACTCGTCAAAGTCGAGCCACGTCGTGGCCTGGCGCACGAAGTCGAGGCTGTCGTCGGGCACGGCCAGGCGGTGGCTCGCGGCCACGGCGAAAAACGCCACTGACAACGCGCTGAGCTGGCGGCGCAGGGGCAGCACAAACAGGTCGTACAGGGGTATGAACAGCGGCTTCATCTTGGGGTCCATGAACACGTCGTCGAGTATCTTCGTGAGCTGGTGCCACAGCTTGCGCTCGTACAGGTCCTCGAGCCGGATGAAGTACGAGTCCACATGGTAGTCGTTCACCAGAGTCCGGGCATTGGGAATGAGCTTGTCCAAGTAGGTCTCCTGGCGCGCTGGCATTTGCTACGTGTGCTTCGAAGATGCTCGAGATGGGATGCTACTAAAAGGGATATATTGTGGCCATGGGGGCAACAGGGCCAGGGCAAGGGCCGCCGCCATGCGGTGCTTAAGGCTCCACCCGGAAGCACCTCGACGCCGCCGAACGCCGTATCGCGGCGCTAATCCGCCGGAAAATAGATCTGATCAGCTGGGCGCACGAGCCGATAAGACAAATAATTATTTGCAATTAATTAACTGCAAATAATCACGGCAGACATACGTCATTCCTATGCAGCCACGGTTTTGGGCGTGCTCCCCCGACGAGGCCTGGCAGAACTGTTCCACAGAGTCTTGGTGGCTTTGAATATATAGAACTGTACTTCATTAGTATCAGAGAATAGCATCTAATTGCAACGCCAGAAAACGCGGGCGAGTGGACCCACCACGAGGCAAAATACCAGGGTACTAATGCCGAGATCGCAATCGCCGACACTGCATGTGCCGATTGCAACATGTCTAGGGCCATGCAGAAGGCAGCGTGCAGGAGAAACGACAGGGGTTACTTGCTATTCCGAACAAAGCTGCGTTGGGGCGTGAATTCCGGAGAGCAGAAATGCAGCATCGCGTCTGTGATTCCGCCTTGGTTGCTTCGTGGTTACGTAGAATTCTATGCTAGTCCGGGGCCACGTCTACGCTAAGCCGGGGCCAGCGATAAATTGAACTACGTAGAGCGTATTTTATCCTGAACATTTTGTTACCTCACTCTAGCTCAAGTAAGGCCGCCGCCCGCTGGCATGCAAGCTGACATGCAAACTGGCATGAACCTAGATCGCACATCGGCGCTGCGGAGTGCGTATAGGCACTCGTTGACAAGGTACGACGACGTCGCTGGTGTGCATCCCCCCCAATGAATCAATTCCTCGGATAAATAATGGGCAGCTCAGCAACCAAAGCATAAATTTCGGCCTCAGCCAAGTACATATAAGTACATCCACTTGGGCCAGCCTCAGCCCAAAGCAATCAAGCAAACCAGAGCTCAATTATAAGTTCCGCGACTATTTCAACTCCGCAAATTTTAAACTCCGCAAATATTTATAGAATGCTAGTGAGTGTCTTTTTTCAACACGGCAAGCTAATTGCGTGTTATTCAGGCACTCGAGAAAAGCGCCAGCTCAAACTCAATCAAACGCAGTCACAACTAAACAAAAAAAAGCAAAGCTCAGAATTTTTGCGCCGAGTTCGTGACACGAAATTGCGATTCAGTTCTCCGAATGCGATTATATTTGACAGAAACGTGGAGATGCAGTGGCTATAAAATGAGGTCGTAGAAATTCGCCTATTTTATAATTAATGTTATGATATTTCGTAAACTGCTGGGTGCTTGAACTGGTTGCCTAGGCAGCTACTGCTCTTTGCTGCCAGCTACAGCTCGATGCGTGCTCATCATGCTCATCCCACAGATATCGCGAGATGCTCGCGGCAAGTACAGCTTGTGGCTTGTTACCTAATCGAGCCGACAGTTATGGAGACGCGGAACGGTCGCCCGCTGCGTGCGAACCGCGGAAAGAATCCCAATGCGCGGTGGCTTGTCGAAGAGCCCGTGAGCAAACCGAAGCGTCGGAAGTCTAGCGGCGCCAAGCCCCAGAAGCCGAAGGAAGAGCCGATTACGGAGGGCGAGACAAGGTGCCGCTGCAACGGCAGCGTCAGCGACGATAAAACCATGGCCGAGTGCGAGAACTGCCGCACGTGGCAGCATGTGCTGTGCGAATTCGGCGTCGACGACGAGTCGGCTCTCCCCGAGCCGTACCACTGCTTCCGGTGTCGTGAGAAGGACGAGGCGCACGACGAGGCCGAAACCAAGGCTAACGGCAACGGTGGCGAGAAGCACGAGCCGGGCGCCGAGGAAGACGAGCCCAGCAGTGGCATTGCGGCGTTGAAGGACCGTACGCGCAAAAGCGTGGCCGAGTCCTTCCTGCAGCTCCTGGAATCGATCAGCAAGGATCCCCAGGAGGACCGTGCGCTTTCTCTGGAGTCTGCCCTGTTCGCTGCGTTCGCCAAGTCCGGGCGCGTGAGCCCGGCCTACCGCGAGCAGTTCCGGACTCTGTCCTTCAACCTCAAGGACGCGAAGAACAAGAGCCTGCAAGAATCGGTCGTTTCCGGGAAGCTGAAGCCCGAGGCCTTCGTGAAGATGTCCTCGCGGGACCTGCAGAACCCGGAGCTGCGCCAAAAGACCCAGGATCTGCACGAGGAGAGCATTCGCGAGGCGATCATCAAGGAGGACGAGCCGCCGCTCGAGGTCGTGAACACGAACACGGCCGAGGTCAACGTCGAGCCGTCGCACATCGCTCTGGACCGGGAGGACGCTCGGGACGAACAGGAGCAGGACGAGGCCATGAAGGAGCCTCTTGGCCCGCCGCCCGTGCCTGCCGACGCCCCGGCCCAGCCCTCGAAGGAGGCACCGGTGTGGGCCGGCCGCGTGCGCCTTGCCGACAACGCTATTGCGTTTGACGCCGACGCCGTACACGTGGGGAAGCAGCGCGACTGGCCCCAGGCGCTTGGCCCCGAGGTCGTGGTCCAGGGCCTTGTGCAGGCGGACCGCGCCTCGGAATACTTCACCGCCTCGGCCGCCGAGTACGAACACGAGCTCGGGGCCGTGGCCCTTGTGTCTAAAGACCACGCGAAGGTTGGTGAGCTGTTTGACTACATGCACTCGCGCGAGCGCGTGGGGTCGATCCAGACCTCGCGCCCGGACATCAAAGATGCGTTCCTGATCCCGTGGGAGGGCGCGACGCTGCCGTATCTTGAGCTCGACCCCGAGGCCTGGGAGCTTCTGCAGCACTTGAAAACCGAGCACGACGGCGGCAAGCTGCTTCTGGCCTTGTACGTCTTCAACAAACTCTGATGTGATACCCAAATCGAGCGCCTGTTGTACCTTATTTTGTAACGCAAGACCCACATCACACAATGACTCGTCAACGTACTTTACAGCGCTGAGACAAGACGGGCAAGTGTTGAAGCGATGCAGCAACTGTTTCTGCGAGCGTGTCGGGCTGTCTACACACGCACCCGCAGACTCTTGGCAGGACGTGTACCATTAACTTCAGTCTGCTGCGCTGCCCCGAAGCCAACGAGCGGTTTGCAACTACCCTGCAACCGCCCAATGTGTCCAGCCTTGCTCGCAGCCTAAATCTAAAATTGGAATGCCTATTTAGTCAATGAAGTAAGTCCTAATAAACGCTAAGGACTACTTAAATCAATAATGTGAGCGAATTCAGAAAGACCACCAAGTAAAATAAATAAGTGCGGCCTTAGTGCACATCGGAACACCCGACGGAATCGCGCGAATATGCGTTGAGGCTCTGTTTATGACAGAAACGCCACTAATGCGTTAAATCAGTGGAGCAAATTATTTGTGAAAACCGCTGAGTATTTCTTAACACTTGAAAATATCAAGTAGCCACAAACTGGGCGGAGGTATGCCTTGACTCGGCTAGCTGCACCGCAGCACCGGCCGACTCAGCTGCAACGGTTCGGGCTCGCGTTCTTCGTTATGCAAGGAACCGTGGCGTGACGGGCAGGTGACCGTAGCCTCGGGTAGAAAAGCCTGCTGCCGTAATCCTCGCGACGATCGCGCTGTATAGTACTTTACCATGGCGACTTGTGGCCCCAGCAATGCGATGCAGAGCATGAAGTCGCATATAACAAGAGACTCGACGCTGCAACGAGAACAGGTCTCGTCTGCGAACGCCGGGAGGCAGCGCGCGTTTGGATCCAGCGGGCCGGGAAACGTCGAGGCCCAGTTCAGCGCGTTCAACACGCACAGCGCCGCGGGCTTCGGCAATGATTTATATTCAGGTCCACCAGTCCCAGGCCATGCGCTGGCCGACCACGCATCGCTGGCTGGCCTCAAACGAGCGTCCGCTTCGCCCCCTGCGTTGCCCAATGTGGGGTACATGGGCCGAGCACCCGCCCTTACCCACGATCCTCAAAACCATGGACCGAGGCAGTCGGCGGACTGGATCAATGAGTTCCAGAATCTTTCGATCAACGATCCGTCGCACGAGCAGCGACATGGCGCATACTCTCACCCGCAGTCCTCATATCCTCAGAACACATATTCACCTGCATTCGGCCCGAATCTCGGCCAAGGACACCTGAACCGGGGCCAGTTTGGCCAGGACCCGTTCATCCAGGGTCAGTTCGGCCAAGCGCAGTTCGGCCCCGCTCCAGGCCAGTTCGGCCAGGAATTTGGTATGGGACTCCAGGCCGCGGCAGGACCGCAGGATCCGGCATTCTCAGATGCGTTTGCTGATGCATTTGCCGAGGCCGAGGCGAGCTTGAAGAAGCTGCAGGCCGCGGAAGTCGCACCCGCCGAGCCCGAACTCAAGGAGGAGCCCGCACAAGCTGGTGCTAGTCTGGATGATGCGAGTGCCGTTGCCTCGGATATCATTAATACAATTAGCGAGCGCCAGGACGCCGAGCTTGCGCAGAAAGTGCAGGGATCGAAGTTCATGACTCTCATGTCGAAGCTGAAGAGTAACGAAGTCAAACTAGACTCGAAAGAATTCGTTGCTGCTGCAGACAACACTGTTGTTGACACCTCGGCCATACAAGCCGATCCCGAGGCCCTGGCCAACGACATGAGCGCGGCCAGCAAGATGAGCTCGGCCCACGACTGGGCTCCGCAGCGGCCCGTGAACCAGACACTCAGTGCTCGAGAACAGCCCCCACTCACACAGGAAGAGGCGCCGAGGAAATACCGCTTTTCGAGAGACTTGGACGATCCGGATACGTACCTGTTGAAGCTGAGAAAGAGCTTGGACCCACGGCTGTTTGAAAAATCGCCCTATGACAGCCCATTCTCAGCCGCGCAGGAACTGGCTCCGCAGGCTCTGCACAGCGGGTCCTGGGAAGAGCAATATAATGACTGGTAGCTGCCAACCTATTTATATTAGTCTGTAGACTTAAACATGATGATGATAACTGCCGGCGGTTTCTCGAAAGAGGCGATCAGGGTAAGGTGAAAGAAGCTAGTAGCGACGAAGAAGACAAGCTCGATGGTGAGGCGCTCGATGAAAGCGCACAAGTGACAACACAATTCACGACTGGTCGCAACGTCAGTAGTAGATTCATGCATTAATTATACAAATATGTTATTTGGAAAACGTGAAGAATTGCCCAAGATTAATGTGGCTGTAACCAGATCGGTCAATATAGCGAGTCACTAGCTCGGCGATCATGTTCAGCCCCTCGGAGTTCCGCGGCGAATTAGCGGCGGCGCTCACCCGGCGGTCGAGCCCGCTGAGTTTGCTGGTGTCAAACAGTGACTTGTAGTAGCACATCTGCGTGTACAGGTCCTTGCTCGTGTATACTACGCGCAGCGAGCCCGTGCAGTGCTGTTGAGGGCATTTTTTGCCAAAGAAAGTGCCCACAGACTTCGTGAAGTTGCGGCACTCGTCGCACTGCATCCACCCGCGGTAGTAGCGGTCGATGCATGCTCGAATGGCGGCGTCCACCTGGACAGCGGCAGCGGCGTAGGGAACGACTATGTCCGAGTCTGGAACCATGATTCCGTGAGGCTGCAGAGCAGAGAGGCCCGCGAATTGGAATTCTACACCCCCTTGTTTGAGCGTGAGCTTCTCGCACCGCGCAAACCTGTCCGCGTCTGGTGCCATTGTGATCAAGCTCGAGCCCTCAAACCCGTTGAATAGCGAGCCCGCGTTCAGCTGGCTGTTCGCAGCCTTCAGCAACTTCTCGGCAATCTGCAGGCCCATTGCCTCAGCGAGGCGGGCGCCATCAAAGCCCTCGACTTTCTCACAGAAACGCGCGATGGGCGTGTAGACTTGGTGGTGCAGGTACCACTCGTAGTCCGGCTCTAAGTTATGCTTTTTCAGGTCTTCAAAGGAGACGGCGCGCTCGGTGACAGAGGCCGACGTGTTTCCATCGCCATTATGCTTCGGGATGATGTAGCTGATGACGTCTTTGGCTTTCACGGTGTAGCCAGCATCCTGCCTGGCCTTCGCCACGCGCAACTGGGGCTTATCGAGCTGTGGGTATTTATCAAGATCGCGAGAGAGTTGGTTGCGGATCACAAACATGCGCGGGAACAGCTTGCCGTCGCGAACGTTGCTGGCAAACGAGGCCAGGTACTCATAGACGTGCTCAAAGATCGCAACGGGGTCCGCGATATCCTCCTCTTCTGGCTTGATGACCGCAGCGGCATTGTCGGCCTCATTATAGTCGTTTGAACCAGTCAGACCGAACAAAAGGTTGAGCACCTGCTTTGAGCTTATGCGACAAACATCGCTGAACTCACGGCGTCTCAGATCCAGACCTTTATATTCGAGCGTCATCTTTCCATCCGGCTGAAGAATAACCGCCGCGTACTTCTTCTTCATATACAGCAGTAGGTGGCGGAAGATATGGTCGATGTCAATTTCCATCGTTTTGTACTGCTGGTTGACAAGACGTTTGAACTCGACGCCAATGGCGTGCGCATCCGCGTACTTTGAGGCATTCGTATGGATCATAACGGAGTCCGTGTCACCGTACAGAACGCGCATGCCGTTGTCCTCTGCAAGCTCTCGCGTGCGCACCAGAGCCTGACGGCCCTTCATGGTAATCAGTTGCGCGAGTGGGCGTGCTCCGAACCGAGATTCTGGGAGACCTAAGCAGCCATACATCGAGTTGGCCGTGAGCTTCAAAGCCATTTGACGGATGTCCCATTCTGCGAGCTGCTCGGGCGTGGCCGACGCCGATTTCATGAGCTTTTTCACCTCTTGACGCCGGCGCACAAGGTTCTGCAGCAGCTTTGGTAGCAGTCCAATCGACACACTCGCATCCGGAATCTCTGGCTCCGTAGTTTGCTCCGGGTCGTAGTCAACTGTGGTGAAACAGATATTGTACTCCTGGATGATCGACGGATACAGACTATTGAAGTCCATCACGAGCACACAGGACTGGTGCAGGCCCGTGACGGGATCGAAGACTTGACCGCCAGCGTACTGATTATCGTGCTTGAATGCGTTGGTGCCGAGCGCCGGCTTGTCGGGTATCAGGAGCCCGTTTTTCGCAAATTCGTGCATCAGCAGGAAATCGTTGCGGCCGCTGCGTGTACCAAACAGAGTGGCTCGCCATGTGTTCCCCGCGAGCTGTGTGAGCTGGCGCGAGAGTGGGAGCATCTGGTTCTTCAGAGCGATGGAAATGACATACAACGTATCGTACTCGCTGCGGCGCACGACATCGATTAGGCCCACAGCGCCGCGGTCCAGCCAGTCGCCACTGCGGATGTTTGTGTCGAAAGGCAGCCGGTGCTGGTTTAGAAACACGCTGCACATTTCCTCAAGCGTGAACTCGCGGCACGCGCGGCTAGCAATCTCTGTGCCGAAGCCGTTCTTCAAATCCACGAGCAGTCGCCCGCAGCACACGCGTCTCACCTCCTGTATTCCTGCCTTGCGAACGTCGGAATGCTGTCTGAACCTGCCGAGCTTCGACCACCCAGACTCGTTCGTTGCGAGTGCTCTTGCCAGCAACGTTGCCAAATGCACGTTCATGAGCGAGTGGCCAACCAGCACATCCGGGTCTACACGAAGCAAGAGCGAGAAAAACCACTGTAGGAGCGCCTTTTCAGTGGGCTGCATGATTAGCACTTCCGAGGATGCACCCTTCGCGCTCAGCTTAGCCCCTGGTTTCCCTCTCGAGGCATTGTGCTCCTTTACGGCGGCCTTGAAGCCCAGCGGGAAGCCCTCGTAGGCGTCGGGCGGACGGATCGCGGTGATCAAGGAGGACGGCAGTTCCGTCGCATCGTGCGCTGTATCGCCAACGTTGCGGTACGTGCGCACCGAGATGGAGACGACTTCGTGATCCTGTTTGGCATTGGGAATCGTGGTGATCGCAACACTCATCATCGTGAGCTTCGGCACACCAAGCTGGGCCGACTCGGACTCAGATACAAGCGAAATATGAGCGGGAGATGCGCACTCGACGCTCGTGCTCGTCCACGACACGTTGTTTGCAACGGCCTGGACTTTGATATCCAGCCAGCAGGGGCCCATGATCTGTTTGCCCACAAGCAGGGTCTCGATAGGCGTTGACTGGATGCCGTAGCAGTGCGCGTAAGTCTTGCCCTCGACGGGGATCGGCTCAGGAACATAAGGCGCCTTCACGCGCAGGTACTCCTTCTCCGTCATCTTGTCCTTGCTGAAGCAGTCGCGAAGCTGCGCGGTCATGGTGCGCAAGCTGGGAACGCTGTTCCGAGAGAAGAACAAACTCATTTCCTCGGCCACGTCGTCCACGGTGTTACCGGGCTTCGGCAAAAGGTACAGATCGCGATCGATGCCGCGGATAACGACGGAAGCTCCCTCACCGCGATCGGTCTTACCGAATAGAATAAGAGCCCCGCCCTTCTCAATGTAGTCCGTCCAGAACAGCCGCACAACCGTGCCTTCCTTGATTGCCGTCGAGGGGGTCTGCATCGAGGAGGCAAGCGCTTCATTTTCGGATACAAGATTCCAGTGCGCGCTAGCAAAGGCGCTGTCCTCAATGCCGTCGCTCGATGCAGCGGGGGTCGGGACCATATCAGGAATCGTGATGTCTGCCGTGGTGTCCATTGCGTCCGTAGTGTTCGTGATATCAGCCGTGGAGTTGTCCATCGACTGGTCCACGTCCGATGGGGGGTCAGAGCGCATCTCGCTCGAGCTCAATTCGCTAGCATCGTTGGAGTTTGTCTCGCTCGCCCGCGTTTCGCCAGGCGAAGAGCCGAGGCTCAGCAAGCCAGAATCGCGGGCACGCGCGCCATACTGAGTCTGCAATTGACGCGAAGCATGCGAGGCCGCAAGCAACTCCTGAGCTTCCTCGTCCGAGTCTGCCTGGTCGCCAAGGCCACGGGGATCCATGCTTATCATCTGCATGGCGTCGAAGCCAGGGCTGTCCGGCGCATTCCTCGACCCAGGCGGCCGTCTCGTGGGCGTGTCCTCGGCTGAGCCAGCAGCCTCGAACGAACCTCGCGACTCTTTTCTGCCAGACTGGGATCTAGAAGCGGAGAAGCGGCCAGATCCAAGCCTAGATCCAAGACCGGAGCCAAGACTGGAGCCGAGGCCGGAGCCAAGACCGGAGCCGAGGCCAGATCCGCGGCCAGGTCTACGACCAGAACCGAGTGGAGTAAAGAGTTTATCGCCCTCGAGTTCGGCGCTCTCAGAAGATCTGCCCGACTTGCTCAAACGCGGAGTAGAAGCGCGTCCGACACCGGCGAGAATCGCGTCCACGCGGTTCTTCACGCCGTCATCCGGCTTGGCAAGCGTCGAGCTTTTTGTCGCGGCCGTGCCTACTTTTGGCTTCTTCACGCTGAACATTGACGTGACATCGCCGTCGTGGCGAGACTCGGGCTGCTGCTTCCTCTTTGCAGAGCCAGCCCTGGGCTCCTCGAGATCCTCGCCCTCAGACTCCAATTCCGAGCCTGGCTGGGGCTGGTCCCACTCGTAGTCGCCATTGTCGATGTATCCTTTGCCGTCGTCGTCAACAACAAAGTCGTCCTCGCGCAATCCGGCTCTCCGGCGCGCCTCGTACTCGCGGACGTCGTACTCGTCGTAGATCCGGCCCTCGTCCTCGTCGAAATCAATGGGCCGGCGAGTTTTACCCTCTTTGCGAAGCCTTCGGAGCTCACTGAGCTTATCCTGCTTCGACATGAACTTGGTCTACTTTTTCGGTCGACGCTTCGCGGATCCACTGAACGCGTAGTAGATAAATTGATTTCGACGCGTCGAAATGGGACGGGATGAGCACACGTGACAGAGAGATCGAGCGGCCAGTTTAGGGTTTGTTCTTCAGCAGTTTGGATCCATGGAGGAGGCCGTTGGCAGGCCATTAAAAGAGGTCGTGGACACGGATCACGACGATGTTGCCGAGTTCACCGATCTCTTGAACAGCAGAGCGAACCCCTTTGCGTCCTGGGAGGCGCAGCGGGACGAGCTGGCTGGCGACTGGCGGTACATTTCGCTGAGCACGAACGGGGCGCGATTGGCTGCGTTTACGAGTTGGAAGCAGGCGCAAATCGCGGCCACGCCCAAGGACGAGCACGCGGAAGAGCCCGCGAAGTTTGTGGAGTTCGTGCACGCGCACCACGCGCCACGCATGCTGTACGCCCTGTTCAAACGGAAGTTCCGGAACAGCCCCGAGTTCGCACAGTGCAAACTCGCCGACAAAGAGAAAGAAGCACTGTTCCGCGAGTACACAATGGTGTCTAATATCAAAGACGAGGCTGAAAGACGCAGTTACATGCAGTCGAAGCCGGCGTTCGCCCGGATCCGCCAGGAGCCCTGACCGCAGCCCGCACCCTGGCCAGGCACGCGTTACCTTTGGCGTTTCACCAGCTCACTTTGGAGAACGCGCTTGATTCCAGCGGTAAAGCACGCGTCCAGCCATGCAGGATGCCATGAAAACAGCTAAGTCCGAGCTTCTGAAGGACATGCTCGAGGCCGGGTCTGGCGCTGCGGGCTCTGCCGGCATAAACACGCGGATCCGAGCCATGGTCAGCGAGGTCATGCTCATGCCCCCATTGAAGCTCGCAAACATGCTCAGCTCGAGTGCAAAGGATACGGCGAGCGAGATATGCCATCGCGCGGCCGAGTACGTGGTGTCGCGCATCGAGAAACGCGAAGAACTCAGCGAGCACGAGCGCCAGGCCGCGATCCAGGAAACCGCCGAGCTGTTCAGCGACTTCCTGAGTGAGCTCAAGATGCAGCTCATGCGCGAGTTTGTCGAGGTCGAGAACTTCGTCTTCAACAATACCTACATTGTCGACCCCGAGCTGTTTGCGGACGGGTTCATCCGGTTCCCTCACCAGGAAGGCGTCGACTACACGCGTCCAGACGAGGCACACGAGATCGGCGCCAAGGTAGAGCAGGCAGAGCACGAAGTCGAGACACGGCTTCGCGAGGTCGGCCGTCTGCGCAGCGAAATCCAGGCTATCGACCAGGTGACGCCGAAGGTCGACGAGCTCAACCACTGGCTCGATGCGGCGCTCGCGTCCGGTCTCAGCGCACGCGCCTCACAGATCCGCGAGATTTCGGACCAGATTGAGAAGGGAATCAGCTTGCTGCGCCAAGCGTGACTTATTTATTCATATTTATTGGAGCCCCACTATGATGGCTCAGCTCCCGCGGCTCTCTGGCACAGGAACGCAAGTAATGCAATGCCATGTTTAATCTATTGCCAACAACTAACCGTAATTAGTTGGCCTTTGCACTTATTTATTTATTGCCTTGTATTTACTGCCTTGAACTCTCTGCCTTGGACTGTTTCCACAAAAATTACGTCATCTTTCTCGATCTTAGCAGAGAAGGACTGGAAACGATGCGGGATCCGCCTTTGCCAGGCTCGAAACCCGGATCTGAGCAGGATTCTCGCGGGAGTTCGCAGCCGGCATTGAAACGACGCAATACAGATCCGAATACCAATGCCAATGGCCCGGGATCCACGCGAGGTTCGGATCGGAAGCGAAAACGCGCTGCGCCAGCGCCTCCAGCGGGCAAACGGTTCGAAAGCCCCGAAAAATTGAGGTCTATAATCGAGAAACACAGAAATATGGGCAGTGCCTCCGCGAATGCCGATAAGCGGGCTTACTTGGGCGCGCTGAAGTACCTGCCGCACGCCGTTTTCAAGCTACTCGAGAACATGCCGCATCCTTGGCAAGCTGCTAAGCAGGTGAATGTGCTGTACCACACTGCAGGAGCCATCACATTCGTCGACGAGATCCCGCTCGTGGATCCCGTCGAGTATCTGTCGAGCTGGGGCCAGGCCTGGAACGCGATGCGTGACGAGAAGCGCGATCGAACTACCTTCAGGCGCATGCGTCTGCCCCCATTCGACGACGAGGAGCCTCCGATGTCCTGGAAGGATCTGGCTTCAGTAGTTGCTGACTTGCCAGAAGCCGTCCCCGTGGAGCCCCGGTCTCGGTTCGATGCTTGGATCGACGCGCAGCCGTTCACTATGAACTCTGATCCGCCTGCTGGATTCGACTACCCGAGCTTCGCAACGGCGAAGGCTCTCCATACGCAGGTCCCGAACGGCCCGAGATTTGCGAATCCGGAAGACAATGGTGAGGCTAATGACCCGGGCGATTTCGATGACCCCCAACGCATCATTGTTCGACCCCGGCAGTTCCCCGTCCGCGTAGAGGCTCAAGTCATGTTTCCGTACCTGTATGGTGACCCAGAACGCGGCACCGATGTTGTGCTCGCACCCCTGGCCGAACCCGTCGATACTGTGATCCGCAGACACGACAACAAGCGAGCTTTTTTCCTCGACAAGTCCGTCACGCGAGCACCAGGCACAAAAACACAGGAGACTGGGAAACAGCAGGCGTCTGCGCTACCATTCAAACCCTTTTTAGATGGACTCGAGCTCGACGAAACTGATGTAGCCGAGAGCCTTGCGTGCTACCATGCATCGTACCCATTCAACGTGCCCAAAACCCAAAAGAGACGCGCCGAGGATGTCCAGCTCGTGAAGTCCTTGTACACCAAAAGGCGTCCGCTTCGTGTCATGGCGCCGAAAACGCGACGCAGCTACCAGCAACTGCTCAAACGAGTCACCAGGCTGAAAATCAGGTCAAGAAGGTCGCGGCATGCTACGTCGACGCGGCCTCCACATTTGCTGAAAATGCTGGGCGCTACAAAGTTCTTTGAGCGCACGAAAATCGACTGGCTCGAAGCCGGGATGCAGCTGTGCCATCAGGGATACCAGATCCTCCAGCTGCTCATCCACAAACGCGGACTCCACTTTATGCACTTGGACTACAACTTCAACATAAAACCTACGAAGACGCTGACGACGAAAGAGCGGAAGCGCTCCCGGTTCGGAAACTCGTTCCACCTCACCCGCGAGCTGCTCAGAATGATCAAGCTGCTCGTGGATGCACACATCCAATACCGGATCGGCAATGCCGATGCCTTCGAGCTCGCGGACGGGATTCACTATATGTTCACGCACATGGGCCAACTAACGGGGATCTACCGCTATAAGTACCATGTGATGCACCAGATCGTTGCATGCAACGACCTTAAGCACGTTATACACGACCGCTTTAATATGAATGGCGTCGGGAAAGGCCCCGGGTGCGGCGTGTGGCAACCCAGCTGGACTGTGTGGCTCGCGTTCCTCCGCGGCATGCTGCCGATGCTCGAGAGGTGGCTCGGGAACCTGATATCTCGCCAGTTCTTTGGCCGCGTGTCCAAAGGAATCGCGAAAACAATCACAAAACAAAGGATCGAGAGCCATTATGACCTAGAGCTTCGAGCCGCGGTTCTTCATGACATCCTAGACGTCATGCCCGAACAGCTGAGAAGGTCGAAAACAAAAGTCGTGATGCAGCACCTCAGCGAGGCATGGCGATGCTGGAAGGCGAATATTCCTTGGGACGTTCCTGGAATGCCAGAGCCCATCAAACGCGTCATTGACCGCTATATCAGCTCTAGGGCCGACCACTGGATCAAGGAAACATACACTAACCGCGAACGGATCCGGTCTGGCGGCGTGGTTGATAAGGCAGTAGCGAGGAAGAATCTGGGCCGGTTGACGCGGCTCTGGATGAGGGCCGAACAGCAGGAACAGGATCAATACGCAGAGCAGGGGCCTTCCTTAACACCCGCAGATGCAGTCGTGATCTACAAAACAATGGCTGGGTACTTCCAGGCTGTTGGTCTCACTGAGAAGATCGAGTTCCCCAGCATTGATGGTTATCCCAATGATACGAAACTGCTAACGCTGGCTCTTGAAAACCTTCGCGGTGAGTACAACATGACTGCAAGGCTCTCGTTAACCCAACGGGAGGAACTTACAATGATTGAGCAGGCCTATGACAACCCTTACGAGGCACTCACGCGCATCAAAAATGCATTGTTGACCAAGCGCGTCTTCAAAAACATCGAGATCTCTTTGCTCGACTTCCATAGCCATTTGTCGCCTGTGTACCATGTTGATCCCGCAGAGAAAATCGTGGACGCTTACCTCGACCAGTATCTGTGGTACGAGGCGAGCCGACGGAACCTTTTCCCTCCGTGGACCAAGCCGAGCGACGATGAGGTTGCTCCGATTATGACGCGGAAGTTTTGTGCTCAGTTAGACCGCATACCGGGGATTTGGTCAACCAAGGATGATGCCACGTCTGCAGTGCTTCATCTGAAACTCTCGAAGTTCCTGAAAAATGCTGATTTCACGTTGCTTAATCAATTGTTGCGGCTCATTATTGATCCTGCACTTGCAGACTACATCACCGCGAAGATGAATGCGTCTTTGAGCTACAAGGATATGTCTCATGTCAACCAGGTAGGCATACTTCGGGGGTTCCAATTCTCGAGCTTTGTTGCTCAGTACTACTTGCTCATGGTTGACTTGCTTCTGCTCGGGCTGCCAAGAGCATTGGAGCTGTCGAAGCAAAGTGCAGAAGACCAGCGTGATGAGCAACCAGAACTTGCGCACCCTATACGGGCGTATATGCGCCATGTTGATGACGTTTATATTGTTATGCACCTATCGCGGGATGACGCTGAAGACCTTGTCTATGAGCTAGGACCAGAAGAAGACATTTTGGCCGACTACCCATTGAAACGATGCTGGCCAAGAGACCGAATGATGCGTCTCATCAGACGAGACGTTCAATTGGGACGGGCGCTATTCAAAGAATTCAACAACCGCGTACCGAAATCTCTAGGCACAGTTCATTGCAGCGATGCCTCGATTTACAGCATCGACAACCCTGCGTTGATGTTCGACATGGCTGGATTCGAGGTACGCATCGAGCCGCGAACTCGAAGCGTTGCAGACAGCGTGGAGTCCGATGGTGAAGACGACGATGATGCTATGTGGTATTTGACGAATCCTTCGAGTGGGGAACGCACCGCTTTTGTTACACTTAGAGTGAGCAACGAGTCCATTGACCGCTTCAACAACCGCATTCGCCAGATTCTGATGACAAGCGGCAGCACCACGTTCGCGAAGATCGTGAAGCGTTGGAACACGGCGCTCACAGCGTTGGCAGCTTATTTCAGAGAGGCAGCGGTAGCCACTCCCAAGCTGCTGGATGTCATTGTCAAAAACGAGATCAGGATCCAGAACAAAGTGAAAATGGGTCTTAATTCAAAGATGCCCGCGCGGTTCCCTCCGTGCGTATTTTATAGCCCCGAGGAGCTTGGAGGACTCGGCATGCTGTCTGCCTCGCATGTCCTGATTCCGGACTCGGACTTGTATGGTAAAACCAAGGAGTTCAGGTACGGAATGACGAATGACGAGGAGTCGCTGATTCCCAACATTTTCCGGTATATCAATTCATGGGACGCGGAGGCCGTAGACTCACAGCGTGTATGGAAGGAGTACGCGGAGAAGCGCGCTGAGGCTGTGGCATCGAACTCAAGAGTATCCTTGGAGGATCTGGAAGACATTTGGGATAGAGGAGTCCCGCGGATTAGTACGCTTTTCCAGAAGGACAAGGCGATTTTGGCCTTTGACAAAGGCTTCCGCATCAGACAGACTTTCAAGAATCACTCTAATGAGAAATACGACCCATTTTGGTGGGTGAACTCGAGACACGACGGCCGCCTCTGGAACTTCACAGCCTACCGCACTGATGTTGTCCAGGCCCTAGGAGGCATAAAGACCATTTTGGAGCACACGCTGTTCAAAGCCACTGGTTTCGAGGACTGGGAAGGCCTCTTTTGGCAGAAACAGAGCGGCTTCGAGCAGCAGATGCAGATGCAGAAGCTAACCAATGCGCAGCGATCCGGATTGAGCCAAATTCCAAACCGCAGATTCACTCTTTGGTGGTCGCCGACGATCAACCGTGCCAATGTCTACATAGGGTTCCTGGTGCAGCTGGACCTGACCGGAATCTTTTTACATGGCAAGATCCCGACTCTCAAGATTTCATACATACAAGTATTCAGGGCGCATCTATGGCAGAAGATCCACGAGAGTCTCGTTGTCGATCTCTGCCAGATCCTTGACCGCGAGCAGTCCGTGCTGGCTTTTGATGGAGTCGAGAAGTTACCCATCCATCCCAGGAAGTCTTATCGGATGAATGCATCAACCGCCGACATTCTTGTGACGTCTGCGAATGCTGGGGGGCTCGGCTGGCCTATTGCCAGGCCGTCTCTGTTGAATGCTGATAACGACAAGTTCGATCAGGGATCAAGTGCGAACTTCTGGATTGATATCCAGCTTCGTTACGGTGATTATGATTCGCACGATATCACAAGATACACTCGGGCCAAGTTTTTGGATTACACCTCGGACTCCGTGAGTCTCTACCCTTCCCAAACCGGGCTTATGATTTGCATCGATCTCGCATACAACACTTATGACGCCTACGGCTTCTGGTTCCCTGGATTGAAGCCGCTTCTACGGCAAGCCATGGAGAAGATCATGCAGTCCAATCCGGCCCTGTACATTCTGAGAGAGCGGTTCCGCAAGGCATTGCAGCTATACAATGCGCAGCCTCGGCAGCCTCATCTGAATTCCGAAAACTTCAAAGAGCTGATCACCGACGAGAGTCTTATTGTCGATGACTCGGCCGTCTATCGTGTCACGTCGCATCGAACCAAAAACGGTAACATGACCAACAAACCCGTGAACGGTGCGTTATTTGCTATATCGCCCACGACTGGCAAGCTTTCCGTGTCTTTGATCCATGCGGCATCAGTTTGGGCAGGTCAAAAGAAGCTGAGTGCTGTGAGTAAGTGGAAGGCCGCCGAGCTCACAGCTGGTCTATTGCGAGAATTTGCAGCCGAGGAGCTTCCCAAACAGCTTGTGATACACACAAGAGGGTTGCGCGATCCTATGGAAGTTAACATGCTAGAGTTTCCCGAAATCACCGTGCGAAACACCGAGTTTTCTCTGCCGTTCAGTGGATTGCTACAGATCCCTAAATTCCGGGACCTGGTGGCTAATGCGTCTCCATCCAGCGAGCTTGGAGGGTCCGCTGACATCCACGAGTTCCAGCTGTATGACGATTGGTTGGCTATATCGCAGCCGAGCACCGCCTTCAGCCGACTGACTCTTCTCCTTCGTGGACTTACAGTCGATGCAGAGGCCACGATCACAGTATTGGGCCAGAAATCCATGGGTGCACCGCCGCCAGAGGGGTTCATTTGGCCCCAACTGGACCGGGACGCGTGGGTCGAAGTGGAGAACGCCGTAACAGACATCATTGTAGAGGACTACAGCCAAGCACATGGCGTGAGCAGCCAGGCATTGACGCAGACGGAGATACGCGATATTATTCTTGGCCAACACATTCCTACACCCTCTGAACAGCGCGTGCAGCAGGCCCTCGAGACGAACGAGGACAAAGGAAATGCGAGCGAGGTCACGGCGATCACCACGAAGTCGCACAATGTCCACGGAGACGAGATCACGGTGGTCACCACGTCGAAGTACGAGCAGCAAGCGTTTGAGTCGCGCAGCACATGGAGAGGACGCGCGCTCGAGGCCAGCTCGACCCTGCATTTCCGGGCGCAGAACCTCGAGATATCTGCCAGTGCGCATCCCACCTCGAAACTCTTGCTTCCTCGTAACCTTATTCAAGACTTCATCACTGCAAGTGACGTCCGGAATCTTGTTGTTGGTCTGCTCTACGGCACCTACAACCACCACCTTGACAGAGTCGAGGTTGCGAGCATAGCTCTGGTGCCGCAACTTGGAAGCTTCACTAATGTGTCTTTCTCTCCGCTGCCAGAGCCTGGTGACCTTCCTGAGCTTGACGACACGCAACTTGTTGGAATCATTAGATCACAGCCGTCGCCTCGTAGCGACAAAGGGATCTCCCCTGTTGATCTGAGCGTGCTTGCGGCCAGACAGGAGCACTGGGACTGGAGTAACCTGCAAGTCGTCACTTTGAACTACCACCCGAGCTATGTGGAAGTTCAGGGATTCACACCCCAGCCGGCTGGTATCGAGTGGGCGCTAAAAAACAGGGACTTCCTGTCCGAGAGCCCAGAGGGGTACACAGCCAACGAGTTCGCCCGGAAGGCGGAAATCGCTGTGACAGAGGAGGATGGCTACTTCTACGTGCCTCAGGATGACATATGGAACTTTTCGTTCATGAGCACTATTTGGAACGAGAACGCGAAGCCGTTCATGAAGGTTGGCATGCCGATCTCTTTCTACGACAGTCTGCACCGTCCGATCCACTTCGCCAAGGTCGGCCAGCTCGAAGACTCATTCGAGCTCGAAGATGAGTTCAGCTGAGGGCTGATAATGACGGAGTGAGACCGCTTAAGGCAACCTCCAACCAAAGATCAGAATACAGTAATAATTGGTGATAATATTGGTGAACAGCCGAGTCTAAACGATAAACTGATCTAATGTATTTAGGCTGGAATCTCGCTCCATGGGCCTTCATAATAGAGCCTGTCGGAATAATAATGGAATAACTAAGTTCAAATATTCTGATCCACACTAGTACCTGTTGGAGATGCCGGTTTCTATGCATGGGCGTAGGTGAGAGCACGGCCTATCCGTATGTGGTATCCAACTCTATTTTTTTGGAAATTCAGAAACTAGAATCCAATGGCTACTGGACCTAAAAGAAAACAGGAATATAGAGAAGAGCAGATCCAGAAGAGGTCTAAAGTAGACTTCGAGGATGTGCCCGAGGACTCTGCGCAGCTTCCTCGAAAGCGGTACTACCGTCAGAGAGCCCACTCGAATCCGTTCAGCGACCATAACCTCGAGTATCCAATGAATCCCGATAGCATGGACTGGACTCAGCTCTACGCGGACGAGGGCAATGCGGCGCCGACTGTTGCGGACGTCGGGTGCGGATTTGGAGGGCTTCTTGTGTCGCTGAGCAAGATTTTGCCCACCGAGCGCATCCTGGGCCTCGAGATCCGAGTGCAGGTCACGCAGTACGTCGAGGACCGGATCAGAGCGCTCAGAATACAAGAGAAAGACGCTGAGGGTCCCGGGTACAAGAACGTAGCCGTGCTCCGAGCGAACGCGATGAAATTCCTGCCGAACTTCTTCCCCAAGGCTCACCTCAAAAAGATCTTCTTCTGCTTTCCGGATCCGCATTTCAAAAACAGAAAACATAAGGCACGGATCATATCCCCAACGCTGCTATCCGAGTATGCGTACGCATTGCAGCCCGAGGGCATTGTATACACAATAACGGACGTCAAGGACTTGCATGACTGGATGGTGAAGCATTTGGACGAGCACCCGCTCTTCGAGCGCACATCGACCGAATTCGAGGAGAACGATGAGTGCGCGAAGCAGATGCGCGTCGTTACCGAGGAAGGCAAGAAGGTCGAAAGGAACCATGGCTCGAAGTATGTCGCCTGCTACCGCCGGATCCCGAATCCCGAGTAATATGTATTTATAGCTGATCGATAGCATTTAGTTTGTCGGATTGAAGTCTGTATTGGGCATAATAGCAGCCATCAATCCAGCCATTGAGTGCAGTCGGTACAGCCGTCAGACTCAGCCATTAGATACAGCTATTAGACAGCCATTAGACACAGCCATTGGACACAGCCATTAGACGCAGCCATTCGACACAGCCATTAGACACAACCATTGTTCAGCCATTGTTCAGCCGTTGATCTGACACTTCCACTCCGAACTCGAACCAAACACAAATCTAGTTCAGCTTTAATTCCTGAACAGAACCGCCCTCTTATTTTAAAAGGCCTGCACGCCGGCAATTCAACGTCCTTGCGAGGCCACCGCTACCGGCCATGGTTATACCACTCACGTGTGCAAGCCTCAAGCTCACCATCAAGCCTTGTGTGTTATGGCGAGTCCAGCCGAGCTGCGCGCGAAGCTGCTGGCGAAGCGCGCGTCGCAGCAGGAGGAAACGAAGAGAAGAGGAGAAATCCATGAGAGCGCGCGGTCTGCGACGCGGCACATGGTCATGCTGGGCTACAATTTCGACGACATTCTCGAGCTGCTCAAATCCGAGGTCAGCGAAGAGTACCTCAACGACATGTTCCGCTCGGTCGGAATAGCCAGAAAACGCAAGCATTCACACAAGCACCCGGAAACCGCGTTTGGGGCTGCTAGATGGCTGGACCATGAAGATAACTTCGTTATTCGTCTCGACGAGGGACTGAGCACGGACGACGAGCCATCGCTGAGCGATGTTGAAGTCGAAACGAAGGAACCCCTTAACAATCGCGAAGCAGAGCTGGGTAGCGTGGCTGGCGGTGCCAATGCAAACGCGGATGCCAAGTCGGATGTGAGTGCCAAGTCGGATATAGACACGAACGCAGTGAACGCGGATGAGATCGTGGACGCGGCGGCTGCAGAAAATGGCGAGAAATCCGAATATGGTGTCGAGAATGCTGAAAATAGTGGCGAAAATGCCGTGGTGGATGCTGGAAATAGTGCCAAGAATGAGGCGGTGTATTTGGAAGCTAATGCTGGAGAAAACGCTGTAGCGAACGCCAACCCGAACGTGACCAATGCCCAAGAGAACGTAGACCTCGACGGTATGCCTCAAGATCCCACGGTTGTGCGTGGCCCACCACTCGTGGATGAAGCCATGGAAGTCGACGGCGATGCGCGCGGGCCGAGCGCGGATCAAGCCACCGCGAGCTTCGAGACTCCAGCCGAAACCGTCGCAGGAGAAGCTTCGCAGTTTGCCGGAAACGACCAGGCCACGAACTCAGAGATGGTGGTCGATAGTGAGCCCTCGGCCAGGTCCCCTGAGACTCGCGCAGAACCAGGGCCTGCCGATCAGGCGCTAGCCAATCCTACCAGAGACCGGCAAGTTGGTTCTCCAGTCGAGCTTGATGAACCCAAAAACGATAAAGAAGACGTTGCTGAGCCTCCCAAGGTCACAATGCCTGATGAAGAGGCAGTGCAGCGCGAGCTGGATAAGGTGCAGGCTCAGATTCGGCAGGTCCAGGAGCTCAAGCTCGCGCGTGATGCCCAGAGAGAAGCGATTGCTGATATGAATCGGAGAAATATGGAGCTTCGCGACATTGCGTCGAGGCGTGCGCTGCTGATTCAAAAAAGAGACACGCTGAATGTTGCGAACGCTGCCAGAAAGGTCGATGATCTCGAGCGCAGGCTCGAGCTCGCGCGAAAACATATGTTCAACACGAGACATCAGCTCGAGGAGGTCGACCGCGAGGCGCTGGAGCTCGAAAAACAGGAATTGAAGCTGCGCGAAGAACTGTCGCGGCCGAGACCTGCCGTGACCGCGAATGTCCGTGCACAGGAAGAGGCATCACCGAGTCACGTCGAAGCACCAGCCGAGCGCGAGCAGCCCAAATTTCAATACCCCGTGCCGACAGCAGCGCAAAGCCCACTGCGAGCGTTCAACAGCTTCCGAATGTGTCCGAGCCTCGGCATCTCACACTGGTTCTCGAAATCGTTCAACGGATGCTTTGTTGAAGACCTGAGCTCGCGTGAAATGTGCCCCGACGAGATCCGGGGGAAGTCTCATAAAACGCCGCGCGGCGACTGCGAGTATGTGCACTTCTCCGACTTCGATGTCGCGCCTCTGGAGATATGCGAATACATGGCGTCTCGACAGATCGATCGGCCCGGCTACCGCGAGGGTCTCGTTCAGGCACTGAAAACACATCTGCCTGCAGAGACTTCGCCTGAATACATAGCGGCCTCCATCATCGGCTTCTCGAGGAAGTACGACCCCTCGCAGATCCTTGACTGGCAAGGCTGGGGCGTCGAGCGGCCGCTTTGACGCTGCTGTATTTATGAGTTTGTTCTACATAGTAATGATATTTATTCTTCATAGAGGCCACGGACGTGGCTACACTACGAGAAAAACAGGTTTAAATAAAATAATACGGAGCACCCGCGCACTGGCATTTTTGGACATTGCACGCACGCGTGGCGCTCAGGCTCCTCGTGCACTCGCCGCCGCAGACAGCCTCGTGTGCTCGGGCTGCTCGCGCTCAGCCTCGTCTATAAGGGCGTCCCTGTCCCGGATCGAGGTGGTTGAAACAAGCGTGCGGTCGCCGAACACGGAGTCCATTTCTTCGAGTGTGACTCCCTTCGTTTCTGGGTAGACGTAGTAGACGAGAATCACGGAGCAGATGCTGAAGAAGGCCGGGAGCAGGTACATGGACCAGTCCATGGACTGCTGCAGGACCGGAACGACCTCGCCCACGAGGAAGTTGAACGCCCAGTTCGATGCGGTAGACAGAGAGGCGCCCTTCGCGCGGATGCTCAGGGGCAAAATCTCGGGCGGATACAGCCAGGGAATGGGACCCCACGAGTATCCGAAGAACGCGTTGTATATCATCACAAATATTACAACGGCCGTGGGACTGAACGAGACCTCGAGCAGAATGAAGTACGAAATCATGACGAGCGCAACGGCCATGACCAGGCCTCCGCTGATCAGGATGCGGCGGCGGCCCCAACGGTCGACGAGGTACCAAGGAGGAATGGTTGCCAAGACGTACACGATTCCATTGATGCCGGTCATTAAGATTGCTGAGCGGCCGTGCCAGCCTGCTTGCTCAAACACCAATGGGGCGTAGTAGGAAATGACGTTGATGCCGTTGAGCTGCGCAAACGCCTGCGAGGACATGGCGATGAGCACACGCTTCTTGTACCGGCGCCACATGTACGAGTATGAGTGCTTGCCCTCCATGCGGTGCAGCAGCACCGTTTCCTTAATGTCGTCGAACTGCTCCTGGGCCTGGTTCTCCTTCGGGTACAGCCTGCGCAGCGTCGCAAGGCCCTCCTGGTCGCGGTCCTTGTTTATCAGCCAACGCGGCGTCTCAACAATGAACTGTGACCCAACGACGAGCAGCAGGCCGATCACGCACTGGATAAAGAGCGGGATGCGCCAGCTGAGATCCGAGTCGATATACGAGCAAAAATAGTCGACCCAGACTGAGGAGGCGTAGCCGAAGATGTTCCCCGTGAACTCAATGCACGCGAGCTTGCCGCGGTTGTGCGGCGGAGAGATCTCGGACTGGTACACGGGCACGATCGTGGACAGCATGCCGACGCCGAGCCCCGAGATGATGCGGCCCACAATGATGACCCAGAACGCAAACGCGCCCGTTTGCAACAGCCCACCCACAACAAACACGGTAGCGCCGTACAGAATCGTCTTGCGCCGGCCCCACATGTCACCTAACCGCCCGACCATGAGACTCGAAACCAATGCGCCAATCTCAAGAATGGCAACCATTGTGCCGATCCGAGCGGGCGAGGGCTTGTCGAAGTACTTCTGGAAGTGCGGGCCCGTGATGATACCGGACATGACGCCCTGGTCGTAGCCGAACAGGAACACGCCCAGCGACACAAACAGAGACACAAAGTAGATGAGGCGCTTCCCCTGAAGCCCTTTCCTGGCCGAGGCCGGCGGGACTGTTTGTATCATACTAAACAGAGCCTGTACCCAGAACGCGTGGCTTGTGACAAGGAGAGTCTAATTGTGGGGCCTGGCGATCTATAGCAGGGCAAGGGCCGGCAGATAGCCAGCGGCTGAGCCGCCCAAGGTCCGACAACAATTGGGTGCGTTTGCATGCTTTGGATTTGTTTTTCTATTTATTTTTTCGTTTAAGGCTTATTTAATTTAGCGGGTGTATTTTGGCCGACCGTCGATGCGCGTTTCCTTGCGATTCGGCACAGCAAGCTATATTGCCAGATCTGTGACACTGGCTGCGACTTCTGTCCGTCTTTCCGGGAAAAGAAATTGATATTTGCGGTGCTAACTCTCTGCAAATCCGTACCTTCTCCGTGTGAACGAGTGCGTAGTTCTTATGGGCTCTACCATGACGGTCACCCGACAACTACAGCAAGCTGCGTTAATAGATAGTGACCGCACAGTGATACTGATCACCCCATCGCTACTAACTGGCATGGAAATTGTTAGGCTACAACTACTGGGCTGCTTTTGAAATACTGCAGACCACCTTTAATACAATAGCTACTTGAGCTCACGTTAACATGAGCTACCGTTAACATGAGCCACCATAACATGAGCTACCGGGAGCCTTGATTGATAGCTGAAGCGGCCTTTACTGCGACTACCGGAAGCTGTCATTAACAAAATCGTCTAGGATAAGCTCTAGTGATCGAAGCAATAGTACAAAGGATTGGAAGACATAACGTTTCTAGTTCGTTAATACGGCACTCGCAGGATTTGCAGTGCAATGCGGCGTTATTATTATGGTAAGAGTGTGCACCGAGTGCGGGGCGTAAGAATAAATAGGGACTCAGCTCGTGACGCCTTCGCGGAGCCTATGCATGCTGACCTCGGGCAGCTTCGGCCGCGCGTCGGCCATCTTTCCCTTTGAGCGGATGCAGTGGTCCTGGAACCGCGCCTCCCAGGCCGCGCCGGTCATGATGGCGAACGACAGCGACTCGCCGGCCCTCCCAAGAGCATGCATCCAGGCCTGGCCCAGCTCGCCGTAGGCCCTGACCAGCAGGGCGTTGTTGGCAGGCGATGCCCAGTGCGGGACATCATGCACAAGCGCCGTGGCGCCGTCGAGGAACTCGAGCGTCTGCAGCAGCTGCGTCGGGTCCTTCTCCATGAACGTGACGGTGTAGTCGGCAAGCGCAACAAAGAACGACGTCCACTGCGGCTTCACGCGCAGAAAGGCGTAGTCGCCCTCCTTATCGCCGAGCGGCAGCTTGTCCAGGACCTCACTGTGGTAGGTTCGGAGCACGTCCAGCGCCTGGGCCACCGACAGCGGCGGCGCAAGCTGCTCGACCGCAGGGTACAGCTGCGGCTCCTGCTCAACAAGCTCCTCGATGAGCCAGGTCAGCTGCTGCTTGTTCAGCGCCTCGAGGCGGCGGCGGATGCTAATATGAGGTCCTGCACGCGTGCGCGGACTCGGGACCGACACGCGCGCTCTTTTGTGCACGCCCGCGCTCGCCTGTGCCGGCGGTGGCGTGTGCTCGTCGCTCCGCCTTTTGCGCTTGTTCTCGGGCGACAGCGACAGGCTATTGAAGTTATGCGAAAGAGAAAACGGCTGAGCCGGCTTTATTGTGTCGTCCCATCCCAAACTTTGATGTGGACTGCTCATTAATGCGGCGGTGTTCAACGTCAAAAAAGACAGAGTTGTTGTGGTATGACTGACGCTTGGCCGGATGTTGTTCGTGGGTGACCATATCCAGGGCCGGGGTTCGCCGGAAGGCTGGGCTTCCATGGAAGGCCTGAAAATTCGAAGGGCTGAGTGCTTAGTAACAGGCCGTTAGCGGTGAGCTCTGGGGTTCGGCTTCGTGCCGGTGTCGCGTGGCTCAGGTGCGGGTTCGAGCCTTAGGGTAGCCAGAGCCTAGAGATAAGTGTGCGCGAGCCTGTGCTTGCTCCACATGCATTGGCCGAGGCGAAGCGGGTGCGGCCCTGACCGCGATCCAGCGGATCGCACGGTATTTGCCTAGCCGGCGGTTGCTAAACGATTTGTCGCTCTGATTCGCAGTCCTGTTTTAATTCGCGGGTCGGCCCCCGCTTTAAATGCCATTGCGTATGCTGCCCATTACCGTTGCTTACGCTTTGCTTATTACCGCTGCTTATTTCGCTGAGTTCATGCAGTTAGTGTCGCAAGTTACCGCTGCTAGAAACTGCTGTGGGATGCCGTTGGTGGCTGCATGCGATTGCTGTCCTTCATAATCGCTGCACAGCCGAATCTGTGTAGTGCCCGTGGATATTCGGGAAGCGCGCATGCGGACACATGCGGAGGTGCAAGCGGGTGCAAGTGGGTGCAAGGAGGTGCAAGGAGGTGCAAGGACTTATGCACAGGTGGGCAATCTAGCCAACGACATTAGTTATTAAGTAGATCATACATCGTTATATGAAGCGGCAGACAGGCGTCCCCGGATGCTGAGTGGGGTTGCGTGTGAAAAGGCAATTGGGAGCTGTGCCTGAGGCCGCCATGGCGACGGCCCTGGTTGCGATGCATGCGATGCTTCCAAATACGTAGAGGGATCGTCACCGCCCAAAATTAGGCCCTGGGGCGCGCGCAGCAGGCCGTGTCTCACCGCAATCTCGGGGTCGAAGCCAAACGGGCGTACGTCATCCCGCGTTGCGGACTCACGTGCGGGGTGCTATACCGTTAAGGCAGGTGACTGCCACAAGAACAAGAATCAGAGGCCCTGCGCCTCTCCGCAACGGCCATACGAGATCTTGACGCTGATCCCTGCCGCAAGAGGCCATGAAGCACCAAATTGCGCATGGCACACTCGTACGGCGCCCTGCACAAACCGACCAGACCCGAGATGGCGACGCTTATCTGTGTTTCGGTGGTTAGGGCAAGAGCGCATTACCCTCTAATCCGCACCCCGCGCTAAGGTGCGACTAGGCTCTGAAGTGGGACGATGGCTGTGAGTGGGCTAGGGCCGAAAGCAAATAGCAATGGTGGCTGCCTGGCTTCGGGGTAAGTGAGTGCAAGACCCTATAAAACGAGCCAGCACCTCGAACTCATTCACCTTCGGACCACCGTGCGAATCTTGTTTCCCAGAACCCCCCGGCACACATCTTGAGTAACATACTTGGACGTGCCTCAGTGTAATTCTCCACAAATAGAAGGGAAACGAGCATAACCGCAATGGATATTTCACCAAAGGAAATCGTGTTCAGACCTCCGTACGACGAGGTCAGCACCTCCGTGCTGAAGCTCACGAACACCACAAACCACACGCTTATCTACAAGGTCAAGACGACGTCGCCGCACCTCTTCTGCGTGCGACCGAACGCGGCTCCAATTGAGCCGGGCCACTCTAAGGAGATCCAGATCTCGCGCCAGGGCAAGTCTATGGACGGTGAGCCGCAGAAGGACAAGTTCCTTATTCTCACGACCCCTGTCGACCCCTCGAAGATCCAGGGTCCTGACAGCGTCGCCAGCCTTTGGACTGAGCTCGAGAAGTCGAGAGACTCGAGCGCTATCAATGCCCAGAAGCTGAAGGTCCAGTACCAGAGCCACGGCTCGCAGGCCCAGGGCAGCCACGGCTCGCAGTCCCAGAGCCAGTATGGCAGCCAGCCGGGCTCCCAGGGCCAGTACGGCAGCCAATCCGGTTCGGACGGTGCTGCCGTTGGCGGCATCGGTGCTGTGGGCGCTGGTGCAGGCGCGGCCGGTGCCTACGGCTCGCACGCGTCGCACGCCGGCAAGGGTGTTGACTCGCAGGCCCAGAACTACGGCCAGCAGGCGCAGGGCTACGGCCAGCAGGCGCAGGGCTATGGCCAGCAGGCTCAGGGCTACGGCCAAGGCCAGAACTACAGCGCTGGACAGAATCTCGCTTCGCAGAAGGAGGCCTACGACCAGCCGGCAAAGGGCTACGAGTCGCAAGGCCAGGGCTACGACCCGAAGGCGCACGCCACGCCGTACGACTCCCACCAGGGCCCCGAGGGCTCGCATGGTTCGCATGGCGCCTATGCCCAGGGCTCGCAGACCCCCGGCCAGCACGGCTCTCACGGCCAGGGCTACGGCCAGGGCTACGACGCCCAGCGCTCGCCGGATTACAGCACCTCTCCGAAGGACTTTGCGACGCCGGGCCGCGGCGATGCCCCGAACGACTACAGCGCCTCGAAGTTCGACAGCGAACCGAAGCATGGCGACTCGAAGCATGGCAAGCATGACTCGAAGGGCGATTCGAAGAGCGATGCGAAGAGCGACACGCAGAACTCTAAGCTCTCTGACGACGCTCTTCTGGCTGCTCAGGGCTCTGGCCCCGAGGGTAAGCTCACTGTCGACGACATCCAGGGCACGCCGGGTGTTCCCCCAAAGAGCAAGCTCATCGATGAGGGTGACGCTCTGAAGGGCCCCAAGCTGGCCAACTCGAAGCTCGGCGATGGCCCGAAGCCCGAGCGCGGCGTTGACCCCGAATTCCAGGAGAAGAGCGGCGACTCGAAGGGTGCGGGCAAGGATGCTTCTAGCAAGGACGCCTCGGACCTGAAGAAGGACGGCAAGGACGCGACCTCGGGCGGCAGCACGAACGCTGCCGACGAGAGCTACCTAGAGTCTGCTCGCGAGACCGTGGGCCAGTACTCGTCGTCGGCTGGTGACTACGCCGCCTCGGCCAAGGACAGTGCTGGTGGCTACGCCTCGTCTGCTGCTGGTGCCGCTGGTGCTGCTGCCGGCGCCGCTGCGGGCGCTCTCGGTGGTGCTGCCTCGCAGGTGTCGAACTGGTTCTCTTCGGGCAACTCGCAGAACTCTGCCAGCTCGCCGACGTCTGGGTCGAAGGCCGCGGGCTCGCAGTACTCGGGCTCGCAGGAACCTGCTTCGGCCTCGAGTGCCGCGTACGGCTCCCCGTCGGGTAACACCTCGGGCAGCCGCGCGCCGGGTGCCACTAACGATGCCACGTCGGGCTACTCTCAGAAGAGCACGGGCTCATACGCTGGTGGCTTCGAGGCTATCGTTAACGGCGGTGGCTTCGAGGCTGCGCCGCCATCCTCTAGTGCAGAGAAGAGCATTGCCGGAGGACCGAAGACGGACTCGACCTCCCAATACGGCCAGTCCCACAGCAGTCATCAGCCCCAGGACTACAGCGCTGGTGGCTACAGCTCGGGCAACCAGGGCTCTGGCAGCCAGGGCTCATATGGTAACTCTGGTAGCGGCCAGTACGGCTCGGCTCTCGGCGCAGGTGCTGGTGCCGCTACCGGTGCTGGTGTTGGTGCTGGTGCTGGGTCCGGCCAGAGCGGCTACGACTCGAAGTCAGCTACTAATACTGGTTCCGGCTACGGCTCCGGTTCGGGTTCCAACACTGGGTACGGTTCTGGTTCTGGTTCGGGCTCGGGCCCCAGCTACGGTTCGGGCTCTGGCTCGGGCGCGAACACTGGCTACGGCTCTGGTTCGGGCTCTAACACTGGCTACGGTTCCGGATCTGGCAGCGGCTCGAACACGGGCTACGGTTCCGGCCCGGACACTAGCTACGGCTCTGGCTCTGGCTCTGGTTCCGGCTCTGGTTCGCATGCTGGCACTGGTGCTGGCATCGGCGGTGGTGCTGGAGCTCTTGGCGGTGCTGGCATTGGCAGCGCTGCGTCTAAGTACGGCAACGAGGCTCGCCAGGCTGACCTATCGCAGTTCAAGGACAAGATTCCGGAGTCCCAGAAGGGTAACTTCGAAAAGGTTGGCAACTACCAGGGCGATCTGAACAAGGGCATCGACCATATTCCTCCTGAGGTCCGTAACAAGATCTCCACGGCAGGTATCGGCGGCGGTGCTGCTGGCCTTGGTGGTGGTGCCGCTGCTGGCGGTGCCGCTGGTGCTGCGAGTGGCCACCACGGCTCCTCGGGCCAGGGCACTTCCGGCTACGGTTCCTCTGGTCAGGGCGGTTCTGGCTACGGCTCGTCTGGTCAGGGCGGTTCTGGCTACGGCTCGTCTGGTCAGGGCTCTTCGGGCTACGGCTCGTCCGGCCAGGGCGGATCCGGCTACGGCTCCTCTAATCAGGGTGCTTCGAACTACGGTTCGTCTGGCCAGGGTGCCTCGGGCTACGGCTCGTCGGGCCCCAACGCTAGCGGCTACGGCGCTTCCTCTGGCGCTTCGAACAACTACGGCACGTCTAATTCGGGTAGCAACTACGGCAGCTCCAGCAACTACGGCGACTCGTCCGCCTTCCAGGACGCCAGAGGTGGTGACTTCGGCTCATCTGGTAAGGACCACAAGGGCGGCGACTTCGGTGCGGCCGCTAAGGATCTTAAGGGCGGTGACTACCGCTCCGCGGCCGCGGACGTCACCGGTGGCAAGGCCTCGGGTAACGACCACTCATCGTCGCAGTATGGCGGCTCGAACCAGTACAACAGCTCATCTCAGTTCGACAAGTCGAGCCAGTACGGTGGTGAGTCGAGCCAATTCGGCGGATCGCGCAACACGGACACCAGCGGCCCGTCCGGCTTCGAGGAGACTGTCAGAAACGCTTCCGTCGCGAGCGCCTACAGCAACCGCGACCCTACCAGCCAGACGTTCGATAGGGACTCGAAGGCCGAACCGTACCCCGCTGGACTCCAGCAGCAGCAGCGTGTTCCCCTCAATGTTACCGTTGGCTTGGTGTTTGTTGCATTCCTGGTTGGATGGAAGTTCTTCTAACCTGGTCTCGTTTTAAATCGCTATTCATAACATTCTATAATCCTCTTTTGTTTCTATGATTTCTGAATCTGCGCTAAGGTCTCTGTGTGACTAATTGCCAGTCAAATTGACGTGTCGAAGGCCTTTTAGGCTTGTGATCCTTTTCGGATAGGAATAATAAATAGATAATAAATAGCTGCTACCTGCTGTAGTTACTGTCTTCACGCGCAGAGCGAAGGTAGCGTTCGATTCTATACTGTGCCATGTCTCCAACAGGCCTGTCGTGCAGCACCAGCCTTTTCCGTCCCTTACGACCTTCTAAGTAGTCGCTGAACATCTCCAAGCTGTCCTCGCCTTCAGATGGTACAGCCGGCGGTTTATGCATTTCATCGCGAGGCGTGAACCGGCTGGGGATCGCAGAGTCTCCGCCCAAAGCACGGGATAGCGAGCTCAAACTCTCTGGCGGTGACCGTAGTCGCTTGAATGCAGGGTTGCGCTCCGGCACAGCTTCGCGAACCGGTTCGGCCCTGCCCTCAGACCGGCCAAGAGCTCGCGACAGGCTGTGCCCAAACGAGCCACTCCCGTTGCTTTGCTGCTCAAGATGCAGCTCGTCCGGCATATCGCTCGGCTCTGCAAACCCACCGCCGCCGTCAAAGTCGTTCACAGAAGGAGGAAGCTCGTCATGGGTTTCCTCTTGCGGCTGGCCACCCTCTTCCGCTTGATCGCTGGCCCGCTCGCTGTCGAACATATTCGAGAACGCGGCCGCGCCCGAGATCATGCTTTGAGCATCGCGCGTGAGCGCGTCAGCGAGCTGTGGGTTCACCTCAGCATTCACCTCTGTCACGAAAAGGTACACGTCGCCCGTGCTCAACGCCTCGGAGCTACCGTTGTCCACAAACAGGTCGTTTCCTCGTGGCACCAAGCAGGCCATGCCCTTCGAGATGTCGAACTCGTGGGTGTTTAGGTGAACAGTGCACTTCCCGCGCCATACCACAAACGTGCTTGCCTTGTTCTGCTCAGCGCTGTACGAGAACATACCTCCGGGCTCGATCCGTAACACAAGCAGACGGAGCGGCGACGAGTCGTGCCGGCCGCCAAACAAGACGCACTGTGAAACAAGCGGAAGCCTAGAGCCGTCTTCGGCTTCCACAGGGACGAATTCCAAGCCAGAGATCGACTTTGCAACCGTTCGGTCCGTCCACTCGCGCTTCGCGGTGTCAAAGACAGGGGCCTGAATAGCCTCCTGACCTGCTTCGGCCTCCATATCATCCATAGACAATGGCTGCTGCGAGCGCGTGATTCTCCGTCGGTAAGAGCGGCGCTTCCGGTACACCTTGTGTGGGGGCTCGACGCGGCGCACGTCGATGGCCGTCATCAGCTGGTTTTTCGCATCCGTTTCGTACTCGATGCACTCGCCAAGCCACCAGTTCACTGTGGGGATGCGTGCCCGTTTCGGGCGCTCCTTACGGGCCTGTGCGACGCTCGTCACAGCGGCCAAGTCAAGATTTGGATCGACATAGTCCTGTTCGTTGTCCGAGCCCGAGTCGGTGAGGGCCTCTACTCGGCTACTGTCACCGTCACTGTCGCTGTCATCGCTGCTTGCGTTTTCGTCAACGTCGGCGGGGGCCGTCCATTCGGCCAAGCCTTTCTCTGGATCGGCCATCAACTGCTCATCCTCGCTGCTGTCGTCGATCATCTCTGCAACGCTGCCAGTGTCGCTGTCCTCTTCGGATTCAGACTCACTGTGCTCGAGCTGCTGTTGCAAGTACGTGCCATCGACGTCCAAGTCGTTGGCTCCCCAGTCGATATTGGGAATCTCCGACACTGGCACTTCGAACACGAGCGGAGCTTCGGGCTCCAGAGGCTCGCGAGGCCGCGGCCGGTCCTCATCTTCGGGCACAGGCTCGTGCACGGGCTCCTGGCCGGACGCATGGCGATGCTCACGGATTCGATCGTTCTGAGCTCGAGCCTCTTCGGAGCTTAGCGACGACGGAGGGTCGTTGACAAAAAGGCCACTTCCGGGCGTTTCGTCATCTCTCTGGCCCATACTGCGCTCTGACGCGCGATCCAGGCCGTGTGCCGAGCCGTCTGCCGAGGCTCGATCTGGTTCATGAGACAGTAGATCAGACTGGTCCCACACAGGCTGTTGAGAGCTCAGGTCGCCATTCAACGCACCAAGCTCGACATTCTGTTTTTCGCTGCTGTTACTGTCAAGGTGCGCGAGAATGTTTTCGTTAGGACGCGTACGCTTAATTGCACGCTCAACAAACCGGCTATCGAGCGCGCGGCGGATCCCGGTCGTCGTGCCGTCAGCCATTGGCCTGGAAGTCCGTGCTGTGGCCACTGATCCAAGGGTGAACCGATCAGACTCGGCGTCGTCGCGAGGCTGGAAACTCGTGGTGGAGACGGAGTCTCCTAGAAGCCCGCGGAGTCGCCATTGCATGGTCGCGTTCGGCCTTGGCGGCAAACTGGCTTCACTTGGCGACGACGGCGGCCTTGCTATCGAAATGTCGCGCACCTCGGAGCGCGAGAATATCCTGAACCCCGCTGCTTGGCTGCCTGCTCGGCTGTCTGCTTGCTGGCGGATCGCAGGCCCATCTCGACCTCCATGCGCGTCACTGCCCGCTTCAGAAAGTTCTGGGGGCGGACGAAGACGCAGATCAATCGGTCGACGCGTGTGGATGCGCAATGGGGCGTCCTGGACCCGCGGCTCAAGAACTATCCTTCTAGGCCGCGTGTGGGCTCGCCGCGGGCCAGCGCGGCTGCGCGTGCTACCAGCGCGTCCTAAGTCAGTATCTCTCGGGCGCTCGCCGGGCTCACTCGCCCTGTCGTCCAAGAACCTGCCGAATTCTTCGCTGTCGGCATTGCTCATAACGCGTTCGATCCCTGCCCCAGCCGGTTATGGCTGTGAGTGTTGACAAGCCATTAGTGTAAGCCAAGCGAGCCAGCGCTGCCCGCCATAAGCGACGCACGCGTTAACGCGTGGGAGCTTGTTTCCACGTGACCCGCCGACCCTTTGGCGAATTTCCTGTCTGAACAGAGCTGCACATCTGAAATGTTCGGGTTTCCAGAGAATCCCAGCGAATGGGGCTCGAAAGAGTACCTGAGGCTCTTCACGGTGATCATGTTCTACATATCGGTGCGTCCGCTGCTGCAGGCGCTGTACGCGAAGCTTGGCGAGCGCCAGCGCGAACGAGAGAAGAAGCGCACCGATGACGAGCTGATCCGCCGGCACAAGCAGGAGCGCGTCAGGCAGAAGCTCGGCGTCCAGCCCCTGGAGGAGGTGGACGAAGCTGAGGAGAAGGCCACGACCACGACGACGAAGCAGGACACTGCCTCGAAGCTGCGCAATCGCAGGGAAGCGCGGGCAAAGCGCGAGGCTGCGAAGGCTTCGTGGAAGGAGGAGATCGCCCAGGAGATGCCCAGCGACGAGGACGTTTCCGATCTCGTTTCTTAGAATGTACATAGCAGCGCACCGTCGTGGCATTGTTGTGTGTCGGGGCATTGCCGGTCCGTCCTAGCATCGCCGTACCATCATTACACCCCCACGGCCCCATCACTGTTGCATGTGATACCGCATTGCCGTGGTACTGATTTGCCCTGGATCCGGACGATCTTGTCGCGCACGCAGTTGCATTGCCGTTGATACAGCATTGGACGGCCTGAGACACTATATATTAGACGGGTGCCGTAAAGCAGCACGGCTAATGTTTATTCCAATGTCCGCGCACATCATACAACTAAAACATAACAAATAGACTGATTCATTCAAAATTGCTAGAAGCGTCTGGCACCGCCGCAGCGGTGACACATTTCCATCGCACTCCATTCGTAATGATCTTAAGGCACACGAACGTGACTCATGCAGTCAGGCAGCACAACGGCGTCGCCCGCGCCAGCACATACTCGAGCTGCATACACGGAGCCTACGCCCGGTGCTTAGATCCCGGTTCCCTAAATTTCCGCTTGCTCGAAGCCCCCGCAGCTATTTTGCCCCTCACAGGTCGCGCTCTCCGGTACCGGAGATCAGGGCTAGGTCGGTCCTCTGGTGACTCTAACTAGGCTGGGGTAAAACATCAAAATTTCAGTTTGGCCTGACCACCACCAACCCAAATAATGTCGTGCCCTCTGTCTTGCCGCGACCCGTCGAAGAAGTACAAGCCTTTCCCGCCTATCAATCTGCCGAACCGGCAATGGCCCTCGCGGACACTCACAAAGGCGCCGCGATGGCTCGCCACGGATCTGCGCGACGGAAACCAGGCGCTGCCCGACCCCATGAACATTGATGAGAAAAAGGAATATTTCGATCTACTGGTAAAGACTGGCTACAAAGAAATCGAGGTGGCCTTCCCGTCGGCGTCACAGATCGACTTCGACTTCACAAGATACGCCGTGGAGAACGCTCCCGCCGATGTCGCGATCCAGGCGCTGAGCCCGTGCCGCGAGCCGCTGATCCGCCGCACCGTCGAGTCGCTGATGGGCGCGAAGCGCGCCATTGTTCACATCTACCTTGCTGCCTCGCCGGCGTTCCGCGACATGGTCCTGAACCTCAGCGAGGAGCAGTACCTCTCGCTGTGCGTGAAGTCTACGAAGCTCGTGCGCGAGCTCACGAAGGACAACCCCGAAGCTCAGGATACGCAGTGGCAGTTCGAGTTTTCGCCAGAGTTCTTCAGCGACACGCCTCTGGAGTTCAGTCTGAAGGTGTGCGAGGCCGTCAAGCAGGCCTGGCAGCCGACCAAGGAGGTGCCAATCATCTTCAACCTGCCCGCCACGGTCGAGATGAGCACGCCGAACGTGTTCGCAGACCAGATCGAGTTCATGAGCACGAACCTGACGAACCGCGAAACCGTGTGCATCTCGCTGCACTGCCATAACGACCGCGGCTGCGCCGTCGCGGCCTCCGAGCTCGGCCAGCTCGCGGGAGCCGACAGAATAGAAGGATGTCTGTTCGGCAACGGCGAGCGCACGGGTAACGTCGACCTGGTGACCCTGGGCCTGAACCTGTACACGCAAGGAATCAGCCCGAACATTGATTTCTCGGACCTCGAGCACATGGTCGACGTGAGCGAGAGGCTGAACAAAATCCCCGTGCACCAGCGCACGCCGTACTCGGGCTCGCTCGTCGTGTGCGCTTTCAGCGGAAGCCACCAGGACGCCATCAAGAAGGGCTTCGCTCGCCGCGACAACATGAGCGCCGAGGCTGTCAAGGATGCCCGCTGGCAGGTGCCGTACCTCCCGCTCGATCCGGGCGATGTTGGCCGCACGTACGAGGCCGTCATCCGCGTGAACTCGCAGTCTGGCAAGGGCGGTGCTGCGTGGGTCATTTTGCGCAACCTCGAGCTCGATCTGCCGCGTGGCCTGCAGGTCAGCTTCTCCAAGCATGTGCAGGCCGAGGCCGAGTTCAAAGACCGCGAGCTGCGCACGGACGAGCTCGTCAAGCTGTTCACCGAGCAGTACTTCCTCGCGCCGGATGTGGTTTACCCATATAACCTCCTGGACTACGAGGTTCTCGGTAAGGGCGACGAAAAGACGTTCGAGGGTGAGTTGAACGCTAGCGGCAAGAAGCTGCAGATCCGCGGTACCGGTAACGGTCCGATTTCCTCGTTCCTAGACGCTCTGGAGCGCGAGCTCTCGTACGACCTGAACGTCGAGGCCTACCAAGAGCACTCGCTAGGCAAGGGCACGAGCACGAAGGCCGTGTCGTACCTCGAGATCAGCTACAAAAAGAAGGGCACCACGGAGTCCAAGACGGAGTGGGGCGTTGGCATTCATGAGGATGTGTCGCGAGCCAGCATGAAGGCCGCCTTGTCCGTGGTCAATCGCATTTTCTCCTAGTTCTTTACATCAATATCTAAGTTTATTGGCATAGCGTCTACAGCTACTTGCGTGCGAGCAAAAATTACCCATGTTCCAGCACAAACCTGCTCAGCATCAAGCTACTGTCGTCTTTTGTGAAAAATCTCTCGGCACTAGTGCAGCTGGTCGTACATACCTATATAAACGAGCCAGTAGGAGGTAGGTGACAGATCGCCGACAGAGCAGTGGTCTCCCAGCGGCGGCTGAAACGTTCGGCGTCACGACGCACGTTGGGTGCCGCAGTCGATCTATCAGTCTATCTTTAGAGCATATTACGTATTCCCGGCATGGTGGCCACGGTTATGGCGAGGTTAATCACGCAAAGAGAAATCAAGCATCAACTCGTATGGCCTGCGACCGGTTATACTTCATTTTTATATATTTTTTGTTCTTATGAGTCGCATCTTTTTCTATCTATTGCAGGAACAATCATATCTTATCTGTCTGGAAATTACCGATATCGGTGCGGTTCGCGTGTCATCTCTCTCCCTCGGAGATTTCCAGGCTGATGCCGGGCGTCTGGTACGCTAAAAATAATTTTTCTCCAAAGCGACTGCCAAGATATCGATCACTGCTGTTGAATAGCCAGGAACCTCTTAGAAGACGTTATGATACGTTATTACCGGCTATGACGGATGACGCGTCATTAGGCTTCCACGATAATGCTCGCCTTACGGCGTATACGACAGGACATGATCAGGCACCATGCACATTCGGTACCCTATACCCTGCGTATGCAGATTGGAGCTTCCGCGGAACAAGTGGGGAAAGCATAGAACAGCAAACTCCACGGACCCGCGACCTGAGCGTCGTCGCTAAATGATGGGCCGGATTATCTTGATTCAACTAGCTGAACTGCAACTATCACTCTAGAGGCCGAATATGTGCGTGTCTTGGGAACCACGGCACCGCCGATCTCAGGTACTGCAACCGTGCTCAACGGTGTGCACAAAGTCGGCTAGCCGATGTTCTAAGCCTATAATTAGCATCGAACCCTTGACGCTCACCGGTCTTTTTTCGCAGGTCGCGCACGTGGTCTGGCGCGGGACAACACTCCTGCACGAGCTCGCGCCCTTGTTGATTCTGCCCGGCGGAGTAGAGGCGCGCCGGCAAGCGCAATTCCCGATTGCTACGTTGCCGTGCATGCTCGACTTTTGAGCTCATGCACTCGGGATGCGCGCCCATGTTCCGCGAGCGTGCGTGCCCAGCGCGGGTGCCCAGCGAGGGTACTCAGCGCGTGATTTACTTGTACCGCCGCTGCAACCCCTGCCCTTGTTGCGTGCTTAGTTCTTCTAGCAACGCTGGGAAACGTGCGCTTGGGGCCGTGCCTCCTTTGATCTCCGGGTAAGGGCATAATCCTTGCTGCGTGCACGTGTTGCTACCACGTTCTGTAATGACGCAGTGCGGTGGATGGCAGCGGGCTCGAAGCGCGCGTGAATTCGGAGATAAACAAACGAATGCAATCTGCAACGCGTGCGAATTGCTGCGCTGGTTCGTCTCGCGTCCTTTCCCGAGTCCATATCGAGATCGGGCTTGGGTATCGATGCTACCTCGGGCATCTGTGACATGGCCATCTGTGACATGTTATCTTCTCGATGAGCCTTGATCCCAGGCTGGGATTAGATCTCCGTCGCGATCTTTGCGACCAAACCTCTCGGAGCCTTCTCCCGCTCACATACGAGTATAGTTTGGGGTGTGGGCCACCGCGAATACTGGCTTGTGCAACCCCACTGCTAAGCGGGGAAGCCCAAGGCTTCGCGGAGATTGCCCGGAACTGCATAACCCTAGCCGCATGGGTATGCGATATACAAATTTTTCTCGAGAACGGTGTGTCACACAAACGTAACCGCGTGCATGAAAGCGTGCCCTGCAAATAAATCGGTCAGGTGCGAGCCTCCTAACCTCAGAGACAAAATCCTTATAGGCACCTCAGCGGTTAATTTTTCAATTCTGCCATAAACGTGTCACACTCGGATTTTTCCAAACCTTTGTCAACGCTCTTTACTGAGTCCATTGCACTGCACTACGCACTGCAACCATCATCTGCATTGCACCAAACGCACTGCACCCATCATTTGCACTGCGCTTTAGCTTTGCATCACACTTTCGCCACTTAGTCTGGTACTCATGATTCCGATGACGTCGTGGACTCCGGAGTTTTGCACAGTCTGCTACAAGCAATGCCTCGTTGGAGGCGTGTACTGCTCTGAGGAGTGCCGGAAGGCTGACCTTGAAAAAAACGTCGAGGTTGACGAAACCATGCCGGCCATCTACCACGCCGTGCCGCCTACCGTCCTTGTCACTGATCAGGAGAGCGTCAGCGAAAGCAGCGAGGAGGATGAAGAAGTGCCGAGCCTTTGGTTAACCACCCACAACCACTCCGAGCATAAACCCGGGTCGCGGCCAAAAAACCCGAAGGCACAGTCCCTGCAGAAGAAGGAGTCGAACTTCTTGTATGCAAGCCCGACGCTCAAGCCGTCCAAGGCGCTGAAGGCTTCGCCTACAATGTCGCCCCTGCTCATTCCTCACGCGGGCGCTGTGCAAACTCCGCATGACCAGATTCCCACGCAGTCGGTGAACACTTATAAACGCTGGCTAGCCGACGGAGCCGTGTGAGACAGGAAGAGAAAGGAAGTCATGGACAACTAATGGAAAAACGACACCGCATCACGAAATGAACAACAAAAAGATCCCGGGCTCTTTCACTGGATGAATGCAGCCCCTAAAAAAAGGATATCCTTTACATCTTTCTCAAGCTGGTCTGTGAAAGCTCAAAAAAAAGTGTCGCTGGCGACACAGCTACCCCCTTCGACGATCCATTTTTTTGGCGTCGATTGCACGATTTATGAAGTATTCAACATATCTATGTAATGACGTGTGCTGGAGACGAATAAAATAACGAAGTCGGTTGATCTTAGATGATCGGTGCTCAAAGTCAACGTCGATGCCTTAGATAAGGGGCGATGCCTTAGATATCGAGTCGACGCATAGTTGAAATGCATAATCGTGATGGCAGAAACAGTTAAATAACAGTAAAATATAGCGACATTAGCAACAGTAGTAGTAATAATAATAATCATAATAATAGTAAATGTAATATTGGTAGTAGTAATAAGTAATCGAAGCGGAAGTATATGCTTTGTTTTCCTGCGGCAGGTCTGCATAGGGGCCGCGTGTCATAACCACGCTGGCGTTCTGAGCTGTTTAGACGCGCCTATTTGTGATACTTAACTTAAACGCTGAGCTTGGCCTCCTCGGAACTGATGTGGTGGGCAAACGGCTTAAGAGCCTCAGCAACATTCTTATTGACGAACTTCTCGGTCTGCTCGGGCGCCCGGCCAACGAAGGTCGACGGGTCCAGGAGCTCGTCGAGCTTGTTGTGCACCGGGGCGAAGTACGGATCGCGCTTGATCCTCTCAATGAGGTCGTTGTCACCGCCCTGCTCCTTAACGACGGCAGCCGCCTCGTGCGACAGGACGCGGATCTTTTCGTGGCACTCCTGGCGAGACGCACCGGTCTTCACCATGGCCATGATGACGTTCTCGGTGGCCATGAAGGGCAGCTCAGCCATGATTCGGCGCTCAATGACCTTCGGGTAAACAACAAAGCCGCTAACAATGTTCAGCAAGGTCGAGAGCACGATGTCGGCCGCCAGGAAGGCGCCCGGAAGCGACACACGGCGGATCGCCGAGTCGTCGAGCGTGCGCTCGAGCCATTGCACCGAGGCCGTGGCAACCGCCTCCTGGAAGGTCGTCTGCAAGTGGCGCGAAAGAGAGCACACGCGCTCCGAGCGCATCGGATTGCGCTTGTAAGCCATGGCGCTGCTGCCAATCTGGGTCTTCTCGAAGGGCTCCTCGATCTCCTTCAGGTTCGCGAGCAGACGCACGTCCGTGGCAAGCTTGTGGGCCGTGGCGCCGAGCGAGGCCAGCGGCGCCAGCACGTCGATATCGATCTTGCGCGAGTATGTCTGACCAGTGACCGGGTAGGCGTAGTCGAAGCCGAGGAGCTCAACAACACGCTCGTCAAGCTGCTCGACCTTGTCGTGGTCGCCGTTGAACAAGGCCAAGAACGAAGCCTGCGTGCCGGTGGTTCCCTTCACACCGCGCAGTCCCAGGTCGTTGCGGGCACGCTCAAGGTTGCGCAGGTCCCACAGCAGCTCCTGGATCCAGAGCGTCGCACGCTTGCCAACGGTCGTGAGCTGGGCGGGCTGGAAGTGCGTCCATCCGAGCGTCGGCAAGTCCTTGTACTGGAGGGCGAACTTCGACAGCCGGTCAATGACATTCACGAGCTTCGGAATAAGCAGGTCAATGGCCTTGCGCAGGAAAATCAGGTCGGCGTTGTCAGTAACAAAGCACGACGTCGCGCCAAGGTGGATGATCCCGGCCGCAGCAGGCGCCTCAAGGCCGTACTGGTGAACGTGCGACATAACGTCGTGGCGCACAATAGCCTCCTGCTTCTTGGCGCCCTCAATGCCCTCCGGGGTGATTTTTAGGTGGCTGTGCATCTGCTGCAGAGCCTCGTCGCTGATGTTCGGGATACCGAGCTCCTTCTCCGCAACCGCGAGCGTGTACCACAGCTCGCGCCACGTAGAGAAACGAGTCTCCGTGGAGAAGAGGTTCGACATCTCCTTGCTCGCATAGCGAGCAGACAACGGTGTTTGATACGTGCTATAGTCCATGGCCGATAAAAGTTTCAAGACGGGGCAAGGGAGAAGTAATGCACGTTCACGATGATCCACAATAAGTGGTCAAGGTGGAGTCCCGTTGGCGCAGCGAGCACACCCCGAGTTGCGATTTTTCGAGCCACCGAAGACGATGTGCGGAATTTACTAAAAGCTGACCATTGAATTTAGCTCAGATCCTGCGTGATCGGCTTGCAACGAGCACAACCCGTAATGGGCGCAGCTCTTCGCGCAGCTAGTATGGAGTGTCTCATGGATCTCAAACCATGCTGGACTCTGTTTAAGCAGCCAGTAAACCTCCGATTACAATTAGCGTATATCACAACCAAGTTGGCCGAATCCGGTCTGCGTCCGGGTGTCCAGCCCTGAGCCTAGGGTTCGCCCATTCACAGCTAAGCTTCCACACCTAACGTTCAGACACCCCCAAAAGACACCCATAGTAGAGAGGACTCCTATGGCGCCGCAGTCAATCAAGCTCGGGCACAAGCCCATTGCCGACCACTCGTTCAACGACGACCACTCACTGCTGGCGGTGGCCCGCGACAACACCGCCGAGCTCTACTACGACTTGGGACGCAAGTTCGAGTACGGCACCACGCTTGAGGGCCACGACAAGCTTGTGACTGCCGTCGACATCAACAGCAAGAACGAGATCGTGACGTGCTCGCAGGACCGCAATGCGTTTGTGTGGAAGGCGCAGTCTGACGGATCGTGGAAGCCGACGCTCGTGCTGCTGCGGATCAATCGTGCCGCGACGTCTGTGCGGTGGTCCCCGAACGGCGAGAAGTTCGCGGCCGGCACTGGTGCGCGGGCGATTGCTGTGTGCTACTACGACGACTCCAACGACTGGTGGATCTCGAAGCACATCAAGAAGCCGCTGAAGTCTAGCGTGCTCAGCGTTGCGTGGCACCCGAACAGCGTGCTGCTGGCTGGCGGATCCACCGACGGCCACGCGCGCGTGTTCTCGGGCTACATCAAGGGCGTTGACGCGAAGCCCGAGCCGACGGTTTGGGGCGAGCGCCTGCCCTTCCAGACGCTGTGCGGCGACTTCACTGACGACGCGCAGGCGTGGGTCCACGACGTCGCGTTCTCGCCGAGCGGCAACACGCTTGCGTGGGTCACGCACGACTCGAGCGTGCTTGTTGCGTACCCGAGCGGTCCCGAGCAGCCCCCTCGCGCCGTTGTGCAGATCGACACGTCGTTCCTGCCCTTCAGGTCACTGGTCTGGACAAAAGAGGACGAGCTCGTGGCTGCGGGCTTCGACTGCCACCCGGTCGTGTTCACTGGATCTGCGAGCGGCTGGAAGTTCAGCCGCAGCATCGATGATCCGAACGCCAACAAGGGATCTGGTGCTGCCACGGAGCAAAGCGCCATGCACATGTTCCGCGAGCTCGACCTCAAGGGCACGCAGAACGTGACGACGAAGCTGCCCACGGTGCACCAGAACGCCATCCACACGCTGCGTCTGCACGGCTCCCGCAAGATCAGCTCGAGCGGTGACGGGCAGGTTGTGATCTTCGATGCGTAGGCGCGATCTGTAGACTTAGTAGGAAGATTCGCTCGGTAGTTGTATCACTACTGCGAGTGCGCGAATAAGTAGAGCATAGCGGCGCTAGCAACAATGTAGGCAGCTTTGCGGGCGCATACTTGTCGGGTCCTGGGATCCTGCACGGCCAATTGTTGCTCGTCGTGCTTCTCACGCTCCGCACGATGCCGGCGCTCCCATTCAATCGCGCCAGAAACCAGAAGTATAGACGCCAGTGCTGCACGCGGGACGCGTTTCACGGTGTAGCCTATGGCCACTTTGCGAAACCGCCAGTAGCGGCGGTAGATGGGCCTCGGCTCGAGGCGCTTGGCTGGTTTAGCTGGTTTGGCCGGCAAAGTGGCTTCGGGCGCACTAGGTAAGGCTATTGCGGGCGAACGCGGACTGGTCTTAAGATATCGCTTGTACCTGAACTTGCGGAGGTCGAACCTAGGCCTGAGGTCCCGGCAATGAGCAGCGGCACTGAGGAGATCTTTCATGGGATGCGTGAAGCTGAGAGTCAATGGCGCGGTATTTATGCTTGCTCGTGTCCGGGGATTTCATCTCGGGGATCTGGAGAGACGAGGGAGAGACGATGGAGAGATCCTGGAGAAGATCTGGGACGATTGTCCGGGATCTGGGACCTGCATTTTTGCGACACATCTTATTGCAGATCTGCAGCTTCTCGCAATCCGAAATCTCTAAAAAGAAGCTTGTTCACATTGCCTTACTGCGATTCCACCATCAGCAGCATGACGTCACGCCTACCATTAAATCTATGTACTTTACGTCTACTTCTCTGCTCGCCGTCTACGCTGTCCAGAAGAGCCACCAGTTCAAAGCCTTCGAATATATACTTCATTACCAGCGCGCAACAGCATTTGAATTTCGCCCGTGCCTCATCTCTATTTTTTTATCAGTCCGCAGATCTGATTGTGGGGCTTGAATTAATTTTGCGCTGACAAAGAGAAGAGTTCCATCTTGCCATCATGCTCTTGCAAACATGGCTGTATGCCATTTTGATGTTCACAGACATCGGTCTGTTGCTCGCGCAGCTCTATTTCATCATTATGTACTCGGATCTCGAGGCAGACTACCTTAATCCGATGGAGCTGTGCGAGACGATGGACTTCGCGCTGCCGATCGAGGCGCTTGTACAGGCCGGCGTCTCGCTGTCGCTCGTGCTGTGTGGGGAATGGCTGAGCTTCTTCTTCTGTCTCCCCGTGCTGGCTTATAATGCGTGGAGATACAAGGAGACCCGCCTGAAGTTCGACGCAACCACAATCTTCAAGACCGTTCGCACGTACCGGATCGAGAGCGTGACGAAGCTCGCGTACTACTTCGTGCTGTTCTGCTACTTCCTTTACTGCATGATCTGGGCTCTTGTGATGTGGTCGGACAAAGAGTAGACGTTTAATGCTTAGCTAGTTTATGTATGCGATATTCTCGCTATAGAGCACCGGGGCCGCTCGATGGGCGTCTGCGTGTCTGTGCCCATCGGCGGCGGCTGCCGATTAGATCTGCCGTATCGTGGCGCCGAATTTCTGCCAGTATCGGGGCGTCTACGAGCCTGTCAGAGAGGACGATGAGTAATCTATTCTCGCTATATAAGCTTGGCCTGTTACT
>JAJMJE010000011.1:0-194655 GCA_030568915.1 Starmerella powellii | reverse complement strand
CGCTAGAGCTGTGCGATGTAACACTTGAGCTGTGCGTGGGAACGCTAGAGCTGTGTGATGCAACACTAGAGCTCATAGCCGAAGACGAAGCACTAGAGCTGTGTGTGGGACTACTGGAGCTGTGAGTCGGAGCACTAGAGCTGTGCAACGCAACACTAGAGCTGATAGTCGAAGAAGAAGCAGTAGAGCTGTGGGAGGGAACGTTAGAGCTGTACGACGCAGTACTAGAGCTAGCAGCCGTGGAAGAAGCACCAGAGTTGCGAGCGCTGGAAGTAGCAGTGCGAGACGACCCGGTAGACGGCATTACTCTAGAAGAGGGGGTCACGGATGACGTGCTGCACTCGGTCGGTAGACCAGGGAAAGAGGGGCAGTCCCGCCAGCTATAAGCCTTGCATAACCTGTTGTACACAAAGATAATCTTGCTGTAACGGTCCTGTAGGTTCTCTACGCTGCGTGAGTCGTGACAAGTGGCCATGAAAACATTTCTTATTATGCGCACAAAATCAGCGCCAGCATTTATCATGCTCGTCTTGACAATAGGTGAGAGCTCAGTGCTGCCGATTCTTTCGGATATACTCGACAATCCTCCTATGAGCATTTGCAAGCCCAAAGTGAAGTCGCCGAACTTGTCCAAGTTAACGTTAAGCGGGCTATTGGAGGAGTCGCTGGAAAGTTTCCTGATCGAGGACGTGAATTTATCCAGGCCGTTCGACAGAGCTTCGCGGTCATCAGGATTTTCAGCTGAAGTATCAAATATAATGACCGCAGCATCATGGACAGTGTGTGCAGCTCCAATTGCCGCAACAAGATCGTCGTTAAAGTCAGCCTTCAATACCGAGCTAGTAGCCGAGGAGGAAGACGTAGGAATGCTGAAAGAAGTAACCACTGAGGAAGGCGCAGGCGTGCTAGACGACATTACTCTAGAAGAGGGGGTCACGGATGACGTGCTGCACTCGGTCGGTAGACCAGGGAAAGAGGGGCAGTCCCGCCAGCTATAAGCCTTGCATAACCTGTTGTACACAAAGATAATCTTGCTGTAACGGTCCTGTAGGTTCTCTACGCTGCGTGAGTCGTGACAAGTGGCCATGAAAACATTTCTTATTATGCGCACAAAATCAGCGCCAGCATTTATCATGCTCGTCTTGACAATAGGTGAGAGCTCAGTGCTGCCGATTCTTTCGGATATACTCGACAATCCTCCTATGAGCATTTGCAAGCCCAAAGTGAAGTCGCCGAACTTGTCCAAGTTAACGTTAAGCGGGCTATTGGAGGAGTCGCTGGAAAGTTTCCTGATCGAGGACGTGAATTTATCCAGGCCGTTCGACAGAGCTTCGCGGTCATCAGGATTTTCAGCTGAAGTATCAAATATAATGACCGCAGCATCATGGACAGTGTGTGCAGCTCCAATCGCCGCAACAAGATCGTCGTTAAAGTCAGCCTTAACTATCGTAAGAAGAATCGCAATAATAAACCAAAGGGTCATTGGGAAATAAGAGCGGTGCTTAACCAGGAAATAAGACGTGGCCTCGAACTAAGTAAAATCTTTCGTATTTATACTTTTTCCTGCACATTGTAGGTATGTGCTAGGTGTGCGGCGGCAACGACCGCCAATCCCACTTTTTTCACGCGAAACGCAGAGACATGCAACATCAGGGCTAGGCATGAGTTTCACGCTCCTCGGCTCTCTTTTGCCTTGAATATGAACGTCGCTATTATGGTGGTACAGCATGAAGGTGATCTCCTAGGTAATGATCGCTTAAGGTCACCAGTAACCTTTGCACTCTTTCACAGGGATGTGCGCTGTCAAGGCGAGTAAATCCCAGATTGGAAAAATGAAACAGGAACCCACTCAGACCTTACCCGGGTTGCCTAACCCAGGGAGATGCATGTGGTATTGGCGGTGACGCAGGTTGCAGGAGGGCAAAGACAAGAAAAAGTATTCAATTACTCTCATAACTTGGTATATGGCCCATAAAACTCTCATACCGTGTTTTATCCTTATTACACGTGGGTGGATTTGGTAACACTAGAAGAAATCATTCGCATGTATTTCTCTAATGACACATCTGACAAAGTTGGCAATATAGCCTAGCATTTTAAGGTCACAGCAATTCTATAAAGTTTCTATTTCAAGATACATGGTCTCATAGTCTTCCATAGACCCCCATCACCCTCTATGTCATGCTGCTCGACTACCATCTGGGCTGCCCCTACCTCCGCCCTGTAAACTAGTCAAGCATAATTTAGCATGCAACCTAAATATTACAGCATTTCTCTGATGAGTACTTTGAGCTAATTAGTGATATCATTATGGGACCGAAAGGCGTATGGTTACGTAGGATCCCTCTAATAACCACCATAAGGAATATCTAGAAAACGGAACTCATGGTCAAAAGTACTGATATCAGAGCTCATTGTTCAGTGTAGACAGTAGCTACTGCCTTGTCTTACGAGCATTTACGCTATTCATCTGCCTTGGAAATCTCGGATATCCTTGAAATGCCATGGTGCTAAATCCTGAATTACCCTAAACACTGCGTTCGCAGCTTGAATTTTCAGCCCAATCCAGGAACGCGTCGTAACTCAATTTTAAACGTATCTGGGTTTGTGCGAAGCATAATCTAGCCGTCAGCAACTCTACTTTAGTATAAGCTAGCCTTTAACAACTCTAGTTTATAGTCAATGAAGAGCTACGGCATCTGTAGCTCTTCAGGCGTAACTTGCCTGAGACTCGGGTGCATGAACCTTACCCAGTCATTTTGGCGAGGTGGGACCGAGTCAGCTTTACACACCTGCCCCAGGTCAGGGTCCCGAGTACATGGGGCTTAGAGCCGCCCATCTCGCTAACGATACGGAGCGATCACGGCCTTAGCCAGGATTCAAGGTACTGGAACTATGATTCGAAATTATTTGGTTGTCTCGCGAGCTCTTAGCCTGGCACGCGTGCTGGCTTCTGCGCTAGTGCCCCAAACCCAATTTTTGCTATGTAATATGGGTCGATACGATGACTTAAACCGGCGGTTTTCAAAGCCTGCATTTGAGTGGGTTAAATTTAGTGACATGGGTTGGGGCCAAGGACCAAGTCCTCGCGTCTTGCTCTTTCCGGAAAACGCACTCGAAATAAAATTCGCGGCACCATAGACTGCACCTTTTCACTAGTAAAATACAACATAGAAACTGCTCAGCAACCTAATTGGCTGCAGAGCGCATAACATGCATGTGTCAATGGACTGCCCGCCTTGACGTACTCACACGGCCTAAACTATGCTGTCTGAAAACCTCTGCGTGGGAGAAAAATCAGCGGCCTGTGGTCAGCAGTATCTAAATGTGCGGTATATCAATGACGTCTAAGTACAATAATATCGAAAGTCAAGTATTAAAAGAGTTGCACGAGTCCTGTTAAAGAATGTTTACTTTCCACTGTGCTCCAGTCGTTCCCAGCCTTGGCTAAGAAGTATATTTAAACTGGTGGACCTCTGCGCCAACTTCACGAAGAGCTCCTGAGTTACACACTTCGCACTGTGTCCCATCTTACTAGCACGCAAGCGCAATAGCACAATCCACTCTCGGCCCCCTCGTGCAATAGGTCGTCGTGAATTCGTGTCTATGCTGTTCGAACTATACTCAACGGATATCATGCTTCGCTACTATCACGCTAGCTCGACGAACTCAGTTATTGTTCGCCCATTTGAATCGGACGCTAAGTGGCTTAACTAGGATCCTGGAATTCAAACGTTAATAGTGAGCGCTCCACATTACAAATTCGATATCGGGAAGCTGCAGTCAGTGAAAAACATCCTATTAGCAATTAATGGTCATAGTCGTCGTTAAATAGTCGTAATTAATGCGATATGTATTGGAAGACAAAATCCACGACCCCTTCGCTTTCTTCTTGCTGGAGTAGTTTATCAGAGACAAGCGAAAGTTGTTGTCGCGGATAGTGGTTCCATGTCGTGGCATCGCCATAAAGCATGGCGTCAGCTTTTACGAGCTGCTTTTCGGGCGAGCAGCGCTTGCATCTGAAAGTATCATGGGTATCACAGAGAGTATTCTCGTTGTACCTGAATAATGCCTTCAGCATTTCCGAGGAGAATAGTCGCTCCACGTCCGTCTTCTCATCGACCACGCACGAGCTTAGAGACTGCTTCATCGATTGTCGTTGCAGAATCTTTTCCTCAATAGTTCCAGTCGAAATAAATCGGTACACGAAGCAGTCCTTCTTCTGGCCGTCACGCCATACGCGTGCAAGTGCTTGCTGGTCTGCGGCCGGGTTCCAGTCCGGATCGAGCAGAATCAAACGATTGGCGCCAATGAGGTTTATACCGCAGCCTCCTGCTTTAGAGGACAGCAAGAATATGAACTCAGGTTGCTCGGGGTCGTTGAATCGGTCCACAAGCTTCTGGCGTTTGTTGATTGCCATGCTTCCATCCAAGCGAATGTTGCCGAACTTATTTTCGCGGCACATGAGCTCGATCATGTCCAAGGTTTGCGTGTAGTTCGAGATCAAAACAATCTTGTCGTTCGTGTCTTGCCGGATCCTCGCAAGCATTCGTGCAAGTACCATGAACTTTCCAGAGTACCAGGGGCGCACTGCCCCAGACCTGTTCCTGCCAACCAGACGTTGATTAGAAGGTACCCAATCCTCAGGCAAATATGGCTCTACACCGGGCACATCCTCCAGCAGATCCAGTAAGTCCGGGTGGTTGCAGATCTTCTTCAACAGGTTGATGCCCTGAAGCGATTGCGTACCTTGGACTTTGAGCAGGGTGTTGACTTCTTTGGATTGAAGATAGTGGTTATAAACCTGCTTCTGAAAATCAGTGAGACCGCAGAATACAACATGTTCATATTTCACGGGCAGGTACTTGGAAAGAATGTCGTTTGTGCGTCGGATAATGAACTTGTTCACAAGCTGCAATAAATCTTTGAGTTTTTCTTCACCTCTCTCGACCTCTTGGTCAGTAGCATCTGCGTCGCGGCCTCTAAGAATTTTGCTTTCGTAGTTCTTTCTGAAGTCTGCACGAGTTCCTAAGAAGCCCGGATTTGCGAAGTTGAGCAGCGAAAAATACTCGGACAAGTCGTTTTGAATGGGCGTGCCACTGAGAATCACGCGCCGCTTGACGTTCAGCTGGTTGAGGGCGGTGAAAGTGAGCGAGTCGCCGTTCTTGAGGCGGTGCCCCTCGTCAGCTAGCAGCAATCCAATCTCAGCGTCGCCTAAATCCTCCGCATTACGGCGCAAAGTCTCATAAGAAATGACTAGCACAGGATGCATAACTCTGCGGCCCTCTGCTCGAGCCCATTCTTGGAGTCGCTTCGAAAGGTCCGCACTTTTGACGGACTTGCCATCAATAGCAAGAGCATTCACTGCACCAGGACCCAGCCATTTAGTGAACTCGTTGGCCCAGTTGTTGACCAACGAGGAGGGGCAGATTACCACTGCCTTCTGAATGGTGCCTCGGCGGATGGCTGTGGGATTCGGTGCCTGGCGCAACATTGTCCACAGCAAAGCGATGCATTGCAGCGTTTTTCCAAGACCCATTTCGTCAGCCATGATACAACCGTGTGCGCGAGGGTCAACAAACCCCATTGTGCATCTGTACAGGAATTTTGTGCCCTCTACTTGATGCGGGCGTAAAATGCTGGCCAGCTTGGGGTCAATCACCACTGGTACGAGATCGGGTCCTTTTGGCTGATCTGACTTGCCAATGCCGAGCAGTGCCTCAATGCTCGCTCCACGGAGCCCTCTACTGGTCTGAGGCTCAGTAGTGGTATCAGCAGGCGCCGCTACCTCTGGTTTCGAGTCTGAAGAAGGTGGCCCAACTTTGAGCTCTTCGGAGTACTCATCTGCTTCCTCGATGTCACTGCTATCGACACTCAAGTTTTCCGGCATTTCTTCTTCCTTAGTTGCCTTTCTCTTCGTGCCAGTGCCCGTCAATGCGGACTCAATCTTGGCATCGTCCAAGAGATCCTGCTCTGGGAGTTTGTCCACGGTGGGGTCGAACAGCACAATGGCGAACTCGCCGTAGGGGTCGTGAAGAGGTTTGGCCTTCCACTCAGGAACGCGCAGCATCCCCAGCGAGGCCACTCTTTCTGAGGGCGCCAATGTTGTGGACGGGAGCTTGAAAGGCCTGAACAGGTCTTGTTGTGGGTTCGAGTGCAGCTCGCGCAAGCTCTGCGGCTCTCCATCCTCCGTGAAAATGGCTGTATAGTCCACCCGTCTCCTTGTGGAGCGTCGGTGCGTCGTGGCGTGCCGGCTCTGCTTGAATGGTGTTGCGAATGGCTTCGACAGGTTCATCAGCGGGCTTCTGTAGGCCGCAGTCGCCGATTGTTGCGCCGCGGCCTTCACCGGCGTGTGCATGTTCTCCTTATCCGCATCGTTTCTCAGTCTATACATCCAGAAAGAACCCGGTTCGGCCAGCCAATCGACAGTGAAGCTTTGTGGCAAGATTATGGGACGCGCGAGACGCGCATCTAAACAAAGGCACGTGATTATGAAAAGAGTTGAAACGAGACTTTGATTAAAAGGCACGTGTGCTGAACAGCGGGTGTTTGCCTGTGATGAATTGCCAATCGCTTGCTTCGAATTGCAACAGCAATATATCCTTGCAATATTGGCCTTCATTTAATCAATGCTGGCATTCATGTAATTGTTCGTATGTCCGCTCATAGTCGTTCGCACACCCATTCATAGCCTCGCCCATAGACCCGCTCAAAACTAATTCAAACAATTCATTAGCGTCTGGAACCAAGTTTGTTCGGGGATTGTGAAAGTGAACTCCGATCTGAGCCTCGGGTGGCTCGCGCTTGATCTGCCTCTCACGCTTGGTCTGCCCCTCGCGTTTGATCATCCACAATTCATTCTTGGCTTCACATTCCTATTAGTTTCCTGTGGTTCTAGTGGTATAGTTTTGTTCGTCCAACAGCCAGCGGCTTATCATGTGGGTTGTCGTTTAGGATTTTATTGCGGGTATTGCTAAATTGTCCAAGTTAAATATCAAAATTAAAGAGCTATCCTAATCATACAATCCAAACCTGTACTACGGATAAATAAGCTTGAGGGGCATCTAATCCGGGCCTTAGATGAGCAAGGCGACGGCACCAGCGAGAGCGGCACCAGCACCAACAGCGGCCTGAACACCGCTGTTAGCAATAGGAATGCCACCGGCAGTGCCAGAAGGCTGAGACTCAATGGCGACACCAGACGAGGTAGGCTTGCTGCCCGGAACAGTTTCGGTGCAGCCGCAGTCCTCGACAGTGAGAGTCGTGGGCTTCGTGACAGTGTATGTCGAGCTGCCGTAGGTGACGGTAGTCGGTGTAGAGCACGGGATGGTGACCCACTTCGTGGAGTCCACGGTCTTCGTGACGTCGCCAGCACCGTTGCCGTTGCCGTTGCCGTTGCCGCCAGACGAGGTAGCCTTGCCACCCGGAACAGTGTCAGTGCAGCCGCAGTCCTTGACAGTGAGCGTCGTGGCCTGCGTGACAGTGTAGGTCGAGCCGCCGTAGGTGACGGTGGTCGGGGTAGAGCACGGGATGGTGACCCACTTCGTGGTGTTCACAGTCTGCGTGACGTTGCCACCAATACCGCCGCCGTTGCTCGACGGACCGGCAGGCTTGGAGCTCGGCTTGACGCTCGACGAGCCAGCGCCCGACGAAGCAACCGAAGAAGCACGCGACGAAGCAGCACCCGACGAGGCACGCGACGAGGCAGCAACTGAGCTGCCCGGGCCCGAGATGACAGCACCAGCACTCGAAGAGACGGCAACAGATGAAGCAGGAGCCGACGAAGCCGGGGCAGAAGAAGCCGGGGCAGACGACGCCGGGGCAGAAGAAGCCGGGGCAGAAGAAGCCGGGGCAGAAGACGCCGGGGCAGAAGACGCCGGGGCAGAAGACGCCGGGGCAGAAGAAGCCGGGGCAGACGACGCCGGGGCAGACGACGCCGGGGCAGACGACGCCGGGGCAGACGACGCCGGGGCAGACGACGCCGGGGCAGACGACGCCGGGGCAGACGACGCCGGGGCAGAAGACGCCGGGGCAGAAGACGCCGGGGCAGACGACGCCGGGGCAGAAGATGCCGGAGCAGACGATGCCACGGCAGACGAAGAAGCGGCGCAGTTCGGGAACGGCGGGAACGCCGGGTCGCTCAGGCTGTAGGCCTTGTCAGCCGAAGAGAAGCCGTTGACGACAGCCGAGTATGCACCGCTCAGAGCGTTAATGCTGCCGCAGTTAGTAGAGCCAACGGAAATGAGGTTCTTGAGGATATCAGCGGCCGGCTGTCCAAGGGTCTGGATATCATTTTGAACAATAGAGGTGGCTTGAACCGCGGCGAAGTCACCGGCCTTGGCGGTGAGGCTGTCAAGAAGGCTACCGACGGCAGCGCCGAAGTTCTGAACGGTCTGAATGTCGGCATCGGCCAGCTTCAGCGACGTGGAGTCACGGGAAACAGCAAGAATCGAGCTGGAGAAGCCGTCGAAGCCGTTCTGGATAGCGAGGGCAGCGATCAAGCCGTCGGGCGAGCTCCAGGCATCGACACGGCTGCCGAGACTGCTGGCAGCAGAGCTGGCGGCCGCGACGTCGCCGTTGAAGTCGGCAATGACGGCCTTAAGAAGAAGAAGCGTAGCGAGGTAGGGACTCATTTACAAAAAGAAAGAAAGTAATGGCGCTGGGTCACTACGGATGGGTCGGGGACACTTGAGTTGTGTCGAGATGTAGCGAACCTCCTCGTTAATATAGTTTTCCGCGCCCACCGGAGCCAACCGCGCGGTGTATGATGACATCGACCCACAACCCCACCTTTCAGAGCGGGGTGCATGTGCATGCACGATCTCGGGTTAGGTCTGTGCCTCTAATTACCGTAGGCCTATATTTATCAACGAACTCGGGTGTATCGTTGCGGTAGCGTCGGAGCCAAGAAAGGCACTGCTCTGGGAGAAAACTGCGGCGCGGCATCATCCCAATCGCACCAGAAGTGCTTGCACACTAGATTGTCACAAACGCGACTCTGCGCTGCACTGGAATGCGTGGGGCGTGCGTGCCTTCGCCGTGAAACTTATCGTGTTCCAGATCGACGCCGGATCATATCTCATTTAGGGCTGCATGGAACGTGACCGTGATGGGTGCAGGCAAGTGCTTACCCCTATCACATGGTTGGGGCCCCTCGATCTGTATTTACCTATTTCCTGATTTTCACAGGGAGGTGGGCTGCGGACCCGTTGCGCCGGACGCGGCTGTCGTTCTCGTGCTATTAATAACTGGCGCGTGCGAACGAGAATGGAAATATAGCACGGCTTACCGGCACGCAACAGCCTAGGGCACCACAGCATGACACACGCTCGCTCTGCATGCAATGTGACAACCAGCGTCTTCGGGGGTATGACCGCCCTTCGTGCCGTGACGGCCTCAGCCTGAGGGGGCATAGCAGAGGGAAACGTTTGCCTATTCAGACCCATGAGCACTTTGAGCTAGTTGTAAATGTTCCACTTTTAGATATAGCATTCCACTTTTTGTAAGACCAGAATGTGAAAGCTTCCGGGGATGTTCCGGTGCTGAGAGCTCTTGATCTCGTCTGCGGAACACCTGCGGAACACCTGCGGGCCTGCGTCATTTGCGGTCTATTTTGGGACTTATTACAACTAACACTTCCTTAATCAACGGCTAAATTTAAAAGTGTCCGTGCTTGATCGAGGTCTATTTCGGGGAGGGCAGTGCATAAGCCGTGAATCTGCTGACAACCAGTGGCTCGCGGGCATGGAAAGGTGTCGTTAGTTGAGTTTGCGTTTCGAGAACAAGAACTGTGCCTCAGCGGGTCTGTGGGGTCGGCATTTTAGGTCGAAGTGCAAGGACTGGGGGCCTGCATGACACTCGGGGTTCGATCTTGTAGCAATTCAGGTCCCACTGTGGTTCTCAAGGTGTTGCGGTATGCATTTAACCATGATGTGGGTTGGAGCAAGGACCAAGCTGTAGATCTGATTGTGTATCTAGTTGTATATTCAAGTGTGTGTATCTGACTGTGTGTCTAAATGTGCATGTAACTGTACATCGAGCTGTACATCGGGGCTGTGCATCGAGCTGAGCATCGGGCTGTGAATCCGGTTGTGATTCTGATGGTGGATATTGTCGTGTATCGGATTGTGGTAGGCGTCGAGTTGTAGGCTTCGAACTGGAACTATACTTAGACATGGACCTAACCGTGGGTCCAAAAAAAAGAGATATTTCCGAACGAGAACCCAATTAGGAGCCGAAATGTGAATGGAGCTGAGGATAGACGAATCGAACTGAAGATCCGACTGTGTATTTGATTGTGAGTCGAAATTTGTACCTGACTGCGGGCAATGCAATTCGCACCAGAGATCCAACTCTGGATGGCACTGTGGATCTAATGTGGACCCAACAGCGGATCGCACCGTGAATCGCACTGGATGCCTGCCCAGCGGGAGCCCGCTTAGATTTGCGGGCATGCGGTGGTGTGGCCTGTAAGGAGTCGTGTGCGTCGAATTGGGGCCGAAAAATGGAGCATTTCCGAGCAGTATTTGAGCTCGAATCAGAGATTGGCTCTATGACTATCTAAGGTTCCTTCTTGAACCCATATGGTGTATACATTCCAGCCTCTCGTGAGCTCGCAATATAGTGAACAGCGGGGTCTCTAGATCTCGAAATCGTAGACTACTGAGGCTTCTTTTCTGTACCGCACCAGGCTTTGACGCTGCAAACGGCATTTCGCAACCGCGTTGGAAAGGTATTGCATTAAAGGTCGTGTGCCAGTTAAGGTCGTGTGACAGCAAAGCTCGAACGGTAACAACAGCTGTATACCATTAAAAGCCCTATGGCATCTTACATAGTGAGGTACAAATTGTTGTATAATAAAAGTCGAGTGACATTGAATCTCGCAAAGCTCAGAAGCTCATGGAGGTCCTCGGCCTTTGCCATCGGTTCTGAGCGGAACCGCAGTGGAATGCTGTTTAATCAAGAACGGTAACCGTGGGAACTCGTGTGACACTGATGACGCACTTGTCCAGTATTTTGTTAAGTATACGAGCGAACTAGGCTTGTCCAGTGTGGACATAAAACACTAGTGCGCAGGTCAATTCCAGCCCGGGTCAGACCACGTCCAAGCCAAATATTTACCTTAGACTACGAGGCGCTGTCCGTGCGGAGTAAAAGCTACGTCTCAGGCGCGACATGGGTCTCAAGACGCTCGCGATTAAGACTCGGGTGCGTAAACCGTACCCACGATATTCGAAACAGGTACACTTCCCGAAGCGAGTAACTGCTTAGTCCTATATTATGTAATGTTCGCGTCGTCAAGAACAGGCGTCGTCGCCCTGCCATCTCGGAGAATTATACAATGCTGACGCAGCCTGGCACGGACGATAACGAAGCATGGCCGGATCGGGCCACATGCGTGTCCTCGTGTTCTTCGCACGATACCCGGCGGTTAAATCAAAAAGTCATACGAATAGAAGTGCAAGAAATAAAGATGATGTTGAATAACTTACATATGATGTTGAATGCGATGTATAAATAAATAGATGGATTCTTGATCCTGGACGATCAACGTATTAGTTTTCTAGGGGTTGCTGAAATGTCCTTATAACAGGTACGCGTCGGTGAAACTGTTTTTGTCGGCTACTGTGAGTCATAGCCAATGTTTTAGACCTTCTCCTCGCGGCCGAAGAGCTTCGACAACTTGAAACGGTCGCCAAAGTGCTTCTTCTTCTTGTCCGTGGGGCGCTCGCTGTCCATGGAGTGGTGCGGGCTGCTGAAGCTGCTGAACAGCGATCCCTGGGACGAGGTCGGGAGAATGAACGAGTCATTGGTCTTAGCGGTCGTGATGGGCATAGTGTAGAACTCAGACATTGTTGGTTGTTAGTTGAGAAGAGTGGTTGTCTTGATCTGATGATAGTTCGGAGCGCGAACCTGGGTCTTTTATCCTTGATGGTTATGCAAGGTCACAAAGAAAAACGAAATAACCCTCAACCCTGAAAGCAACAGGCACCAATTTGAGCCTTTTTCAGGCCATTCAATTGTAATAATAAAGCCGTTTTGAGCCGATTAAACACGCCTATCCTTCTTAAGTAATGCTCACTAAACGATTTGCAAAATTCAGTTTTGAAATTTGTGTATTTAGTCGACTTTGCCTGCTCCGCAGCTTTGCGCTCAGGGTACGGGGATAAAATTCTGGAGAACGTGGCTGAACGCATCGGCTCTTCGCAAGGTCAATGTATGCAAATAAAAATCTGATGTTCAGTGCCTAATAGTGATCCTTATGCAAACTAGTATACAAATTTTTGAAAGGTTTGGAACATTTTGTACACAGTTATCATGCATTCAAGATAGCAACCAGTCTTATTTTAGACAGTCACGTGGTGTGTGACACACGCATTGTTCCAGAATCTGTCGTTTTTCCTGTGAAAAAATTGAGCACGTTACGTCACGTGTTGATTGAAAGATCCGAGTAAAGCGTTCACATGCAGGCCCCTGGCCAGAGACCCGGGTCCCTGTGTCGTGATGGCCGCCCATCTCGCCAAAGATACGCGCTGCGCCAGGTTTTCACGCGTCATTTCGACGAGTTTAGCTCAAAGTGCTCGCAGCAAGCCACGCTCACAAATTCGAGCATCTTCCAAATGCGCTCTGGTTCGTACCTCTGCTTGCATTTGATTATGTAACATAGGCGTTCTGATGACTCTTGCCAACGGTTTTACGTGTGACCTGCGTGATCTAAATTTAGTGTGGCATAGTGTCTGGGGTATTGTTTACTAGATCTGTATCGTAATCGAAGCTTCTCGTGGCTTAACGCGCGTACTTGATTCGCCGGTTGCAGCTCTTCCATGCATTGCTATGAATCACAGGGATCGTTATACAACCGGCTGCAGCTCAAGCCAATGCGCAGTCCGCAGTCCGCAGTCATTGATGGCGAAGTACACATGCAATAGCTTGAGTCACTCGTGCATGGTGGCGGCATTTGCGACACTTTACACGCTGTGAATAATGAACCGAATTCGAGGGTGTTTGGAGAACTAAACTCATCATGATTTGCATCAATTGCGTGGAGTCATGCTGGTCCCAAAAATCATGCCATTGTAACGTCAATCACCTTGTATACTGGACATCACCAGAGCTGCGCGACCGTGATTAGTTGGTATGTTTACAAGCTAGCTGAAGAACACGTCACCGCCAGATGATGAACGAACCCATGTGCTACACACAGCTTTGATTCCTGATTCGCACGGCTGTCAGACTATATGAGCCACTTCTGTGTTCCAGGAACTCTCATTTATTGGATCTTCCTTTGTATATAATGTACAACCTTCAGCGTATATCCTCTATTAGAGATTCCATCGGACGGTTGACTGTTACTGAATGGTGGCTTGAATGGTGGATCCTGTTTCTACAAGTGGTGGCCTTGAAGAGCTTACGAGCCTCAATAAGCTGTTTGGCTATCTACAGATTAAAAAAAAAACCCCCACACCACAGATAACATTCCTGGGGGTCACCTTCCCTCAGATCGTAATCCTTTGGCTGACTCGAAATTCGTATTATTCGCATACTACAGTAAGTGGTCAACACCGAGGCCCTGTTGGGTCACTGCAATATAAACGTGAATAGATTTGAGTGGTGTTTATAGCCCTCAATTTTTTACCTGGTCCTTGATAAGCCGTTTAGCTCCCATGGTGCGCTTTGTTTTTGTGCAAACCAACCGTCTGCTGTGATAAGCCTGATTGGGCAGAGCTCCTGCACTCTCATCGCTGCATCTGGCTCGCTTCTCCAGTTGACGAGCATAACCCTATACCAGGTGGAGTAGGCTTAATTGGACGCACGTGTGCAGTGAGGAGACGCCGGCTTGAATCTCCATGATCACATGGAAATAGCGAGACAAGGCACTTATTTGTGCTCAGGTTACACGGGACAATTCGCCTCGAGAAGCTGTGGCCAGTGCTCGATGCGTCTTCTTGAGGGCAGGGGCGGGTCATATGCACATACCAGAATGGCAGATCTCCGCACGGATTCTGTGAATGTACCAAGGAAACCGATGTAGAGGTGCATTCAACCGCGCCTGGCCTCGCGCAGTAAATGATTCCAACGCGCTGGCTCGTATCATGGTGGCACGATCACGAACCGGCCCAATCCACCATCGCCGTTCCGACATTAGCTAATGAGATGGAGCGTATAACCCAGTGCATATCCGACAAGGGCACGGGTTTTCAAGCATCGCGTCCAAGGCCTCAGATAGTGAGAAAATGCCCCTCCCAACAAACTCTACCGCATCTCATTAGGTGAACAAGGCCCGCGCTGGAAATGAACGAGTCAGCAGTGTTGCCCGAAGACATTCACCCGCTCCCGACGAGTGGGGGCTTTCTTGAGCCCACGCTCAGCCTCCTCTCGCAGCTCACCTGGTGGCAGACGCTTCTCGTGTCCATTGTGGCTCTTGTGGTCGTTGACCAGGTCTCGTACATCCGCAACAAGGGCTCAATTGCTGGGCCGAGGTTCAAGATGTGGCCGATCATCGGTCCATTCCTCGAGAGCATGAACCCGAAGTTCGAGGAGTACGAGGCGAAGTGGCGCAGCGGCCCGCTGTCGTGTGTGTCTGTGTTCCACAAGTTTGTTGTTATCGCGTCCACGCGTGATCTCGCGCGCAAGGTCCTGAACTCTCCCGCTTATGTGCGTCCGTGCGTGGTTGACGTCGCGATCAAGCTGCTGCGGCCTACGAACTGGGTGTTTAAGGACGGCAAGGACCACCTCGACTACCGGAAGTCGCTGAACCCTTTGTTCACGAAGAAGGCCATTGCCGCGTACCTGCCGGCCATGGAGGAGTGCTACGACCGTTACCTCGAGGATTTCGTACGTTTGAGTAAAGAGGAGGGCGGCCCCAGGCCGTACATGACCGAGTTCCGCGAGATCAACTGCGCGAACTCGCTGCGCGTTTTCTGCGGCCGCTACATCAGCGAGGAGCAGGTCAAGTCGGTTAGCGACAACTACTACAAGGTCACGGCCGCGCTCGAGCTCGTGAACTTCCCGATCATCCTGCCCTTCACGAAAACGTGGTACGGCAAGAAGATCACGGACATGACGATGGACATCTTTGAGAAGTGCGCGCAGGCGTCGAAAGACCATATTGCGGCTGGTGGCTCGGTCGACTGCGTGATGGACGCGTGGATCAAGAGCATGAACGAGGACAGTGAGAGGGTGCGCGACTTCACGAACAAGGAGATCAGCGAGACGATCTTCACCTTTTTGTTTGCGTCGCAGGACGCCACGTCTTCTGCCACGACATGGCTGTTCCAGATCATCGCCGACCGACCCGACGTCATGCGCAAAATCAGAGAGGAGCAGCTTGCCGTGCGCAACGGCAACCTCAGCGCGCCTCTCACCGTGGACCGTGTGGACGAGATGAAGTACACGTACATGGTTGTGAAGGAGGCGCTGCGCTACCGCCCGCCGGTGTCCATGGTTCCGTACGTGGTGAAGCGCAGCTTCCCCGTGACACCCGAGTACAACGCACCGAAGGGCGCGATGATCATCCCGACCTTGCACCCGACGATGCACGACCCCGAGGTCTACGAAAACCCTGAGGAGTTCATTCCGGAGCGCTGGCTGCCGAACTCGAAGGCGTCGAACGCGCTGAGCAACTGGCTCGTGTTCGGCTCGGGTCCGCACATCTGCCTCGGACAGAAGTACGTCATGCTCCACCTTGTCGCGCTCATGGGCAAGGCGGCGCTGTTCTACGACTGGAAGCACACGGTCACGCCGAAGAGCGAGGTGATCCGTGTGTTCGCCACGATCTTCCCGGATGACGACTGTATTCTGGAGTTCAGCAAGCGCACCGAGTCTGAGATTCTGTCGTCGTGAGCATCAGGCCGTGGTTGGAAAGCGGGCCGCTGCTGAATGAGTTAATTATTGTTGGACATATTTGTATAGTTATTTTATGGGATCCGAATCGAATCCTGGCTAGTTCCACCGCGGAGAGTTGCCTAGTTAAGCTGCCTATTTAAAGACCGCATCCTAGGAGCGAACAGATCGATGAATATAGATTGCAAGGCCAATGTGAACAAGGCGAGAATACCGAACCAACGCGACACAGAATAGCCAGTATATAGCCAGTAAACAGGCCGGTCATAACTCGTAAATCCAATATGTATATCTTCATCTATGAACGAACATCACCATAAACCACCCAGTCCACGTGCTGCGAGCCGCGACCGGACCAGAGATCTGCAAAAACAACAGAAGCGAGTAGCCAAGTCTGAAAAACAAGAGCTGCGCTACTAGAACGAACGATTTAAGACGTCTCTTCTTTCACCCTGCCGTCAGGCTCGAGGCCCTGCACGGGTCCCCAGCGGCTGAAGGGCCATGCGATCCAGCGCACTTTGCCCACCACAAGTCCCGTAGAAATGGGACCGAAGTCGTTACTGTCGAGGGAGTGGATGTAGTCTCCCTCGACCCACAAATGGCTCGTTGGAATGCGGACCTTCTGTTTCGGGTACTGGCTCGTAGGCCGCGGGCGCACCGTATCGCCCGCTGTACCGGTAATGCGCTTCACCAACACCTTGCTGGGCTCACTGGGCGAGCGCAGCACCACGACGTCGCCTCGGTGCAAACTATTCGGCGAGCGCAGGCCGTACTTCTGCACAAGCACCAGATCGCTCCTGCCCAGCGACGAGTCCGGGTTCAACGCGGGCTGCATGGACCGGCCCTGCACCCATATCGGCTGGCCAATGACCTGCGTCGCCGTAATTGCCACGGGCACCCAGCTGAAAGCCCAAAGCGCCGTCCGAACAGATCCCATGGAAGGGCTAGGTACGCGGATGCTCACCAAACTAGCTCGGCTATGACGCACGCGACAGTGGGCAGAGTATAGCGGCAGCGCTCACATGTGATTTCCCACGAATGCAGGACGACAGAAAGAAATCCGCACAAACTGCAGAAAAATGTTGCTCACATGTATTCTTGAAGCAACAAGTGCGGCGACACAACATGGAACCCAATACACACGCTTCAACGAATGACTGCAGCAAATGAGCAAATAATGCTATACGAATTTTAGAACGCCCTCAATAGCTAAGATGTCGCGAACAATCGCGCATGAATCGAACTCGATTGGCGATGACCAGTCTACAGCCCTTGCAAAACAGCGCACAGTCCGTCCAAAACCGAACTTTCCCAATTTGTCAAGTCAATTCCTACTCTTAAAGCAGCATATGAATTTGACGACACCCACTAATCACGCTATTCACTTTTCGCGCATATAATTCGCGAGTTCTCGGTTGTTGATTCTATTAGGTGCTTTTATCTGGTTACATTTGGTGGTGTTTTTAATGAGTTTGGTGCGAGTCCGTGCAGTAATTCCAGTGAGCTTATTTTATGCAATCGTCACAGCAGCGTCTTTCCCGCTGCTTCTGAGAGCCTCATCGATTTGTGCCGGTGTCGAGACGTTCGCACAGTCAGTGAGCTACTGCCCTGTGCTTGAATCATGATCCCTGACAAACCAAAAATCGGTGGATGCTGGAATACGCGCCGCCAGCGTTACCATCGCTAAAGTCCCAATTCAAGGGACAGCATAATCCCGCAGGCTGGCGGTGTGATTTGAGGCGCGTCTGGTTCATCCAGACATGCGACAGGCTGGAACTTTCCATGCGTCATGGGCGAGGGCAGTCCGCACCACAACTGGCTGACCACGTCATTAGCCAGTTTACCATCCTCACCATGCACTCTCCACGGATTAGCGCGATGTTGTTGCTGCTGGGCGCCCCATTGGCGCTGCTGGTTGGTGCGGCTCAGACGGATGGCCGCAAACCTGGCTCAATTCCAGACCTCGACGTGCCTGAGCCGCCAAAGTGGGAGGACGTCGAGCACCCGGCCTTTGAGCCGTACCCCGTCGAGTCCTCTGCCGAGCTGCTGGACGGTGCCATTTTCGAGCAGTTCAGTGGCTCAGATGAAGAGATCTGGGCGACATGGCACACCTCGAAGGCCCCGCGCGACGGAGAACAGCCCTACACGGGAGAATGGGCCATTGAGGAGCCCACGCAGTTCCGTGGCTTCGACGGCGACCGCGGTCTCGTGCTCAAGAGCGAACAGAAGGTCGCTGCTATCGCCCGTAAGCTCGATGAGCCGCTCAAGACGAGCGAGGATGACGGCAAGCCCTGGGTTGTGCAGTACGAGGTGAAGACTCAGAAGCCGCTGCGGTGCGGGGGCGCCTACATCAAGCTGCTTCCGACCACAGAGGACGCGGACTGGTCCCAATTCTCTAATGAAACGCCGTACCTCGTCATGTTTGGTCCGGACAGGTGTGGACAGACGGACAAGGTGCACTTCATCCTGAGGCGTAACGGTGTTGAGCACCACCTCACGGGCGCGCCGAGGCCAAGGTCGGGTCTGCTGTCGACTCTGTACACGCTAATTGTGTTCCCGGACCAGCGTTACGAGATCCGCATGGACGGCTCGATTGTTCGTGCGGGAAGCTTGCTCGACGACGGTGACTTTGAGCCGCCTTTGGCACCTCCGGCCGAGATCTACGATCCCAATGACACGAAGCCCGAGGACTGGGTGGAGGATGAGCTCATTCCGGATCCGGAAGAGACGACGAAGCCCGATGACTGGGACGAAACTGAGCCCTACCTCATTCACGACCCGGAGGCCACGAAGCCCGCTGGCTGGCGCGACGACCTCACCCTGTTTATTGCGGACCCTGACGCCGTCAAGCCCGAGTTCTGGGACGACGAAGAGGATGGCGAGTGGAGCGCCCCGGAGATTCTGAACCCGGAGTGCGCAGACCTCGAGGAAGGGGGCGCTGGCTGCGGCGAGTGGGTCGCGCCGTTGATTCGCAACCCGAAGTTCCGCGGCAAGTGGTCGCAGCCGCTCGTGCCTAATCCGGACTACCAGGGCGAGTGGGAGCCCCGGAAGATTGCGAACCCGGACTTCAACGCGGAAACGAACAAGCCAGGCGTGCTCGATGGCGACATTGGCGGCCTCGGCTTCGAGCTGCTCACCGTCCAGGGCGACATCCTATTCGACAACATTTACCTTGGCCGCTCTGTTGTCGATGCAGAGAATCTGGGTAACGCGACGTGGTCGCCGAAGTTTGTCATAGAGAGCGAGGCGCAGAGCCGCGCCGCGGATGCGTACCAGAAGCACAACAAGCAAGTGCAGGATGACTACGAGGCCCAGATCACCCTGGCAGACCGCTACCGCCGCGAGTTCCAGGACTTCAAGCTCGACCCGCGCGGGTACTCGGTGGACACCTACAACGCCTTCATCGACCATTTCCGTGAGGACAAGCTCGCGGCCATCAAGGTGTTCCCCGTGACCACGCTCGTAGCGTCGGTCGTGGGCTTTGCTGTCACTGCCATCGTGTTTGGCATCGCGAACGTGCTGCTCGTGTTCATCATCGGCAAGCCTAAGCGCACGCCCAAGGTCACCGTCACCGACGCTGATGCCCCGAGTGCGACCGAGCAAAAGGTAGAGCAAGAAGAAAAGGCCGAGTAATCAGCCACTATAATCAAGTCAGATATAGCGTATCTATGTAATTGAGGAGATCGAAAATGGTATAGAAGGCAGGGCGCAGCGTGAAAACGAACTCGCAACCACCGAATGAAGTGGTCAACTTGATAGCAGCCAGAACATCGACATTGCACCTGGCAGGTCAGGGTTCGACCCCGGTACCAAATAGGCAAATAATCGCGACCCAATTATATGAATATGAGCTGTTGATATTCTAGCGAATAATTGTGAGTATCTAGCTCTTAAATTAGCTAGCTCAAGTTCACATCGTGACAGGCGCGAGGTCCAAGCCCGGCAAACACCAGGTCTGATGGCAATGCTAGGCAAGGCGAATCAGGCAAGGCGAGTCAGGCAAGGCGAACCAGGCAAGGCGAACCAGGCAACTCAAACTGTAATGTAACGCAAAATGCAACTGTTGGAAACAGCGAAACAGCCTAGGTTGTGATACACATCCGGTTGCGTAGAATGTATGAGCTTTATGTACATAAGAGGCACTAAGCGCTCAAGAGCTTGCCCTGTGCATGATCTCGGCGAGGACCACGACGTCCTGGTCCTTCGGCACTGCGTCCGCCTGCGAACGCACCTCCTTTATGGTTTCTATGGCGTCGGCGATGCCCTCGGGGGTCGGCTCGGCGGTGAAAAGCGTATACGCCTCGCGCACGTCGCGGACGTCGGTCACTTCGCTCTGCTCGCTCGCGTAGCGCTCGAGACGAAGCTTGCCGACCGTGTAAAGGCCATGAACAACGCGCGGCTCAGCGAAGTTGTGCTCGAGCATTGGGTTGATGCCAAAGAACGCGAACGCAAAGCGCTCGAGCTGCGCATTGACCTGGGAGTCTGCGTTCGAGTCTGCCGAGAGATATGTGCTGCGGAACTCATGCAGAAGCGCCGGGAACTGCTTGCCGAGCTCGAACGTGACGGCAGACTTGTGGCCGTGGTAGCGCTCGGCAAGGACGTGCCGCGTGCGCCACATCGTCGTGCGGACCTGCGCCGCGAGCTCGGCGAACCGGTTCTCGTCGTCCGCGATGCGGCGCGTGTCTTCGCTGGGGCGGTTTTCGTATTGCGCGAGCAGCCTGAGCTCGCGGTTCAGCTTGTTCAGCTCCTTCAAGCACACGTACCACAGCGTGTGCAGGTCCTCAAAGCTCTTGCGGCGCAGCTGCGGCACAGACCAGGCCGATCCAATGTCCTCGAGGTCGGCCGCGCGGCGCATGTACTTATTATCTGCGAAAAACTGCCACAGCGGGTGCGTGGCCGGCGTCTGCACGTCCGCGGCGCGCGGCTCAATGGGAGGTCGCAGAATCAGAGGTTTGGCGTTCGCCACCTTCTCGGCTCGAGCCCAGCGCCCGGGCACCGTGCTGAATCTGCGCATCTCGGAGTATTTACCTGGACTTTTCGGTTGGTTACTGGGTCCGCGAAATTTTAGTGCCTATGTAAGTTGACGGTATCGCGGCGCTCCCGTTGAGATCGGCGACCTGCAGATCCATGGGGGACGTGTTGCCGAGCCCGAGGCCTGCACGGCGGCTGAATTACGCGAGAAATTGCACTGCAGCGGCTTCTTGTCTGGTTGGCAAGACGCGTATCCGCGGCTAATAACTCACCCGTCCTGGCCCGGTCGTACATAGTCTATGGCTGAGCCTGACTAAGTTGCTCTCTCCAAATGTCTGCGCCATTGGATCTGATCCGGTCGCTTCTGGATGAGCAGATCCACGTAAAGCTGCGCGACAACAGGGAGCTGCGCGGCACCTTGCACGCCTACGACGAGCACTGCAACCTTGTGCTGGGCAACACCGAGGAAACGGTCTATGCGCTTACAGGAGACGGTAGCTCGATCGAGCCCTCGAAATCCAACGCGGAGATGCTATTTGTGCGCGGAGACCAGGTCATCTACATCCGCAACGACGAGTAGGCGTCCACGATGGACGCGCGGCTCTGGCGAGCCTTGAACGCTTGGGCTGATGCTCAGCTTACACTGCTGCTGGCAGGCCCGGCTAGTGTATACTAATTGCTAGTACTTAATTGCTGTAATGCACACGGCACACGCCATTGAAACTTTTTTGTGATTGCTAATACTGTCCCCAATGGATCGGCTTTGGATCAGACCTGTATCGGATGGACAAGTCTTGGACCTTATGGCTGGACATGCCTTTGATCAATGCCTTTGATCAAGCCGTTTCGGCATTACCGAATGGCGCGCACTCAGTTTCCATAAACCAGGAGCAAACCATATATCTCACCAAGACGTAAACGTAAACAAAACCCATTTGCTCAGGCGGTAAAGATGTAAGTAGCGTTAGAGAAGGACTTTTCACAAATAGTAACTGAATTCTAGTAATCTTGCTGAGGAAGCCATGCAGTCCGCTGAGCATATCAACACCAGAACTGGTAGACACGGTACAGGAAGTTGCGCGACCGGATCCTCTCTGCCTCGGCGCGGTTATCTTGGATCAGCTGGTCGACGTCGCCGCGCAGGCCCGTGTTCAGGTCAATGTCCGATGCCTTGATGTACCAGCGCTTCTCACGGAACCACAGCCGGCAGCATAAGTAGACTACAAGCACAATGGGCACGGACAGGTAGGACTCGAAAAAGTTCTTCGCGCTCGGGCTGCCGCCCACGGGGTACAGCGCCGTCCAGAACTGTAGGCAAATGACGGCGAGGTTCAGCACAGTTCCGAGGAGCGGAGTGAACACCCCGCCCATGGGCTTGAACGTCAGCTCGTCGAGCGAGCGGCCCTGTGCACGCATCGCCATGTACAGGCGGACCGTCGAGAGGTTCATGGCGCCCCAGGTGAACAGTGAGGACAGACCCGAGATGGCCATGAGCCAGTTGAACACGGATCCGTAGTCGCTGTAAGCGGCCAAGAAGCACAGGAGGCCAAAGAACGCCGAGAGACCAATGCCCACAAGCGGCCTGCCCTGTCTATCGATGTATCCAAAGATCCGCGGAGCGAACCCCTGTGCGGCCATGGACGCAGCGGTGCGAGACGCGGCAAAGACGCCGGCGTTGCCCACAGAAAGCACGGCGAGACAGATAACGACGTTGAAAATGCTGGGCAGGGCCCGCACGTTTGCATTGCTGATCGCAATCACGAACGGCGAGGCTCGGCCGTCGCTGGTTGTGCCAAGACGGTTGTCCGTGTACGGAACAAGGCACCCCACGATCGTGAGACTGACGATGTAGAACAGACACACCCGCCAGAACACCTGCTTGATGGCTCGAGGCAGGGTCTTGGCTGGATTCTTCGTTTCCGCGGCCGCGAGAGCAGCAAGCTCGCTGCCGCCGAAGCTGAACGCGGCGTTCACCATGACACTGATCACCGATTTCACGCCCGAAACAAAGGAACCGGGGTTGTACCAGAAATGCGCTCCTATGTACTTCCCCGTCAGCCCGTACATATATTCGGGCTGGACCTTCAGATGCTCCCGCGCATACTGGCCGCTGTACCCGCCGCAGGTCACAATGATCCCAAAGATGCAGAAGCCGAGAACAGCAATAACTTTGATGATCGACAGAACAGCCTCTCCCCAGCCGTATCCGGCGGCTCCAAACAGGTTGATGAAGTATATGGCGGCATAAAACAGGGAGACCCAAGCAGCCTTGTTTACTCTCGTGGCGCCGTTATCATCTGTGTTCCAGTATGAGAGAGTGATCGCTGCACTGATCAGTTCGAGGGGGACACTGACGAGCCAGCTCTCTAAGTAGATCCAAGAAAGCGAGCATCCAACAGATTTGCTAAGAAACCGGCTGCAGAAGTAGATATAGGACCCATTCACAGGGTAGGCAGTGGCCAAGCAGCCAATTGACTGCATTGTGCAGAAAATCATGAGTCCCATGATGCTGAAGCCAATAACGACGCCGCCAACACCGCCTGTGCTCAGGCTGTTCCCGACTCCGATGAATAGACCGCTGCCAATTGAGCCGCCAATGGCGATCAAAGATACCTGGAACGAGTTCAAACTGCGTTTCAGTGGAGCCTTCGACGTCAGGTAGTCCTGGATTTCCTCCTCGGACATGTTTTCCGTGTCGATCCCGTCCAGATCAGCGCGCTTGAAGCCATCTATGATGTCCCGGAAAAAACCCCTGCTCGGCGGCGGCTTGACCGTGTTAGAATCAAAGGACCTCAGCGAACGAGCCGTGCCGACTTCTATTTCTTTGTCTCCTAGTTTCTCTACGTCCATTACTCCTCTGTCCATCCGCTCAATTCCATGCGTGTTAATATACCCTAGTGCATATCCTTATCATAGATAGTGTGCAGGCGTGTGGCTATTAGGCGTATGGGTCTGAAAGGGTTGATAACGGATGGCGTGATGAGTCGTGCTACGGAGGACCTGCAGCCCCGCTTGTTTCCCATTGGGTGCGCAGCACGCATGCACGCCAATGGGCTATAATATCCGGCATTTCAGGCGGCTGATGGCACACGTAACCAGCTTGAATGGTGTAACTGCCTCTCCAACCTGCATATCGTCTGCGGAGAAAACCTAAACTGATCATCAGCCTATAAGCCTCCCCGCGGATAAGGATAAGCACTTATGTGCTCGCCAGAGGTAAATACCCGGTATACGGCGAGCTATACACCCACATGTGTGTATTCAGTATATATTAATTTGTGCTGCAATAAACTTAGACCGTGATTCTTCTGCGTCCGCCAGACCTGTGAAGCTGACGACTGGCTAGTACGATTGGCTAGTGCGATCGGCTGGCTGCTTGTGATTGCGACATTTGATTTGTTTGATTGTGCTTTCGGCGATAATGGGAGAGCGCGTACTATCGGAAGCAGCTAACCGCGCCGATATCGGCTCACCCAGATTAGGAAATTTGCTGTTCCGAATTTAGGAATGGCGAATCATGGTGTTTCGAATAGGCGTTTCGAATATAGGCATTTCGATTAGAAGGTGAGTTAGGCGCCCCAAATACACAGTGAAAATATGCATTGCAAACAGACATTGCGAAGAAAGGCGAAGTGCGCTGTGCCAGCGGCGTTCTGTCAAATAAGCATCAGAACATGAGTACGGCATACCAAGCATATTCAAAACGACAGAGTGCACTGCGCATTTAGAAACTGCGAGTATAGGAGTACGAACAATATGTGGATACAGGAGTATAGGGGTACGAACAATATGTGGACACAGGTATCGCGACACCCGAAATGGAAATAAAGAAGCTATGTAATATTAATTAGTTGAACACGTACGAAGGCTGCATCTTTAGCACCACATGTGGTAAACGCGGTAGAATATGTTTTTGGACCGGATGCGCTCCTTCTCTTCGCGGATCTCCTGCCTCAGGACATCAAGGTCGACTTCGCGGGCACCCGTATCCAGGTCCATGTCGCTTGCCTTGATCCACCATTTCTTCCAAGACTTCAGGTAGAACTTGGCGAAGATCCAGAACCCGAGCACGACCGGTACAGACAGGTACGCCTGGAAGAAAGTCGACGCATCTGGCGACTCGCCCGGCGGGTAGAGGGCGACCCAGAACTGCAGTCCGATAATGGCCACGTTGATACCGAAGCCAACAACAGAACCCCAGACTCCAGCACCGGCAGTGAATACAAGCTCGTCGGTGGACCGACCCTGGGCGTAGAGTCCCATGCGGAACCTGATGTGTGCCAGGTTCACGGAACCCCAGGTGAAGATCGACGACAGACCCGAGAGCGCGAGCAGCCAGTTGAACACCACGGTGTGCTTGTCACTGGCCGCGAGGAAACACAGCAAGCCAATCAGTGACACAAGAGCGAGACCCATGAGCGGGCGGCCCTCGCGGTCGATGTAGGCGAAAATCCGCGGAGCGAAGCCCTGAGCCGCGAGAGCAGCAACAGTTCGCGACGCCGCGTAGACACAAGCATTGCCGACAGAGATAACGGCCAAACAAATGACGACGTTGAAGATACTCGGCAGAGCCCGGACGTTTGCGTTCTCGATGGCAATGACAAAGGGAGAGGCGCGGCCATCACCGGTCGTCCCAAGCCGGCCGTCGTCGTACGGAACCAGGCAGCCCACAATCGTCAAACTAACGACATAGAAAAGCACAACACGCCAGAACACCTGCTTCACAGCCCTTGGCAGGGCCTTCTGAGGGTTGGCAGTTTCTGCAGCTGCGAGACCAGCTAATTCGGATCCTGAAGGTGTTAGTAGATGCTCAAATGCAAAGAGGAAGCGCTGATGCGCAGTGTGGAGCCTGCCGCAGGGCGGCTCCGAATGGTTGCTGGGTACTTACCGCTAAAGCTGAATGCAGCATTCACAAAGGTAGTCGCGACGCCCTTGAAGCCGTGCGCGAAGGCACCAGGGTGGTGCCAGAAGTGTCCTCCGAGATATTTGCCCGTGAGCCCGTGCGTGTAGTTCGGCTGTGTGACGTGCTCTGCGTAGTGTCCAGGATATCCGCCGCAGGCGACGATGATGCCGAAGATACAGAAGCCAATGACGGCGGTGACCTTGATGATACTGAGCACCGACTCACCCCATCCGTATCCCTTGGCACCAAACAAGTTCAGAGCCACGCACACGGCGTAGAACAGGGACACCCACGCAGCCTTGCTCACGCGCGTTGCGCCGTTGTTGTCTCCGTCCCAGAACCCAAGCGTGATCGAGGCACTGATCAGCTCGAGCGGGAAGGTGACGAGCCACTGCAGCAAGTAGTTCCAGCCCATGGCCAGCGACCAACTCGGGTCAACAAAGCGAGAGACGTGGGTCAAAAAGCTACCGTTTGTCGGGAACCTGACGCTGAGCTCGCCAATGGCGTGTAGCGTCGCGAAAATCATAATACCGATGATGCCAAATCCAATGACGACGGCCGCGGGACCACCGGTTTGATATGACGAACCGATACCAATGAACAGACCGCTTCCGATCGATCCACCAATGGCAATGAGCGAGATCTGCAGCGAGTTCAGGCTACGTTTCAGCGGCGCCTTCGAGGTGAGATATGCATGGATCTCGGCGTCGCTCATGCCCGTGGTGTCAATACCCGACAAGTCCGCGCGCTTGAAACCATCGAAAATGTCTTTGAAGAAGCCTCTGCTCTGGGGCTGGCTCGGCTCATTGAAATCCAATGAAGTGCTCTCGATGGTGCCGACCTCTGCCGACTTACCATGCAGCGAGCCGTCACTCGCAGGAAACTGTTTTTCTGGATCCATCCGATGAGTAGAAGAGTCCTAATCAAACGCCGAGGGAAGCTCGCGCAATTATATATGCCTGGCTCGTTTCTGAGGTCCTAATTTGCGCTGCTCTCTCAGTGCCCATTTCTTATCTGGGTACGGGTCCCTGCGTGCAGGCTCTGCTATCTAGACATGATAAAGGGTAAGGTTTGATAGGACAGCCTGGACACAAATGGGCTGAGCGCCACGGAGCGGCATGGGCCTGCTTCGCACCAGAATCCTTCGGAAAATCATTAACGGGATCATATCTATTATTTGCAGGGTATGTGGCCACACTGAACAGAGTGCGTGGCGACGTCCGCTGTAATCTTTCCCCAGATTTAGCCTACGCCGTACAACCACGAGACCCTGACCCTTGATACAGACTCCTACCTACATCGCTATCAGAGGATTTGTCACCCCTACATCCATGCAGGGAGCGAGGCTTGGAACCCATCGTCGGGAGGAAAGAGGGAGGTCAGGAGGGGGCATATGAGCGCCTTTGCCAGATCCAGCGGACATCCTCACCATCTGGCGAGTCGCACACCTCTCGATACCGTGCTGCGCTCAGATACCGCTTCCAGGAACGCAACACTCGGGCGCCGTCGCCGGTTTCGCGAAAATAGCCATACTACCCTTAGCCTTCCCTTTCCCCTACAAACACCTGCGTAACGTGCCGATCACCTGCCTGTGGGTTTTAGTCCGGCGATGTGCAATGTATCCTGCCAGTGAGGCAAGGGCACGGCGTTGCATGGTGGTGCGCTTCGTGCCGCTCTGGCTCGCGGGCCTGGACGCAGTTCGCGTTTTTTGCATTGAAGATTTGCGATCGCTCGCAGCCATCAATCGGAGCTCGCGTGGGAGCTACTGATTGGCTGGCAATCTGTGCGGGCTCCTGCCCATGCACTGTGCTGCGCTCGATCGAGGGTTCAAGGTGGGGGCAACCTTGCATGAAACCAGGCTGGCGTGCCTCAGATAAAGTGTGCGGCTTTCAGCCTTTCCGAGTGGTTCCGATAGCGGTGCAAGCGGGGCCTGCACATTCTTCAAAATTCGTAGATTATGTAGATCGTCGTGGGGTTTGCACGCAGTGCAGATTGCTCGTTGTTTGCTAGGCTTTAAGTTATTAAATGTTGCTCTTTTAGTGCCGCATTGCTATCTGGTGAGGCTCAGATCTGCAAAATTGCGCACCTCTGCAGCTGCGCTGCAGCTGCAGTTCTGCTTTCGTGCAGGTTCGGCTGATCCTGCCTTTTATGGATCATTTGGGCTAGATTTTGTAGATCTCCGATCTCCTGGATCGCCGGGCAACCCGAGCAGTAACGAACGTTGGACGTGCCAAAAGCCGACGCAGTTTGGATTTCCTAGTCGCTAGATAGGGAAGGCACCATCCAGTCCAACATCGCGGGGCCTGTGACAGTACTTGGTTTCCATAGCTGCGGCAGTATAGTGATGGCACGCGTGTATGCTTTGTGCTCGTTTGCTTCGCGAGGATCAGAATGAGCTCAAGGATGCGCGAGCTTTTCGAGGCGGATACTAGAATCGTTGCTGTGCTGATCTTCAGGAGATCGCTGGCGGTACTTGGCTAAAGGCTGCTGCAACTTACGTGCGTGGATACTAAGAACAAGGATCTGTTTTTCACGCGATCTGAGGCGTTGTAGATGTACTAGTTTGAGATAAGGAGTGGTGCACAGATTTTCGGCGCTCTAGCGCTGTTACTGCGTGTATGCTTGCTCGGAAGCGTCGCGTAGCTGCAGATCGGCAGCCCTGAGCTACTGCATTTTTTTGCTCACCAAGACACGAGTCAGATCTTATTGGCTGTCTGCACTCTGAGATGAAATCGGTGTCGCGTTCGAGCTGCAGACTCGTTGTTGCACCTTGCGTTCCACTTCCATAGGCCCTGGACTTGGAACACACTCGAGAGATGCGGCATCCGCGTTGCAGAGTCGTAGATCTGCGTTCAGACGATACTTGACCACAGGCAGCATATGGCTCTATGGCGGATTCAACGTACGTGGTGTTCGCGACATATGCGGTTTACTGGGCGCGATAAACTGTTCTACGGTGCTTTATGTCCATAGACGCCACGGAGCCGCAACAATGTATATATGTATATGGAACTTTGTGGTTACGCGATGCTTTGAAGGTTGTTTCATACGCTGATGCATGGATCGAACACCCCAGGCGGCTGAGCATGGCGGCGCGCGGATTATACCACCTTGTTCAAAACTGCCAAATTCGGACCTCTAGGACTGCCTACTGCGCTCACCTTTTAAATTACTTGGTTCATTGCATTTTTCACGGACACCCGTATCTCACCGCGGTCGCCAGCCATTAGCGCCTTGACGCTGGGCAAGGTCCACGGGCGAATCAATTGTTGACGATGTTTCTGGGTGTGATTGATCGCGTCGATAATCTGCCATATACGACCGAAACCCCGGTTTGGCGCTTTGTGTCGCATGATGGCTACGCACTGGGCAAAATGACGGAGCCTGTCGTCCGGCACCTCGAGGAAACCCCTGTTTCATGGCTGCAGGTGGATCGGACCAACAAAACTGTCCGCATTGCCGACCCCGAGTCCCTGGACGACAAGTTCGCGAAGCTGACTGCGACTTGGAGAGCAGGCAAAGTCTTTGAGTGTCTCGCGGGCTGGAGAAACGAGCTCTACTCTTGCTATACTGCAGGTGGATCGAAATATTTTGCTATAGAGCGAAGTGCGGCCGCGTTGTTCGGGCTCGTCACCTACGGATGTCATATTACCGGCTACTGCCCGGACACAAAGCAGATCTGGGTGCCAAGACGAGCGCAGACGAAGCAGACGTACCCGGGAATGCTCGACAACACGGTGGCCGGCGGGCTCGGCGATGATCTCGGGTTCAAGGACTGCGCCATCAAGGAATGCGGGGAGGAAGCTGGCCTGCCTCCCAGCTATGTGTTGTCTCGGCTGCATCCTGCTGGGGTAGTCTCGTACGAATTCGTTGATCCGGAGACGGGCTACTTCCAGCCAGAGGTCGAGTGCGTATATGACCTTGTCATGGAGCACCCAAGCAACGGCGGGCTTGCACCGCGCCCTGTCGATGGGGAGGCCGAGGATTTCCAGCTGATGACGTATGCCGAAGTCAAAAAGCGTATGCTTGCTGGTGAGTTCAAGTACAACTGCGGGCTCGTGCTCGTTGATTTCTTCGTCAGGCACGGTGAAATTTCAGCCGAGAACGAACCGGATTACTTCGAAATTGTGTCCCGATGCCACAGAAAGCTCGAGTATCCGTTGCGAAGGGGCAATTGAGCCCGATCTCCCCGCAAATGCCCACCCTCATTCGTGCAGATCGAAATCTGATCTGGTACCCTGACGAGACCGAGCGCGGGGTCCAAATGCTTAAAGTTGAGTTCCTGAAGCTTGTTACCTTTTTTGGATCCTTGTGCCTGTCCCTGAACCACACGCTCTTGGTTCCAAGTGGCTATTTTCCTGTTTTGGCTTTTGGGTTTCTAAAACAGGGGTTAAGGTTCAGTCGCAGGGGACCACATAGCACCTACGTCAAGAGGGGCTAGCGAGGTACCAGGGTACTGTGCCTATGCATGCAGATGTGTGCCGTGGCAGAGCACAGAATCCAAAAATTCGCAGGCCAATTTCGATTCCCGTGAGAGAGGTGGTCGAGCATCCTCTACGACAGTGTTTGGTGCGTGGTACGGCCTGCCCAAGGCTCTGCATCTTCGAACCATGCACTGTATCCAAGATTAGATCAACTGCAAGTTTCTGTGCCAGGGCACGGCGCTTAGGCTCTGGGGCGAGTGAGGAGTCTGACAACTTTAATTATCTGTAAATAAATACGAGCGTTCGCTGGCTCGGAATCCGTTCCTTTTTTTCGAAGTAACCAAGTTGCAAAGGCTCTGATCTTACTTTTCTGAGCCCTTGCGGATCTTGTTGACTCGAATGCTTATTCCCTCGCATCTGGCAATGCTGGTGCCGCTGGCACTGCCCAAACTGGCCCAGGCCACGTTCGGCTCCTTCTCGTGTTCGAGCATTGAAGGCCCCGACCAGCTGATGAACTACAAGTTGGATTCCAACTGTGTTCAGCAGTACTGTGACGACCCTTCCACGCAGTTGACGGGATGCTTGTTGACGCACAGCTGCTGCCAGTCGATTTCAGAGAACCTGGAGAGCATCAATAAGTGCCGCGCTTGTAGTTTGCAATCATCACAGCACCTGATCGAGGCTGACTTTAACTCATCTCAAAAGTTCGACAACCAAGAACAACTCAATAATTTCACCGAGTTTACTTTCTTCCATGGCGGGAAGTGCTGCGGTAGCGGCTCGAGTGTTTCCTCTGTCCAGTTCTCGTCGATTGTTACAATCAACGAGGGCACTTCCTCCACCGAAGTCACAAATCTCAACACGCAGACCTACTATGAGACCGTCACGGGTGCTGCGTCCACGCTCTACGAGCCTCTTCCCGGCACAAGCACGTTCTACGTGACGCAACTGTCGTTGCTGACCACGACCTTGACCCCGCTTGTGACGACCTTGCCGGCTTCTACCGTGACTGAGCCTCCAGTGACAATCTCCGGCTCTGATGTCACCATCACCGAGTCGGGGTCTGTGACCACGGTCGAAGCTTCGCCGGTAACTCTTCCGGGGTCGACTATCACCCAGGAAGTGACCACCGTTCAAATCACCACGCAGGAATACACAACCTCTGTTCCCGTAACGATCACGCAAGACGAGACCATCACTGGATCGGCGCAGACGATCACGACCACCGTTCCGGTTACGGTGAACGGTGACCCGACGCTCACGACCATGATTCCAACGACGATCACGATCTCGGGTTCGGACGGGATGACCGTCACAGACTCGGAAACGGTGACTCAAGAGTTCACGAGCATCATTACGTATCCAGAGCAGACGACCGTCGTGTTCTCAACGATTCTGCCTGGCACAACAACGCTGACCTACACGGGTCCTTTGTCGTACTCGACCACGACCTCCGTGGTTCCGGGCCAGACAACGAGCACAGAGTCGTTTATCCCGGGCACGACGTACACGACGCTGATCACGCAAGGCGGATCCACGAGTACGCTTGTGTCTACAATAACTCCGGCGCCTGTTGTCTCGACGGTCGTTGTCCCGCCAAGCACAACCACCCTTACGGAAACGATCACGCCCGGAACTCAGACAATTGTTGTCACAACTCAGGCGACGTCGCTGACGACACTCACTTTCACGAACTCGCCCACGGCCTCGACTATCACGGAGCCGCCCTCGACTATCACGGTCACCAACACGGTTGGTGGCTCGACAACTGTGCTCACGGAGACCATCACGACGTCCGTCGATCCGGGGTCCGATGGCTCACCCACGGTGATCACGTCGACTCTTACGCCGGCCTCTCCTGAGAGCGAGACCACAGTTACCTTGACGCCTGGCACACAAACGTTGACTGACACGTCCGTGAGCAGCGTCCCCACGGTAATCACCTCGACAAGCATCTACGACATAAACGGCGGCTCCGACACGACCTACTACACAACTGTGCCTGGCACCGACAGCGGTGTCACGTCAACAAGCGACACGCCCTACAGCACGGAGCTCACGACGCAGGTTGACACGATAACGACCGATGTGCCCACGACGGTCTACTCGACATACGAGACCGAGGTCACGGCCGCGTCGACGTTTGTGAGCACGATCCCGGCCCAGCCCGAGGTCACGACTGTGTACACGGCGACTCCGGGACTGACCACGCAGGTCATCACGACGACCTCTGTCGTTGGCAACGACGGTGGAATGCCGTCGACGATCACCTCTGTGTTCACCCAGCCCGGGTACACGACTGTTGTCTCGGCGACGTCTTCAGACGAGACCACGACGGTGACGTTGACGCAGCCGATCCTGTCGACGTCGGTCACAACGGCCACGGACTCGCAGACCATCACGCTCACGCTCACCGAGACGGACTCGATCACGCAGTACTCAACGGCAACGCAGCCGCCGGTTGTCACCACGGAGCTGACGACGGTGTCTCCGGTCACTTTGACAAGCGTTGTGTCTCAGCCCGACCAGACGACGGAGGTCACCGTCACGCTGCAGCCTTCGGACGTCACGGTTGTCAACACGCTTCCGGGCCAGGTCCAGACGGTGGTGGTCACAAACACGCCGGCTGTTGTTACCGAGACAGTGAACCCGGTCGTCACAGCCACGGAGCTGACGACGCTGCCTGGCGTCACGAACGTCGTGACGACGGTGCTTCCGGCCACGACTTTGACGACGGTCGTGAGCAACTCGGACACGACCTACACCACGACCACGGAGGTTCCGGGCTCCGTGTCGACCTTCACCACGACGCAGCCGGGATCGGTTGAGTCGCAGCTAACCACGTTCACTCCTCCTGGCGGCACCGAGGTGTTCACGTCGCTCATCACGAGCTACAACACGGTGATCAGCACAACCTTCGTGATGCCCGGCACCACCGAGACGATAGTATCGACCATTGGCCCGTCCACGGTTGTCGACACATCGGTCGTATCCGGTGCGGTTATGACGCTGACGACTACTCTGGGGTCTGGCGAGACGTCGACGTACGAGTCGACGATCACCGGCACCGCGTCCACTGTCTACTACACCGTCACCGAGGGCGGGTCCACGAGCACGGCCACCTTGCCTCTGCAGCCATTCACCACAGAGGTGACACTCACGCAGACACCGAGCGTGGTCCCTGTGACGTTGACGCAGCCGGCGTCGACGGCGACGGTGATCAGCACGCTGACCGAGGCAACGACCGCGACTCAGACTGAGGCGACTACCGAGATCCAGACCTCGGTGCTCACGAGCGCCGAGAGCTTCACGACGACGGCGTTCGACACCACGACTTACACGACGGAGAACGACGTGACGATCACACAGGTCCAGACCGTGACGTCGATCTCGACCTCGCCGCCGTCGATCACCACGCTCAGCTGCACCGAGGCCAGCTGCACGGTGACCTACACAACCGTCGAGAGCCCGCCCGCAGGCGCCAGCTCGTCCCCGGTCTCGACGATTTTCGCAACAGCATGCGTGGACTCCACGGGCGGCTCTCTCCCCTGGGGCTCGTGCGCCGCAACGCCCACTGGAGCCATGACCGGCTCGAACACGGGCACACCAGGCAACGGAAACAACGGCAATGGCAATGGAATGAGCAACACCGGCCCCACGGGTCCGAGCGGGTACGTCACGACCTACTTGTCGACGGTCGGCGGAGGAACTGCACCGATCTCGTCGGCAGTCACTTCGACATGCACTGGCGAGGGCTGCACTATTGTGTATCCGGGCCCGCCCGAGCTCAGCACCACCGTCTACGTCACCACCGAGACCTTCAACCCTCCTGTCAATACGAACACCGGAAACGGAAGCTCGGCTAACGGGACCACGCTGGGGAACGCCGGGCCCACAGGCAATGGCATGGGCTCACCTTCTGGTAACGGCTCACCTTCTGGTAACGGCTCGCCAACCGGCAATGGCTCCCCGACCGGCAACGGCATGGGCAACGGCTCTCCAACGGGTAATGGCAATGGCGAAGGCACTCCAACCAATAACGGCTCTCCCACTGGCAACGGTGAAAACGGCTCGCCCACTGGCAACGGCATGGGCAATGGCTCTCCTACTGGCACTGATAATGGCAACGGCTCTCCCACCGGTGAGAGCGGCTCCCCGACCGGCAATGGAATGGGCAATGGCTCCCCGACTGGTAACGGTGCGGGCAACGGTGGCCCGACGAACGGCAGCAACGGACCTAGCGAGGCTCCCGGCGGCGGCATGGGCGGCAGCCCGACGGGAACGCCAGGAAATGGCGGTCCCAATGGCGGTCCCAATGGTAGCGGCAGTCCCAATGGCGGTCCCAATGGCAGTCCTAATGGCAACGGCAGTCCCAATGGCAGTCCCAACGGCAACGGCAGTCCCAATGGCAGTCCTAATGGCAACGGATCAGGTATGCCTGGTGGAGCCAACGGCGCCTCGGGCACTCCCGAGAGTGCACCGTCTCCGTTGTGCACTTGTGCCCCTGCTACAGGAGGAAACGGCACACCGGAGGGAAGCCCCGAGGCCGGCAATCCTGGATCGGGCAGCGGCTCGAATGGCACTGGACCCGGCGGCTCGGGTAGTGGTAATGAGGGATCTGGTGCAAGCGGTTCTCCTAGCGGCTTGGGTCCTAACGGTTCTCCTAATGGCTCCCCCAGCGGTCCTGAGGGCTCGAGTCCGAATGCGTCGAGTCCGAACGGCTCAAGTCCGACTGGCTCAGGTCCCAACGGCTCAGGCCCCAATGGCTCAGGCCCCAATGGCTCAGGCCCGAACGGCTCGGGTCCCATTGGCTCAGGTCCCAATGGCTCAGGCCCGAACGGCTCGGGTCCCAATGGCTCAGGTCCCAATGGCTCGGGTCCTAATGGATCGAGTCCGAATGGATCGAGTCCGAATACGCCTGGAACGAACGGGTCCGGCCCTGCCACCCCCACGGGCGCTTCCGGATCGCAGCCTGGAGCTGGTAATGGCGGTGATATGGGCAGCGGCGTGCCGAACGGCTCAGCGGGCAGCCCAGGCATGCCGCCCTCGGGCCCCATGGCCACAGCGCCGGGCGTCCCCGGAGGATCCGCGCCCAATGCGTCTGAAACCTCGGGATCGGACGGTTCGGGCGCGCCTGGTGCTGCCGAGACTGGGCTTCCTGACGTAGCGCCCGAGGGCACAGAGCCCGGCACTGGAGGACCGGGCGCTGGAGCCGGGCCTTCGGGTCCCGGATCAGGCTCGGCCGGTAACGGCATGGGTCCAGGAGCAGTTTCCGGCCCCGGCGGACCGGGCAGTGCGCCTGGCCTTGCGCCCGGCATCCAGCCCGGGAATGGAACGGCCCCAGCCTTCGGCTCCGGATCGGGCTCAGACACCACGCGCGCTCCCGAGTTGTCGAACGGCGCGGCGCGATTCGCCGTTTCGAAGCCGCTCGTCGCGGCCGTCGCCGTTGGCCTCAGCGCGATCCTGGCATGAGCCGCAGAAACGAGTCCGAAAAAGGACTTCAATTCATGACAATTCACGCTAATTTTAATCCTGCATCAATTTATGTTTCGTTTATGTATGTTACTCTAGACTTTGGCTACTTCGTGCCTGCTCGCTGCTCAGGCCTCGTGTGGGATTGAGCGTATGTCGTGCTCGAGCTTATTGAGACGCTGCAGGCTTGAAACTCTTGGCCAGAAGACTACGCTCGAAGCCCCGCCGAAGAGCAATGTCGAAGCAGCTTAAAGAGGCGCGGAAACGTGTGTCGCTGGGAGATACCGAAGGCGCGCTGGAGCTCGTCGACTCGGTGCTCGAGGACGAGCCCGAGGACCTGCACGCCCTGCTACTGAGAGGCGCGTGTTTACAGAAGCTGCACCGCAATGAGGAGGGCATTGCCACGCTGCGACGCGTGGTCAGGATCGACAGCAGCGCCATAGCCGCGTGGAAGGGTCTTTCGCGGCTCTACATGTTCACTGAGGACGTGGCCGGCCTGTTCGAGTCCTACCTTATGGTGCTGCGCCTGCTGTCGCAGGGCCCGCCAAACATGACGCAGAGCCAGGTCGCGAGCGAGGCGCAAAAGGCTTTCGAGGATATGCGCAGCGCCGTCCACAAACTCGCGCAGCGCCTGCGCAAGTCCCACAAGGCGTCCAAGTACGCATCGGACGCCGATATTGGGTCCGAGTACGTCGAAAAGCTGCTCTTGCTGCAGGTCGTGCCTCTGAGCACCACGCCCGAGGAGATCTGCGACGTCCACGAATTTCTCGCGGGCCTGAGCCCGCCGGTCATGGACCCACACGCTCTCGAGGAGCTCATCTACCATCGCGAATCGGGCCTGCGCAGAAAGCTCGCCGCCATAGAAGCCCGCCAGAAGCAGACGATCGGCTACACGGCAGCCAAGGCGACCGCAGATCGCGTGGAGGCGATAGAGTCCTCGCAGCTCACCGATCTCCTGCGCGTTCACATCTCTACTGAAAACGACGACGACGTGCGCAGAACCGCAGAGTCGCAGCTGCTCGAGCTTCTTGTGACCGAGCTCGAGTTTGTCGCAGCAACCAGTAAATTGGAGGACAGAACGTCGCAGTTGCGATCCGAAATACACGACCTGGTCGAGCGCATGGCGATGTTCGAGCCCTCAAAGGCGCTGGCCTGGGAGCTGGCCTGGGACTGGGACCCGCCAAGCCTCGATTCCAGCGCGTATCCTGCGATCAAGAAGCCCACGAAACGAAAGAGCAGCAAAAAGAACAAGAAGGCGCAAAAGGACGTGAAACCAGGCTCAGACACGGGCGTCCAGTCCGACACCGCGTCCGAGACGCACTCCGAAGCTCAGTCAGAAACCCATTCAGAACCCCAGTCAGAAACCCAGTCAGAAGCGGGAGACAGCAGGCACGGGTCCGAGGATCTTGGCGAGCCGCTCGCCCGCCTCAGCGTGTCTGAGCCCAAAGCGCTCAGCCCCGAAATGGCCGTTGTGCGCTACGCTCAGCTTTTCCCGAGCCTTCCGCTAGGCAAGGTTCTCAACGCTTTCCTCACGGCAGGCCTCTCGTACAACGAAGCCTCCAAAAGCTACCTAGCGTACCGGGGAGACTCGGTTTTCGGGCAGCTGCTTTGCGCAGAGTTCTTTGTGTCTAACGGAGCATATGAAGCCGCCATCGATGCTGTGCATGCGGGCCAGCGGGCTGCGAATAAGCGGGCGAAGGTCTTCGGAATGGACATGTATGAGGCGCAAATCCAGTTCAAAATGATTCTGGCACTGTCCTATACGCATTTCCAGGCCCCCAAGAACTTCGGACTCGCGTCAAGTCTGTATGACGAGGTCCTGGCAGCACAGCCGGACAATACCGATGCCGTTGTTGGCAAGGGTCTCATGCTTTCACAGCAGGGAGACCAGGAGGAAGCGAGGAAGTTGCTCGAGCAGGCCATCGAGCAAGATCCTACTAATGAGCTTGCTCTCGGGGAATTGTCGTGGCTGCTTGTGCGCCAGGGCGAGACTGAGCGAGGCATCGAGGGCCTGCAACGCTGCTTGGCACTGCACAACACGCCGGGCCGGAACGCGGAGCTGCACTTCAGGATCGGCTACGCCCTGTGGTCTGTTGGAGAGTACGAGCGCAGTTTCGGAAGCTTTGTGGATTCGCTTTCCAGCTCACAAAGCTATGCGCCGGCGTTCACCTACCTTGGACTGTTTTATGACGACATTGCCAAGGACAAGCAGCGCGCCCACCGGTGCTTCTACAAGGCCCTGGAACTCGACAACGGTGAGCTTATAGCGGGCGAGAGGCTCGCGGCCGACTTCGCCGATGGCAGCCAATGGGACCTTGTCGAGATCGTGGCTTCGACCGTGCTTGCGTCGAGCAAGTTGAAAGGAGCCAGGGATGTTGACTGGCCGTATCGCGCTATGGGCATCGTGTGCCTCAACCAGCTGAGGTATGAGGATGCCGTGAAGTATTTCCAGCGCTGTTTGCGGTCCCAAAAGAGCGACGTCCAGGCCTGGATTGGGCTGGGCGAGGCTTACATCCACGGCGGAAGGTACCACAGCGCAGAAAAGGCTCTTTCACGAGCCATCAAGATCGAGCCCGAGAATTTCTCGGCGCACTACGTGCTTAGTTTGGCGCACCGCGAGATGCTGAACTTCCCAGCCTCTGCGAAATCCCTGGAGGCTGCGAAAAAGTACGCGCCGGTGTCCTCTGCCGCGCTCCAGTGGGCGCTGGCAGACAACTCGCTGCGGGCAGCGAGCTTCTTTGTGGGCGAGTCGCGGCTTGGAGAGGCCCTTACTGAGCTTGAGCAAGCACTAAAAGCGGTGCTGTCCTCAATCGATGCCGAGCAGACCGGCGTGCTCTGGGGGTCAGCCGTGGAGGCCCTCCTTCTGCTAAGGCAGATGGGCTACACAATAGACAGGTTACCAGAGGAGATGCAAAGCAGCGTCCAAGACCTGGCTGCGCATGTCTCCTCTACTCCAGAATCGCTTCTCGACCTGGCCGAGGCATTCGCGCTGCGGTTTGTTGAGTTCGCAGCAAACGAACCAAAGCCACGCCGCGTGTCCGCGCACTTGCTGGCTGCCGAGACCCTGCGCCTGAACCAACACCTGGGCGAGGCCATCGAGCAGTACCAAGCGGCCATTGCACTCGAGCCTCGCAACGAGAGCGCGTGGAGTGCGTACGGCGTTGCTCTGCAAGCGGAGTCGCCGAGCGTCGCACAGCACTGCTTCATCCGCGCGCTGAGCCTTAATGGGCGGAACCCAGATACGTGGGTGAATCTTGGTGCGCTGTATCTGATGGCGGGCGACGCAGAGCTGGCCATCGAAGCCGTTGACCGCGCGCTCAGCCTAGAGCCCGAGCACACGCGGGCGTGGGTCGCGCAGGCGCTCGCGGACACGATGCTGAAGGCGAAAACGGATGAGCAGCTGTACCGCACGCTGGAGTACGCGCAGCAGATGGCCAGCAATGACTCGCTTGCGAACTTCGCGTTGGCTCTGAAAGAGTTTGAGCTGCGTCCCGAGACCCCGAGCCCGGCCAGCATTGGCGCGCTTGCTCAGCTGCTTGCCGTCGAGCCCGACCGTCAGGACGCGAGGCTGATCATGGGCCTGCTGCTCGAGCGCCAGGGCGACTTCGAGTCCAGCCTCGAGTACCTGGAGTCTGCGGATGCGTGGCCGCACGTCGCGCGCGTGCAGCTGGCGCTGCTGGACTACGCCGGTGCTCTCGAATCGTGCGCCAAGGTTTTGGAAGGTGCGCCGCAGCCCCTTGAGCAGCTCAGTGCACTGCTGACTGCTGGGCTTGCGCACTACTTCAGCGGCGACCTTGACAATGCGATTGAGAAGTTCATGGAGGCGCTTGCGCAAAGCGAGGCGGATGAACAGCTCGAGGAGCGCGTGCTTGTGCTCCTCGTGAAGATGCTGTATGCGAGCGCGAACGCCGAGGCGCGACAGGCGGCGCAGGACCAGCTGTTTGCGAGCATCGAGACGCACGGCCCGAAGCTGCAGACGACGCTGCTTCTTGGCGTCATAGGTGTTCTGGAGCAGGACGCGGCGGTGATGGATGCGGCGCGGCAGGAGCTCGAGCTGCTCGTCACGCCGGCACTCAATGGCGAGCTGCTGGCCCAGGCGTGCCACGTCCTGTCGCTGCTCGATCCAGCGAACAAGGCGTTCCAGCGCGCGGTGTTCCAGTGGCCGACGGACTACAACCTGTGGCGGCGCGTCGACAAGACGCAGGCGCTGCTCATTGCCGAGGGCCACTCCAACGACGCGGCCCAGCTGAGCCGGGCGCTGGTCGAGGCGCCGAGTATCAAGCATTCCCAGCGGGCCATATTCTATGAGCCGCTGAACGACGCGGCGTGGGAGTCCTTGGCTGAGCAGCTGCAGGCGTAGGATTAATACGTAGACGAAGTAAAAGTTATGATCTGCATCTACTTTACTATCTACTTGCCGCTATCTTGCCGCTGTCTTGTCGCCGTCTACTTGCCGCTATCTTGCCGCTATCTTGCCGCTATCTTGCCGCTATCTTGCCGCTATCTTGTCGATATAGACCTGCCGATATTTGCTTGCCGCTACTGCTTGTCGCCATCTACCTGCCGCTATCACTTGTCGCTATCACCGCTCACGGCATGGCTCAAGCCATCAATGTGAGCGGCGTGGCCCAAGCCGTCGATGTGAGCTGCAAGAACACTTCATCAAGTCAAAATGCACCGGTGGTGAAGTGGGCCGAGCTAAGTGGAGCGCAATTCAGATGTCTCTCAAGCTCAATTGAAGATAAAGTGCCTGTAGCGCAGACGACATTCGCTGGAGAATGCGTCGACTGGGAAATGCTATGGAAATGCTTCAGAGACGTCATTTTGAGACTCGTGCGTTCATGCAAATGCATTAATCATAAATATAATCTAATGAGGGTATTCTTACTAGGGGTACGGCGAGCCCTGTACGAGCTCATGAGGTAGAGCAACGGATATGCGAAGGGGGCCAGGCAGGCAGCGCCTAGGAACCGCGTGCCTGTTCCTGGCCTGCAATTGGATATGGCCAATGAGGTCTGGCCTGCAAGGGGGCGTGGCTTGCAACTGCTGGATCCGGCTGGGTCCGGCCTGACCCGGTCTGTGCTGGATCTGTACTGGATCTGGCCTGCAACGATGTGGCCCTCGAAGATCTGTCAATGGGTCGTCCCGGCAAAGCCTGCGGCGGCCCGATCTAATGCGACCAGTGCAGGCGGCCACTGGTGGACGTGATTTCGTGCGACGTGAGCACGTCGTACATGAGCCCGAAGTCCGACGACGACTCGTACTTGGCGACAAAGTCGTCGAGTCTTGGCGTCTCCTTCTTGATGAAGCCTATCATCTCTTGCTTACGGAGCTCGGCATAGTTCTCTCGCCACAGCAGGCGCGCCCATTCGGCGTATATGTGTTTCAACGTAACAATGAGCCCGACAAAGGCCAGTTCGCTCGCAGCAGTCGCAAACAGGTTCTGCGAGCGGCCGACGACGAACGCCAGCAGCGCGAACGCGGGGTACACAAGGTAGCGCCAGCGGCCATTGGTTTCCTGGCGCACGGCCTTCGAGGCCACGAGCGGCACCGCAATGCACAGCACCTTGTTCACTAAGCTCGGCTCCATCCCCAGCACCATTTTCAAGCTCGCTTACAATGTGTTGGATGAGGCGAAGTCTGGGGAAGGCGATGCAGGCGTTTACATGACGTCAGGTTTAGGGTCCCTTAGTCACTGTGGTCTAATGACGCAAGGTAAATTACTCCGTCGATATATCTCGCGAATCAGGCACGGCGAGACAATTCGCGATCTGCGTTTTTGGGCCCGGCCCAGCGGTCTCGGCTTTTTTCAGCCCGGCCATTGTTGACGGGCTGCGGCTCCGTTGGGACTTTGCCCGGTGTTTCTGCGGCGCAGCGCGTTTTTGCCTTGGGATATTTTGCGACTGCTCGGGCTATTTCAGGAGCCTGATCTGCAAGCTTGTGCGTCGGTTTGGTGGTCTGCTGCTGACGTGCTGGCCCGTTTCCGGCGTGCTGGTGTTTGTTGTGTTGTTTGTTGTGCTTGTGCTTGTTGTGCTTGTGTTTGTTGTGCTTTGTTGATGTTCCACCGGTTGGGCGAAGCTGGGCACGCCCAAGGGCACGCTCACCTAGGCACGCTTACTGGGCACGCTCACCTGGGCAGGGCAGGACTAACGCAGGCCGCCGTGGATCAGAGTCTTATCTGTAACTTGTACATAGATATATACAGGTCAGTTCTTGCCCGCGGCAGCACGGAAGTAGATGATGTCGCCGTCCTCGACAACATACTCTTTGCCCTTCTGGTGCAGCTTGCCGTTGGCCTTCACGGTGTTCTCGTCGCCGAGCTCGATCAGGTCCTGGTAGTGCGTGACCTGGGCAAGAATGAACGTCTTCTGCAGGTCGCCGTGGATCACGCCCGCGGCCTGCGGCGCCTTCGTGCCCTTGCGGATCGTCCACTCGCGGACCTCGTCGGGGCCGCACGTGAAGAACGAGATCAGGCCGAGCGCGGCGCGCATGGTTGTGATGATCTTCGGCAGCGCGGACTGCGTCTCGAGCTTCTTCAGCTCCTCCTCGCGCTCCTCGTCGGTCTCCATCTGGGCCAGGCGCGACTCGAGATTCACGCTGATGGGGATGATGAGGTCGCCCGGCGAGCTCGCATCGACCCACTCCTTGATGGCCAGCAGGTGCTTGTTCTTCTTGCGGATGTAGTCGCGCTCGCTCAGGTTCACGAGGTAGATCGTCGGCTTCGCCGTCAGCAGATAGAGCGTGTTGATGAGCTCGACCTCCTTCGGCGTCCAGTCGCCGTGGTAGATCTTCTGGCCCGACTCGAGCCTCTCGAGCAGCTTGTCCATGGTCTGCACCTCGTCCTTCGCCTGCTTGACCTCCATGCTCTGGCCACCACGCCTCGCGAGCTTGTCCGTGGACTCGCGCGCCTTCTTCACGAACTCGATGTCCTTGAAGCGCAGCTCGTCATTAATGATCCTCAGATCGCGCACGGGATCCACGTCGCCCTCGATGTGGATGATGTCCGCATCGTCGAAGCACCGCACAACCTGGTAGATCGCATCCACAGCGCGGATGTTGCTCAAGAAAGCGTTTCCAAGGCCCTCGCCTTCGGCCGCGCCCTTTGTCAGTCCGGCAATGTCGTAAACGGTCAAAAACGCGGGAACCTCGCTCTTGGGCTTGAACTTCCCGACGAGCGTGTCGAAGCGCGGCGACGGCACAATGACGCGCGCCTCCTCGGGCTCGATCGTTGCAAACGGGTAGTTTGCGGGGTTGCCGAGCGGCGACCGCGTGATCGCCTGGAAAAACGTCGACTTGCCGACGTTCGCAAGACCAACAATACCACTCTTCAGGTTGTTGCCTGGTCGGCCGAGCGGAATACGCACTTCTTCCTTCTGTTTCTTCGGGGGCATTTTAACGTATGAGTTTGTGGACTGCGAAATTTCGCATGCCCTTAAGTAAACGCGCACGTGATCCGGACCGCAAACCTCGCTTCTCGCTCTGCCACAAAAGCGGGTGCAGGAAGCGGCCTGGGGGCGCCGAAACCGAGCCGTAGTGTGGTTAAATTTATGTTTTGTAGTGTTAATGTTGCAGAGGTTCACCTGTGTTGTGGCCCGCTTCTGGCGGCTGCTCTTGGCGCCGGCCTGGTGTGACGCGGATCGAAGGGGTCCGTTTCATGGTGTTTAGTAGCCCGTTCAATGTAGTTCATATTCATATTCGTCGTTAGCGCGCTGAAGGCGATCCGCGTCCATTTCCTTCGGTTCTTCATGCAGTCGTGCGGATCGTGCGCTTCAGCTGCACTAGTCTGCATCAGAGCCTCGGGGGCTGCGCTTCGCCTGAGTCTTGCTGGTGGTTTTCCCTAAAATTTGCTGGTGATTCTGCCCAACTCTCGCTGGTGGTTTCACATGCGAGTCATGCTCCGAGTCGCATGTGAGTGGCAATGTGCTAGAGACTGTTTGCCAATCATCGTGGTGCGTATTACTTGCTTGTCGTTGACGTCTCGTTGCCTTGCATTTCCATGCGTCAGTCTCGCTGGCTCTGTCTCATCACCTGTACTTTGCGACTGGGGCTTTCATCAGCTGGGCTTGACTGAGTTCTCACTACAGCCGGTCTGGCCTGCGAATAGCATTGCACTGTCTAACCTCTTTGCATTCCATCGAATCAGCATAGCCAAGCTCGATTCATATGCGACTCGTTTGAGCGCGCTCTATGTTCAAATACACTTCCTGTCTGAGTGTCTTCCCACTTTGAGTTCTCCTGCATTTAAGTGTATTCCTTGCAGTCCGTCCCTTGCATCTAAGTGCGCCCCTGCATTTGACCGCGTCTCTTGCATTTGACCGCGTCAAGTGCATCTCACCACATCCAAGACTATCCGAGCGCTAAATCGAGCACTTTGTTCCGCTGTCCGACACGCTCGCATTCATCAGACCCAGCTCTGAGAGCATTACCCTCGATATATCTTAAAGTTTGTCAATATTTACAGCCTGTTACAGCTTTTAGGTTGTATGGGTCACACGTACGAGCGTGGATGCTGTGTGCATTTTCGGAGTTACAAGGCTTTTGGCTGCGCTTAGACGCCGTCGGCAACGGCGGCAGCGATGTCTGCATCGCCGCTGCGCACCGCGAACTTCCCGGCAACGCCCGACCGGGCGCTCTTCACGAGCTGCGCACGGACAAGCACGGTCTCCTCGGACGCGGCGCTTTGTCCGCGTAGCAGCAGCGTGGCTGTCGTGTCTGACTCGAGCGGGATGCTGCCGCAGTTCGCCATGCCGAGCTGCTTCTCGAGGTACTGCGCCGCCTCGCTGAGGTTCGCGCAGCTCTTGAGCTGGTGCGTGGCAGTCTCTTCCGTAAGGCCGTCCGCGGCCCACTGGCTCTCGTGGTCCGCAGGACTGGCTGTGCGCCGCGCACGGATGTAGTCCGCGGGACGCACCTCTAGATCGTCGATGGGGTACTCGTCCTGCTCGCCGTCAACAGTGAACTGGAGCACACACCCGGCATAGCCCACGGCTGCGCCGCTGCGCTCGTAGCACACGTACGCAGAGCCGTGCGCGTTCGGCCCAAGCTGGGCCAGTGGCACGGTGAATGCAGGTGTGAGCAGCTCCTCGAGCGCCGAGTCAGGACTGAGCTCGACACCAACATTAGCAAGATCAAGCTCGTAGTTGTTTGTGATGTCGAACTGTAGAACAAGGTGGCTCGCAAACAAGTGCGCCCGCGACTTGACAACATACTCCATGTCGTCGTCTGTGAGCTTATGCGATGGTCCCGTGTGCAGTAGGGTGCCGAGCTCGGCGAGCTCGGGGATTTCGGCGAGCTGCGCACCAAAGTCGATGCCCGCATCACTGGCGCCCGCGGCGTCGGCCTCCGTCTCTGCAGGCTTGACGCTAGCGACGTCAGCATCCGCGGCGGCAGTCTCGGTAACAATGCGATTTCTGAGTCGCTCCTCGTCGCTTATGTGCTCGACGTGCGACGCGTCGAACGCCTTTGTTTGTTTCGCGGGCTCCGCGAGGTACGCAATGAGCTGGGCCTCGAGGTCCGCCATCGCCATTTTGCTGCGCGGCAGCGAGGCAGCGTCGGTCACAAACGCGACCGCCGCGCGGTCCCGCACCTCGTCGTTCGGGTCCCTGAGGCTGCGCTCAATGAGCTTCTGTGCGCCAGGAACAACGTCCACGAATTTGGCAAGCGTGCTGATCGCAGCGGCGCGGACCACCGAGTTCTCGAGAATGACGCGGTTGTAGATGAAGCGCACGTACGTGCTGGGCCTCGCCGCGAGCGGGCCCGCGCTGCCGAGCAGGTGCAGCACGCGGATCGTGACCTCGGGGTATTCGGAGTCCTCGATGGCCTCGCACAGCATCATGAGCGCGTTGTTCAGCGACTCCGTGGCCGAGTCTGCGTGCAGCACGTCGCTGATCGCCTCCACGATCGCGAGCTTCAGCTCGTACTGGCCGTGGTGCTGCAGCGTCTCAGCAAAGAAGTCGAGCATCTTGTCGTGCTTCGTCGGATAGCGCTTCGCAAGGCTGCGCACGGCGTCGACGACGACGAGTCTGAAGTCGTCGGGGACCTCGCGCAGGATCCCAGAGATCCTGTCGATGAGGTTGTCCACGCTCGACTCGGAGCCGGTCTTGAGCAGGGCCGTGATCGCGAACGTCGCGATCGACTGGTTGCCGTCGGTCACGAGGTGCTCGATGTCTTCGTTGAGCTGTGAGACGGCGTCCGGTCGGATGCTCGCGAACCGGTTGAGGGCTCTAATGGCGGCGAACCGCGACGTAGCGCGCGGTGACTCGAGGTACGCGCGCAGCACGCCAAGCGACATCGCCGCGGTCTCGTCGTCGATGTTCTGTGTGCTGAGCGCGACCTTCGCGGCCTCGAGCGACACGATGTCCGACCGGTTATGCAGGTACCCCCTAAGAATCTGCAGAAGCTGGGGCTGAGCGGGCTGGTCGGCGAGCAGCTCGCCCACAAACCGCACGTGCAACGCCTGCGCGTTCACGTCAACGAGCACGCGCTGGTCGGCCAGCGAAACCACGAGCTTGAGCAGGGCCATGGAGTCGTGCTGGCGGACCTCGTGGAGCAGCCCGAGCGCGTGGTACTGGGACACCGTCGGAGAGCCGCAGGCCTCCTGGATCTCGGTGGCCCATCTGCGCACGGAGTCGCGCGCCGTGCCAAGCAGGTGGTACCCGGACACAAGCGCCGCGCTCGCAACGACCTCGTCCTTGTCGACGATCGCGGACCGCATGAGCCTGTCGACGCTCTCGACGGCGCCGGCGTCCAAAATTCGGCACAGCGCACGCAGGGCCTGCGCGCGGTACAGCGTCGACTCCGGCGACGTGTGCGCCTGCTGGACGTCGCGCATGAGCACAGACGTGCCCATCATGACGTGGCGGCTCAGAGAAGCCAGCTCCTTGATGGCGAGATAGATCATCTGCTTCAGCCCGGCGCTGTCCTTCTGGAAAAGCACAAGGATCCGGAAAAACAGCGGCTCGGCCTCGGCCTCGGGGAACGTCTCGCCGACGTAGAACAGGTGCACGAGCTGCGTGAGCAGGGCCCGCGCCTCGTCCGCGGGGAGACCGGGGCGGCCGAAGCTGCTCATGCACCGCTGGAACACGGTCATCTTGTCGGGCACGCCGACCTCTAGACCTGGCATCTCCTACCTTCTTTTCAGTGCTTGGCGGAGTGTTACGTGTTGGTCGTCGTTACGTGGTTGTTACGTGAGGAAGACGCGACGCGCGCCCTTGCCCTGAAGGGATCGAGCGAACTGCTCGGTCGCGCTAAATCGCGGCTGGAGTGGTTATCGCTATATGGTGCCCGGTTGTGGTCGCGTGGTAGTGGATCGCATGGCGTTTTGCTTGGAAGATCGCTTCGTGGTGCATTGCTGGGCGGCCAGCTGGATCGTTGAATTGGTGGTCAGGACGTTGAAGCTAGAGCTTGCTTAGCGGGATGGCAGATCCCAATTGCGTTGCTTCTGCTTTTTGGTTCGTGTTTCCGGTCAGCTCGCGTCGTTCTTTCTGCTTTGGGGTGACACGGAGTCGGCCTTAAGGTGGTTCTACGGGGCCCAAGGTGCAGCTGCATGCAGCTAGGGTTGGGGCCGTGCCTAGATGCAGCGTCGAGCGAGGAGTCGGCCAAGCCCTGCAGAGCGGTTATCTGTTGCTTTGCATGCAATTGTGCTCCGTTAGTTGTCTCTTATTACTCGTCCTTTTTTCTCGCCGATTCGTCGACGGTCGGCGGTGTTCCGGGGCATGTTTACGTACCACCCGCCTAGAACCATTTCAAGTTCAGATTTTTTAACACTCATTGTATATTGAATGCTAGTATTAGCCTGGAGTGCTTTGTTTGGCTTCTTGTGGTTGTTCGTCTCTTCGATCGCGACTCGTCGACTCTTGCACTACACGACGTAATTACGGACCGTAGTACGTCTTATCAACTACAGACGTTAAGAAATGTACATGCGTTACTGGAATCGATGGCCGACTGAAGAGGCGTGGGCATCAATTAGACAGAGAAACTATTGTTAGACGCGGGCACTACGCCGTACCAGTGTCGGGGTCGTGCCCGCAGGCCAAGCAGATCTGTCGGCAGAAGTCATATTATCGCGAGAATTGCTGCCCTGGCAGACCCGACAATTAGAGGCCAGCTGTACGAGTCCAGTCACAGAAGGGAACAGATTGCGAGAACGTGGCCGTCACACACGGAACACAAGAGGGTCAAGGGGATGTCATGAGCATCAAGCAGCATCGCAGTCAGGGATGGAGCCACATCCGGAGATGTACGGCGGTCTAGTTCCCCCACGGGTACTCGGCGAGCGTGTCGAGGAAGCGGCGCGGGTTCACGATCCCGGTGCCGCCAAGAACGATCTTCTGCTGCGGGTTCGCTCGGTTGTACTCGCCGACAATGCGGGCCTCCTCGAAAGTGACACCACCAACAACAAACAGAACAACGGTTGCGGGCTCGTCAATCGCCCGCCCAACGAACGGGTACTTGTCGCGCGGCAGCCGGCTTTTCACGAGCTGCGCAAGCACAGACTCCAAAAGCGCCTTGTGCTGCGTGTACACGTTCTCGACGCCGCGGAGACCCTTGAGGCCCTGCTGCGCGCGCGTGAAGATTGAGCCCTGGCTGAACAGGTCCTCCTGCGGGAACCGCGAGCCGGGGCCGTAAACAGACAGCAGGGCACGCACGCCGCGGTCCAGAGAAGAGTCGTACGCACCCGTGCGCAACGTCTGCAGCAGCTGTTCCGTGGCGGACTGCGCGTGGTTGCGGTAGCGCAGCCCGTACAGGGCAACCAGCCGATACTTGAGCTGCGCGGGCACGCTGTCGGCAACGAGCAGCTGCTGGATGCTCTGGAGGTCAGCGGCATGGTTCTCATTGCACGCCAGGCTCTGCTCGACCTCGCTCACAGACAACAAGTGGTACTGGGACACGAGCCGGCTGAGCTCGCCAACAAGCGTGACGTGTTTCGTTGTGTTGTCCTGCAGCTTGCGGAACTCGGGCAGGCCATCGACGAACTTCTTGATGTCGGCCACGGTCTCGAGCTGCTCTGAGGTCTTTGTGCGCGTGCTGTAGTGCTGCACATACTCGCGGACGGCCGCGCCGAGGTCGCCGAAGTTCAGGAACATGGCATCGTTGAAGAACGAGTCCTGGTCCTGCGCAAGCACGACCTCGCGGTGCGACGCAGGCACGTCCGGCGCGCCGCTGAGGTCCACGAGGTTGTTTTCAATGCCGAGCAGCTCGTCCACCATGGCCTGGTAGGTCCAGTGCGACAGCAGCGGCGTCACGGGGTCGTTAAAGCGGTCGAGCACGACGACGGTTGTGCGCGATGCCGCCGCGGGCAAGGTTGCGGCGTGCTGCTTGAGCGAGGCGTCGACCTGCGCAGCAAGCCGCCTGCTCATCGCGCTGTTTGCGTCGTAGCGGATCGAAGCGTGGCCAGCGCGCAGGCTGCCGAGCAGCGCGAACAGAGAGTCCGCGGCCCGCTCCAGCGCGACCGCGTCCCACGAGCCGTCGGTGCCCCACACGTGGGTCTCGCCGCAGCTGAACAGATCGCCGTTGACCTTGCGCCAGTCGAGGAACATCTCCTGGACGCGCACGACCACCTCGTGGTCGTCCGCCTCGGCGAGCCGCTCGAGCTGCGACTTGCGCACGAGGTTCGTGAACACAAGCGTGTAGCTGGCGTAGCGGGGCACGCGCAGCTCGTCGATGATCGCCTGGATCGACGCCGAGCTCGGGCGCACGAATATCGTGCAGTCGAGGTGCCGGAACTTCTGGCGGCCGGCGTTCGCGACCTTGTCAATGAGAAACACGTCGTTTTTCAGCAACGCAGACTGCGTCGCCGCAAGCGACAGAATGGCCGTCGTGTCCGTGTCCAGCAGCAGGATCCGCGGCTTGCCATTCGGCTCGATCAGGCGCTCGACGTACGCCGATGCGACCGGGGCGAGCGACATCTCAGAGAATAAAATTTGGTAGGTGCGAGTCGCAAATGCGGAATCAGATTCAAAATCCAATGGGTCTTCGCGTGGAGAACTCGCCTAGAAGATTGACGAATTGAAGTTGGGTTCGCCTGTCAGTGCCCAGTTCGCGGTTCGGGCTGCTCCGCGTTTCTCGTTGGGAATTCAGCGGAGAATTTGGGACGCCCTGGGAATTGTGGACGGTTCGCACTGCGAGAACCGGCTGAGGCTGGGGCGAGGAGGTGGTTGGGCAGCGGACTGGGCTGTTTACGCGGGGTGCTCTACGCGGTGCTCTACGCGGTGCTCTACGAGGTGCTCTACGCGGTGCTCTACACGAGGTGCTCTACACGAGGTGCTGTGTGCGCTGCAAAGTGCGGAGTGCGCTGTGTGCCGTTGTGCGACTGTGCTGCGGGAGCGAAGCGTAGTGAGGCCTGGCTATCACGGGCCGGGCTGTGGGGTGCCGTAGGTTTGTGGGCGGCGCGGGTTTGTCATCATCTTCATGATCAAGCACAAGCTGGTGTTTCTCGGGGACCAGAGCGTCGGCAAGACGTCGCTGCTGTCGAGGTTCATGTACGACAAGTTCGACACGCAGTACAAGGCCACGGTGGGCATTGACTTCATGTCCAAGACCATCTACCTCTCGGACCGCACGATTCGCCTCCAACTCTGGGACACGGCCGGCCAGGAGCGTTTCCGCACGCTCGTGCCCTCCTACATCCGCGACTCCAACGTCGCCGTTGTTGTGTACGACGTGACGGACGCGAAATCGTTTGAGGCCGCCGGCAAATGGATCGAGGACGTGCAGGCCGAGCGCCAGGGCCAGGCGCTGATCGTGCTCGTCGGCAACAAGTGCGATCTCCAGGCGCAGCGCGAGGTGTCGAAGGAGGACGGCGAAGCAAAGGCGCAGCAGGTCGGCGCCATCTTCAAAGAGACGAGCGCAAAGCAGGGCTACAACGTGAAGCCGCTGTTCAAGAAGATCGCGACAGAGCTCGCGGGCATGGAGATCCCCCAGGCCGCAGAGACCCGCGAGCCCGAGGTCGTCGACGTCAGCGTCGAGCCCAGCCAGGAGCAGGCTTCCTGCGCTTGCTAGTTTAGCCTATCGGCCGTGAGTGGCCTAATACACTCATCGCCTCTCGTGTGCCGTGCATATAATATCCAGTATAGCAAAAGCATCCAACTCGGCACGTTGTGTCGCGTCTGCACGCACAGACCCGGTCCAATGGTCGGCGAACGGCCGCGCGCGAATGGTCTCGGTCGATCGGCCGCGCTCGCCCAAGCTCGCCAGTCGGCGGTGAAGGCGTGTTCTGGATCAACAGCAGTGCCTGAATTAGACCACCGCGTAACTGCAGCACCGCCGAACCGAGTGACTTGCAGGCTGGTCATACAGGGACACTGATCCGACGAATCGACCGGCTGGTCCGTGGATCAGGCGGTTCGCACCAGGCGGTTCGTGGATCAGACGGTTCGTGGGTCAGGCGGTGCCTAGAAGGCCACCGGAGCGTGCACAGCTCAGAAAGCATCTTCTAATCCTGGAACGCACCCGACCAACATGCCTGAATTCAAGTCCGCTTTCGATCCGCTTCAACGCTCCGCCGAGGTGTCATTGAAGCGGCGATCGGGGTCCTCGAGGTCCTAGACTCTTAAGGTTCCAACCAGCGTTTCAGCCTAGGGAGTCTAAAGCAGCTGGGCGTTACTCACAACATGAATACCGCGTTACGACTTTCTGATTGGTACCCAGACCAGTTGTCGGCCAGTGCGTTAAGTTTGGGACCTGATACACAGGACTCTAGAGCAGCTGGGTGCTACGCACAACACGAATACCGCGCGTCACGACTTTCTAATTGGCACCACGGACCAGTTGTCGGCCGGGGCGTCAAGTTTGGGACCTGATCGACTGTGTTCTGGCGAACACAGGATTCTAAAGCAGCTGGGCGCTACGCACAACACGAATGTGCATTTATAAACAGCACGAATGTGCGTTAGCAGCGCGAATGTGCGTCAGCAGCACGAATGTGCGTCACTAGCAACACGAATATAGCATTTACGACCTTATACTTGGTACATCTCGCAGACCGGTTCTCGGCCCGCGCACCTACTGGGTCGGCCCCTTGGGTCCTGTGCAGATTCTCGGCGCTCGCCGGAACAATACAAGATTGTGCAGGCCTCTGCAACAAGCATGCGTTTCTCCATACCATGAATAGCGCCAGTTACGATACCTGTACTTGGCACATACCAGCACAGACCAATCCGCGCGCCAGATCGATCCCCGGATCCCGCTATCTGGCTCAAATCACTGGTACGAGCACTGGATCCATTGAGCACTGCGAAATGTACTTCACACACCTCAGATCTCGGCAGCAATCACAAAAACCGCAGACCCATGGCCCCCAATGGCCCCCTCCCCCTTAACCGATTCTGCAGAACCAATGCTCCTCTACGGGCTACGAAACATCGGCTGAACTTTCAATCGCGGCACTATTTCGAATAGTTTAGTGGTGTCCGAATGCGGCCTTTTTCGCGAACAGGCCAACATTTCACGGCAGTTTCCAGGTTTGTTTACTTCTCGATCTATTGATTTTTCGTGCAACTCTGTCGGTTTTTCACGCCAGAGCCGCTCGTATTTTCACGAATCTTGGCATTGCAAAACATTGCAACGTTTGTTTCACATTTCATGGCTAAAATAAGCGCACGTTCTCGCGATCGAAAGAGACAAGTATCAAGATCGAGGCCTTGGCGGCTTGGGCTGGCGCCCTGGGCCGGCGACTGGTGCGTGTCGAAAGCTGCGACTAGCGTCGAGCTTTTTTTTTGTGTCTACATCCATTTTCTTAGTCTAAATAACACCCCATGTACTCAATTGCCCCACCACCGATCGATGGTTTTCGATTGCCCACCTGGCTTGCCACAAATCGGATCATCCCGCAAACCGCGCAACCATTCATATGCACGCGCCGAACGAGGCCGCGAGCCCGAGGCAACGAATCCGCGAAACAAACCTATGAAAAAATGGTCACTGCGAGCCATTACGTGGTTGCGACCGCATTCCAGCCGCATGCATGCCTACACGGCGGAGTTCCGTACCATCAGTTCGGCAGGCCGGTCCGTAGCCGCGGTGCCTTACACAACGACTCGCCCTAGACCCCTGCCCCATTTTATGATTAGCTGTCAGTGCTGCCAGGAACCCTGCGCGCCTCGTGGAGCCAGGGCAGGTTTTTTGCCCAGCGGAATAGAGAGAGCATCGCAGCGCGGATGCGCGGGACCCGTCAAGAGTCGAGACGCAGTAATAAGCAAGCCCTTGTGGGGGCGTCCGACTGAGCGAGCAGCCGGGACGAGAATGAGCTGCACTGAGCCGGAGCGTGGGGTCCCAAGCGAGCTGAAATACGAGCGAGCAATTGGGGAAGCAAGGCCGGGCAGATCCCTAACCAGTCCTGCATTTGTGAGCTCGCCCGCGATGACAATGGGCCTTACACTGGGTCGCTCCGCCGGTCACCTGCCGCAGGCTGCGAGCTTATTTCCCGTGAGGAGGGGAGCCCTGCGGGTCCACACCACGTGATGTGCCACGTAGCGACTGAAGGGCAGGCACGAGTCCAACCCCAGGGAGTCTAGACGCGAATGGGCGTGCGTGCGCCGTTCGCGAGGGCTAGGGCATACACACTGGGTACGGGCATCCATGGCGGGCCTGGGGACAAAAATATCGACCCGGGCCTGGCCCAAGGCTGGGCCCGCTCCGGAGGGTTCCTACAGGGCAAGAGTTCTGCACGTTTCATGCATATGCGACGCGGGGCGGCAAACTCCGGGTAGCACCACACCCCACCGGCTATTCGGCTACGAGATGGCCGCATGAGGCAGGAAATCAGCCGAGTCTTATTCTCAGCGGTTTTCGCGGCGATTGCGCGCCGGCGCAGTCGCCTGCGGGCCCATGAATTCCTGCGTGCTGCTCGCTCACGGCCCTGGCGGCCGTATCTATCACGCCAGGCACGTTACCGTCCCTGGGCAGGCCAGGGCCTTATTGGTGTGAATGACAGGCGAGGTGGGCGTGCATGTGGGCATGCATGCCCACATGCATAGAGGGCGCGATGGAGCAGGGCATCGCTGCCGAGTGGGCTCGCAGGGTAAGTGCAGGGTTTCAGAGGCCTCTGGTCACGGAGTTGTCGCCGTGCGCGCAAGCATGCAGGGGGGACGAGAAACAGACCGGCAAATGAGACGCCTGCGCAAGGGCTGATCGCCCGGAACCGATACGCGATGAGCGATGATTCCCGTGGCGCTGATGCCCAAAGCCGGCGGGGAGCGAGCCGCGGGGCTCAACTGGCTGACGCAGGCGGTGCGTGGCCGTGGTGCCAGCCCATACAGGGGGCATACGGCAGAGGTTGTGAGTCGGCTGCCGTGCGGTCATTAGGCGCCCCTGCTAGGATACGACAATGCCACCCTGCTGCATGCGGCCAACCCTATGCGGGGAGGGGCCGACCCTGGGGCTGCATGGCCCCTGACCGCCACGCTGCAGCGCGGCCACGGGCGCGGAAACGTCCCGAGATTTGTAACTAATTTCGGAAGGCCGGCGAGCGCAGGGCGTTGCGCAGTTGCGTGACCGCGAAGGCGCCACTGGGCCGCGCGGCCAGCCATGCAAGCGCCGCACGCGCGCTCACGACGGCGGCGGCGAAAATGGATTTGGACGCAGCTGAATGCCGCGCCGTGTGGTCCCCACAGCCCTCCTTTTTTTTCACCTCCCGCTGCGGGAGGCGCTCCGGTCAGGTGGCGCGGTCCGGCCCCTGCAACTCAGGCGCAGGGCGTGCCTTAACTCCCGCGCCTTACTCCCGCGCGCGATTACATAACTGTGCCGTTCGGCGCTGCGGCAATGGCGACCCTCACAGCTACCCTAGCCCGGGGTGCCTGAGGAACCCTTTTAGAACGTCTCGCGAGGCCTCGCGGCCGCCGCCGTTTGCCAAATACATATCTCGCCCGGTTCGGCAGTTTCCATTCTCCTCATCAGTTTGCGCACAGCCTAGGACTCGAGCAGCGCATTGCCCCCTTCTTTCTGTACCCCGCGCTCTCTAATACACTGGGCTCCTCCCGATGGCATCCACAACGGCGCCCGCTGAGGCCCGGCCTTCGGAGCCGGGCACTCTCGAGCTTCCCTCGCCGCAGACGTGGCCAAAGGCTCCTGTGGAGCTGAAACCAATCGACGTGGCCTCCGCCGAGGCGGCTTCGGGCCTGACCTCGCCGCGCACGGTGCCCACGCTGCCTGCCGGTGCGCAGGCTCCGGCCGGCCCCACACAAAACGAATCACAGACTTTCGCGAGCGCCGCGCATCCGCCGACGCCCGTCGAGCCCTCTGCAGGCTTGCCACGAGCCGTGTCACCGCCTGGGGCGCAGCAGCCCGCGGGCGAGGCGCAGGCGACCCCCCCAGACGCAGCCGTGCGAGGCAGCGAGTCTGCAGCAAGAAATAGCACAGCAGCACTGCATAGCGAGTCTGCAGCTCCCGGCGGGGCGCAGCCGCTGGGTTACACGGCGGTGAGCAGCGAGTCCGCGGTGCCGAGCGGCGAGTCGACGGCGGTGAGCAGCCAAGCGACGACGCAGCCGAGCAGCGAGGCGACGACGCAGCCGGGCAGCCGTGCGACGACGCAGCCGCTGAGCCCGGGCCCGCAGCAGTCGGCGAAACGCGCGCTCACGCCGCAGCAGCTCAGCATGCCCGACGAGCCCGCGCACGAGCCAAAACACGAGTCAGAACACGAGATCAAGCGCGAGCAGCCCCACAGGCCCGACCAAATAGTCGAACATGGGCGTGAGCAGGAGCAGGGCTTCAGGCCGGGCCCCGATCCGCGGAACGAGGGCGACAACGGGCATGAACAGCACGAACAGCACGAGGGCCACGAACAGAGGCACGAGCAGGGCTCTGACCTCCGGCACGAGCTCAAACACGACCCGAAGCAGGAGGTGCCGCTGTCGCGCTACAAGCACAGCCAGCCCGAGCATCTCACGAAGGCGAAGCGCGGCGGGAAGCTGTTCCAGTGCACGGGCTTCGGCGACTGCCGCATGTGCTTCTCGCGCTCGGAGCACCTCGCGCGCCACATCCGCAAGCACACGGGCGAGCGGCCGTTCCAGTGCAAGTGCGGCCGCGCGTTCTCGCGGCTCGACAACCTGCGCCAGCACGTCTACACCGTGCACGCGGGCGAGCCGCACAACTACCAGACAATCCGCCAGAGCCTGTCCACGGACATGACGCGGCAACGCACGGGCAGCTCGGACGTGCGCCAGCAGACGGTGATGCCGCCGCGGAACCTCAACGGCAACATGGTGCTGAAGGGCCTGTCGCCGCAGGGCCAGCCGTCGCAGCCGCCGGCGCCGCAGCCGACGCCGCAGAGTGCGCCGCCGCTGACCGTGCCCGCGCAGCTCGCGAGCCCGCCCGCGAACCAGTCGCTGCCGTCGCTGCCGTCGCTCACGCAGTCGCCGGCCCAGAGCCAGACGCCGAACGAGCACGGCCAGCCCGTCCCGTACGTCCAGCCCATGTACTACGTCAGCGACCCGAACCAGGTCTACGTGCCGCAGCCGCCCGTCCATTTCATGCCCCAGTACATGTCGCAGTGCGGCGTCCCCGTCCAGTTCGCATACCCCCAGGTCCCGTCCATGCTCATCAGCCAGTACCCGGGACAGGTCGTGCCGCAGCAGACCGTGCGGCCGGGCCAGGGCCCCTTCCAGGCCCCCCCGCTGGTGCAATCGCCGCCTTGAAGCGATCCACTATTTATTTTTATTAGACGTAGCTCAAATACACTGCAGCGTGAGACAATGAGTAAATGACACATAACTACGAACGTGCCCGCACGCGGCAAGACATGACAAGACTACGTGAAGATAAGGGAATGGAAAATGGCATGGCAGAACTTAATTGCATAATGAAAAGGAAGTGCGATAAGATGGTATGGTGAAGACATTATAACGCTCGGCAAGGAGCGGCAAGGCACGGCGAGACACGATAAGGCACAATAAGACACGGCAAGGCCAGCTACGGCTTCAGCCACCAATCGAGACCGCGGTGGGATCGCCGCTCCGCGATCTGCCCAGGGCCTCCCAGATAGACACCGAACAGCGGTTTGCTGGTGACCACGGCCTGATCCAGCGATCCACCAATGACCGCGGCCTGAGCCCGCAATTCTCGCCGAGCATCCGGCCGTGGGCGCCCAAAGCACGTCATAGACTCACCGCTCCGCTTTCGGCGGCATGCGCGGAACCTTTCGGCTACCCGCCATCCCACCTCTCGACGCATCTCCACGGATCTCCACGGATCCACGCTTCATGACCGGCGGCACAATTGCACAACCGGCACGAGATCTGTGCGAGGTTTTGCCGCATTTGGCAGTCGCGCATTAATTTACACCTATAAATTCTAAGCTCGGAATCTGTTTACTGTTCGCTCGGCCGCGGCTGCGTCCGTGCTTAACCCGCTCAAATGCAGTCTGATTATGCGCGCCGGCGATAAGGAACGAGGGCAAGGGCCCTTTAAGCACTGTGGGCGGGACCAAGCCGGGAACCGCGCTGAGCGGGATCGAGCACGGCAAGGCGCTGTAGCAGTCTTTTGGCACAGAGCAGCCCGCTGTCTGCCACGCTCGTCGCTATTGCTTTGCGACCGCAATCGCACAAAATGCGCGCTCCTTGGCCTCACGTGTGCGTTCACGTGTAGGTATCATGTGCATCACGGTGCATCTTAGTCACCAGGTGGCTGTCGTCGACGTCTTCTCCCATCCCCCTTCGCACTTGCTCACTTTTTGAAGACCCCCCGAAAGCGATCCCTCCGATCCGTCCCCCGATCCCCCGAAGTGAAACCCCGCAATGAATTACTACGTATCGTCCCCCGAGTCGAGCTCATCGGGCTCGTACTATGAGTCACCGTTCGGCTACGGCTCGCGCCCGCAATCGACATCGCCGACGCTGGCGCAGTCGTACCCGGCGTTCGCAAAATTGAGGCAGGAGGCCTGCCGCGGCTTCGAGGCCGAGGACGACCTCGAGTTCTGCCCTGCATTGGTTGCGCAGTCGCCGCTGCCGGAGACCGTGGCCGCGGCAATGACCCCGGTCACCCCGAAGGTGGCAATTTCGCAAGTCGGCTCCGTCCAGCCGGCCGCGGCCTCTGATGCCGTGCCTACAGTCGCCGTCCGTGCCCACAAGGCCCTGGAGATCATCGATCCGGCTACGGGCCTGCCTATTGGGCGTAGGTGAAATGACAGTTATGACCCCTAACTTATTCTGCTTAATTTATTCCGTGCAGGGGGACACCCCCTGTTGTATTTAGTACACTATTCGCATTCCTACTCAAGATTCGCTTCACACTATCCAATGCGCACGGCGTAGCCTTTTGGCGACGAGTACGCGTTGCCGGCACAGAGCTCGGTATACGAGAGACGCGACATACCGCGAGGGCCCGCTTCAAGCCGGTGCAACACGCTTCGCCGTTAGATCAGACTCGGAATTTCTAGGCTTCTGGGAACACTTCTGCCTTGCTGTGCATTATATTGAATGTACACCGTTGAAAGTACACCGTGCAATGCACTTGGCCCAACTCGTGGGGGTCAAATACAATCGCATGAGTAAAGAATTGATTGATCCGATCTTACTCTGTACATAAATATCCCAGACGTTCAACAATCTGTGAACACAGATCTATAAGATTATGATTAGTTGCCTCTATTAGCCAATTCAAATGGCTCATTGAGGGCCGGTCGGCGCCGGCAGGCGAAGCGGGGGGGCCACCACTAGGGTACGGATCATAGACCGGCGTGACCGGCAGACAGATCAAGAGGTATTCAGGCAGCCGGCAGGTGTCTATGGATATAGAAAGCGTATATGGAGATACTTTCCGCGCATGCAAAGTGAACTCAATAGCATACCGCTCGTACAGTCTGCGGCCGAGCTCTCAGCCCCAGCAGGAGGAAGCCGTGCAGGGCGGCACGCTCCGACGGGTCGAAGTCGTGCTCCGGCGAGAGTTCCCCCAATTTCTGACGTCGCTGTCGCCCTCGGGCCGCGAACTTTGGGTCTATAGGTTCCAGGAGGAGAAAGAGGGCAGCGATACGGAGAAGCGAGGATCCACGGTCGACATGTCGTCGGCCGCTCGTGTCAAGACGCCCGTGCCGGACTGGGCACCAGAATGGGCCCCCATGATCGATGAGATTCTCGATGGCTCGGACGCGGACTGTGTCGCACAGGGGGTGTTTCTGCCCCCGTTTGCGAGCGGGGCCGCGGCTGTCAATAGGGGCACCTCCATGTCAATGAATGCGCTACCGAAGGCAAACTTGTCGAGTTTGAACTCGGCTCACAACTCAACGGCGAAGCTGTCCTCCTTGCAAGCCGCGGGCCGCGACCCATTCAGTGCTCTCAGCGACCGCAGCAAATATGGGCCTCTTGTGCGCGCAATCGAGCTGAACCTCCTCGACTCGTTGCTTCGAAAGGGCGACCTGGATCAATACGAAGCCTTTGGGCCACGCGCAGCACTTTGCACGGGTGATGGTGCTGTTGTGCGCATGCATCCGATTCTTCAACAAGACGGCACGCTCGATGTCCGCATCACAAAGCAGCTCGCGAACCTTGTGCAGCAGCCAGTTCTCAGCACCAAGCTATCTACGTCGATGATATGGCTGCTCCCTCAGGGCAAGCCGGCCCGTATTATGACTTCATTGCGGTATGAGGACGCTGTCGAACCTGCGAACCGCGCTAGAGCGCGAGCGCTCTTCTATTTATTGAACACGTATTTTGTCACAAACGTGACAATGGCCCAGCTCGAATCCAGCCTGTGGATGCGTGTGAGCAGCCTCGAAACCGGCGGAGACGTGCTGTGGCCCGTGGTGCTCATTAGGGCTAGCACCCTAACATCACACATCCACAACCTTGCCCCGACATTCCCTAGAGGCATCCCGAGGCCAGGTGATGCGGCTACGCGCTTGGCCGCGCGATTCGATTCCGAAGGTGAGGCTGTGATACAGGCTCAAAATCGCCCGCTGAGCCGTCACTCAAGGACGCCGCAGAGGCCAATGGCCAAGCTGTTAAAACCGCCGCCGTATGCAGTGTTGGCAGATGCCATGGTCAAGGTCCGGCGTGAGCTGGAAAGCAGCGAACTAATGGATGAGGAGGGCGGCGTTGAGACTGTAGATTCCGAATCTGTGGCCAATATCCTGCATCAAACTCTCAATCGGCCACTGGCTCCTCCGCCATCGCCGAGGCCTGCCACGGCTCTGCCAAGTAGGGCCTCTACAGTAGCGCCAACGGCAGCGCCTACTGTGGCAGCATCCCCAGTAGGCTTGCCTTCGGCGAGTGCCACGCCTAATTCCGGTGTCGCGGCGCATTTTTACCCGACTCCCGCATACAACGCATCAACACACGGAACGCCGGCTGCGGGAACGCCGGCTCTTGTTGATCCGGACGACTGGATGGACGTCGAGAGAGATAATGAAAATGAAGTGGGTGATGCAGATTTCAATTTCTTTGATTTGCCATTGAATGACATTGAGGAGCATCCGGATGCCCAATCAATAAAGCCCGAGATCTCTCCCACAAGGTCACGATCGATCTCGGGACAGCCCTCAGCTGAAAAGTCAGACACAACATTGGTTAGTGGCAGTGAGTTTGTTGGTGATTTCGACCAGGATCTTGAAATCGCTGAGACACGGAGTCCTAAGCGGACGAAGTTCTCATCTCTCGATTTACACGCGTCTGACCTGGATTCTAAGTACAGTAATGGAGGACGATTCTTCATGCCCTCCTTCGATGATGAGGCACACGAACATGATATCAGCAACAATGCCGAAATTAAGGCCGTTTACTGGAGGGGCATTGGCTCGAAGGATATGAAAATGGCCAGCGAGGAGCCGAGCACGAGTGAGGACGAAAGCGACAGCGACCTCGAGGACATTATGATGGACGACGACACGAGTGATACTGGGCAGGAACCCATCATTTCACACGACTCGGAACCGTTGCCAGAGCACCTCTCAGACGTCGAAAATGCATGGCTTTTATCCATCAAGCATGAGGAGGCCTCGTATCTTCCGATAGACGCGTCCAAATTCGCAACTTTCCGTCTCCTTTTGACGCAAATCGTTTTCGATGGCGGGCTTTTGAGTGAACTCTATGAAGCTCCGGTAATTTCTGGAATCACTACTGTTGCGCCAGACCATGTAATTAAGCGCATGCCGTGGAATTTGACACAGCGTCCACTCAACGCGCCGAGCACCCCCAGGAATCAACGTTCTAAATCGTTTTCAAAATCTGGCGGACCAGGATCGCAGCCGGTCTCAACACAAGTATCACAACCTCGCAAAATTCAGCTACTTAGCCCACCTCTTGCTGCGGTGCGTCGAGGGGAATACTCTTTGCGGGCACGCATCTCTATCCTACGCTTCTGGAGACTCTTGAGCCTATCGCCACCGATACCCGAGGCTCCCAGCGCTGAAACCACGAAAGTCGCAGAGAATCGCATGGTAACGTGCATTCTTCTAACAATTGATACCCCTGCTGTTCTGGATGCAGCTAGACACACCCTCGACAACCTGAAAGCAGCGTTTGAGGGCTGCAGACTCGGCTCCATGGAACTACCAACTTTCGGGCAAGTAAAGCAGGGACTCATGCCCATCGAGGCCGATCTTGGGCACACTTCCGGAGACGTGATTGGAGATCTCTTTCTCACGGGATGCACGCAGCTGAAAAAACAATTACAGACGCTTACACAGTATGGCGACGAGTCTAACATTCTAATTTTGATGTGCTACCCTCCAGCGAGTTTACGCGGAGGCACACTGACTGCGATTGTACCCTTTCAGTTAGCTCAGGGCTTTGCCAACATCCAGGCAATGTACCCCATGGCTCAGTGGATGCTGAGCGGACTAGACCTGCTGGTAAGCCGCTGGGGCCACGATCAACAGATGAGCGAACTAGAGCTTGAACAACTGGCCATGCGCGTGTATTCGAGATTTCCTCATTTCCCGCAGCTGTTCCGTCTAGCTAGCTTGGTTCCTCACTCTCTGGGCTTGCAGTACTCAGAGGAAATGCCCCAGTATCTCATGGAGGACGAGCCAGTCTTGCACGTCGCATATCTGGTTGTCGAAGGCCGCTGGTGTATTGCGAGTTGGTCGGACCAATGGGCGAGGAAGCTACAGCTGGATATGTTCCAGCTTAATGATAGCACTGAACGCAGCTTGCAGCACGTTTTTGGAGAGATTTTGAAGCGTAGCCACAGCATTGCGAGGAGCATAAAAGATCGATCTGGATGGCGATTCAGCATCTCAAAGCTTGATGCTATGACAACTGTTGAACTGGCAGTGTGGGAACGGCTTATGCAGCCGGGCACTGTTGTCACCCTCATGGATATTCCGTATCCGCGAGGGATCATAATGGACGATATCGGGCTTTCTGACCATAAAGGTGGGACCAAGAATCCTGCTGCTGCAACCGAGGAGCTGTCAAGCGTCTCCAGCCCAGCCGTGGGGGCCTCGGTGCCGTCGTCACCGTCATCTACACATACAGTACCTGTTAGAACAGACGGGGTTATCGTTGATGCGAATGATGAAATCTATGGGATCAGTGTCGAGGCTCCCAAACCGGGAATTGGCCGACACGCCGCTGCATGGGCCCTGGGATATCTCGTGAGGCCAAGTGAAGAGGGCTATGTGACGATGGAGACACGTCTTCTTAAGGCTTACGGACTCAGCGTACTGCCGCGAGTCATAATGAGTCGTGTCGTTGGCCAGTTCCGACGACTCGCCAGCTTGTCTGAGTTCATGGGCATCACTTCGGAGTCTACTCTCGTTCCATGGCACGTTGTTGCTCTGCTGAAGCTTGAGGCCGCTACGCTAAAGCTTAATATGTAAAAATCACTTCGCCAGTAAGATTCTCGGTCGAGAGCGCACTTTCAAGGAAGAAGAATGCGAAGCCAGCAATTGACAACAACGCACGGCAACGTCTTATCCGCTGAGCGTGACTCACGCTGAGCTCTGACACATTTGACGGCCACTAAGAGTCATAAAACGATGAGCGACTCAAAGTGACATCAGAAGCATCTTTAGCCCTAGAGAATATCCTGAATTTCTATAAGAGCAAAGGAAAGCGATGAATTAGATAAAGGTTAGATGCAACGGCGATTCTCTTGATTCCTCCGCAGATGCGGGTCAGAAGAATTTGATCTGACCAATTCCGAAATAGCCGCCGAGACCTAACTGCGAAATGTACCCGCTGCGATGCGCAGCGCGTGGCATGACCAAGCAAGTCCGATATGCCGGATTTCCAATCTCAATATATCGGGCAAATGTTTGCTTGATTTAAATTAAAAGTATAGACATACATCACAAAAGCAAACACTTCCTGCAATATGCGAAGAGAATATAAAGCTCTCGCTAAAAAATTGACGACAGGTGAAAATCCGATCAAGTGATTACCCTAGCGGGTGAGATGCATAAATCCTATGCATTTACTAAGCAAAATGAAATAAGAAATGACGGAAGTGGCAAGCGCCCATAAATAGTCCGAGAAAAGAGCTGTTTTTGTAAAAACGCTCATTTATACATCCTGGTTAATATCAGCTCCTTATAGACTTGGCTGGTAGTTACTGTTTACGATGCTTCAAATCTGGCTTCAAAATCGGTCGTTGCGCGCCGATGCGATGGAGGTTCTCGCGGCTAACAAAGAAAACGCAGAGAAAGTGAACGACCCATATTTGGTGACTTGGACACCCGGAGATCCGCGAAATCCACAAAACTGGTCTCTTAGAAAGAAATGGTTTGTGACAATGGAAGTTAGCGCCATCGCCTTTGTAGTATCCCTAGCGGGAGCCATTAATTCAGGAGCAGATGCTGCAGCAGCGCGTAAGTTCGGAGTGTCAGCTGAAGTAATGGCGCTTCAAACTGGTGTTTTTCTTATTGGCTTCGGCTTGAGTGCCCCTGCCATGGGACCGTTGTCTGAGCTCGGAGGCAGATCGCCCGTGTACCTGTTCCCGTTGCTTATTTTTTCAGCGTTTTCTCTTGGATCCGGATTCGCGCCGAATATTCAGACGCGGGTGATTTTGAGATTCTTTGCCGGCTTCTTTGGAGCGGCACCGCTCAGCAACGCTGGTGGATCGATCGCTGATATGTCTGGACCAGTTCAACGGTCATATCTTTTCCCTGTATTCTCCTTCCTTGGCTTTGCTTCAATCCCCCTAGGCGCCATTTTTGGCGGCTGGATCGGAGAACGCACGAACGAAGGGTGGTGTGACTGGGTCTCCGCAAGTATTGGAGTTGCAGTCGTGATTATCTTGGCACTCTTCATGCCTGAGACTTTGAGTGCCCAGATTTTGAAGGCCCGTTCGGCGGAGCTGCGCAAGGCCACAGGAAATGATAAGTATACCACTGCAATTGAGCGGCGCCTAAACACCGGTTTCTACAAAATCGTGTTGAGTGCGGTGCTGCAGCCGATTCTGTTTCTCGCAACAGAACCTATCACATTGTGTTTTTCGCTTTACCTCACCGTTGTGTATATCATCATTTTTGGTGATCTAGAAAGCTATCCCATAGTGTTCTCAATGTACGGCTGGGACAGCGGCAAAACCGGTAGCGTTTTTGCAGCTGTGTTTGTTGGTATGTGCGTTGTTGGAGTGCTGACCCCCTTAACGTACAGAATGTACCAAAACGCATTTACAAGAGCCCAGGAGAAAGGCAAAGGCCTACCGCCGCCAGAGATTAGGCTCCATCTTGCCATCTTCGGGACTTGGACAATACCAATCGGGCTCTTCTGGGCCGGATGGACTGCGTATCGGAGTATCTCACCTTGGAGCCTGATAGTCAGTCAGTTTATGTTTGGTATCGGCTCGATTTGTTGCTTCATTTCGACCTACATGTATGTGATTGACGTGTACCAGGTCAATGCAGCCTCGCCTCTAGCTTCGTTAGTGCTCTTGCGGTACGTCACAGCGGGAGGAGGTGCAGTCATGTTCACAAGGCCCATGTTCAATAATCTAGGAGTCCACTGGGCATTTTCGCTGCTTGGGTTTCTCTCTGTGGCGGTCTCATTGATCCCGATTGTCTTCTACATTTACGGCCCTGCCATCCGCCGGAAGTCGAAGTACGCGATGTCGCAGTAGACATCTCTAAAGTTTGCTATTTCTGGCTCAATCTGACACATGCGAAGCAAAAGCGAGCTTTGCGGGCTTTCCTACCGACCACCTTACCAATATTCTTGTCAACGATTTATGAAGAAATGCCACATTAATAGAACCAAACGGTCACCGCCCATTAGAATGAATAAGGCCCAGGGGATCAACGCGATTTTGGTAGCATTCACTCCTGCCAAGCAGCCTACCGCATTTGCCTACTCGGCTTCTAGACGAACTGGCTCGCTCGCCAGTGTCCCGGACTAACGTTTTGAGTCTATAAAGAAACTTCCCTAGAAGTGCCATTCGCTTTGCTTAGACGAGTTGTTTAAATCAGAGAGGCTTGGGCATACAAAGCGAATACTGTCAAGCATGCGTCTACACAGGCGAGAATGGCCTTAGACGATTTACGACAATAAAAAGCCGACGTATACACAACGCTCCCCGAGATGCCGCGTTGCATTTGCTGAAAAATCCGAGCGATCGATACCATTTACAGCAGGTTTTTCCGGAGTCACGCCCGATCTGCAACGGTCAAAGCGTCAGCAGGGGTTTCTGCGGCGTGACAATGCAGGTACGGGCAGATCGTGTTCAAGGGTAACTTCCGAAAATGGGACTATTCGGAAGCTAGGATTCTGAGGCGCGTTTTAACTCGAAGGCCCTCAAAATTGTTGAAATAAAAAATTTTCGGCTCTCTACATTCAGCGGGCTCTCCGCTTGAACGAGAACAGCCGTTGCGTAAAGCTTCGGTGCATATGTTCGTATGCGCTGAGTAAGCGGATCGAAGGAAGATGCGGTCTCGAACTTGCAAACTGATCCCGACGCACCTCGGACGAGATCAGCTGTGCAATTTCGATACTCTAAGGCTGCTTGCACTCAAGGCGATAGTGGATTAGATAGCAGTTCGTTGATATTAGTTGGTTGTTAAGATGTTACAGGCGTGGCTCCAAAGCCGATCGTTGCGCGCCGACGCCATGCAGGTGCTCTCGGCAAATGCCGAGGCTTTAGAAAAGGCCGAAGACCCGTATTTAGTGAATTGGACGCCCGGCGATCCGCGCAATCCGCAGAACTGGCCCCTCAGAAAGAAGTGGTACGTGACCCTGGAGGTCGCAGCCATTGCGTTCGTAGTTGGCATGGCCGGATCCATCAACTCCGGCGCAGACGCGGCCGCAGCACGCAAATTCGGCGTTTCTGCCGAAGTCATGGCCCTGCAAACCGGCGTGTTCCTTATAGGCTTCGGCGTGAGTGCTCCTGCCATGGGCCCCCTGTCCGAGCTCGGCGGCAGACTGCCCGTGTACCTGTTCCCGTTGCTCATTTTTTCCGCATTCTCTCTCGGATCCGGGTTCGCGCCGAATATTCAGACGCGGGTGATTTTGAGATTCTTTGCTGGTTTTTTTGGAGCGGCGCCGCTCAGCAATGCCGGCGGATCTGTTGCGGACATGTCCGGCCCCGTGCAAAGATCCTATCTTTTCCCCGTGTTTTCGTTTTTCGGGTTCTGTGGCACCCCCCTCGGTGCGATCTTTGGCGGCTGGATCGGAGAGCGCACGGACGAGGGCTGGTGCGACTGGGTGTCTGCAATCTCGGGCCTGGCCGTGGTCATTGTGCTGTCTCTGTTCATGCCGGAGACCCTGAGCGCACAGGTGCTGAAGGCCAGAGCGGCCGAGCTGCGCAGCGCTACCGGCAACAGCGAGTACAGCACGGCGATTGAGCGCCGGCTGAAGGGGGGCTTCTACAAGATCCTGCTGAACTCGATCTCGCAGCCCGTTCAGTTCTTCGTCACGGAGCCCATTACGCTGTGCTTTTCGCTGTACTTGACGATTGTTTACATCATTATTTTCGGCGATCTAGAGAGCTACCCCATCGTGTTCTCGATCTACGGCTGGGGCAGCGGCAAGACAGGCAGCGTTTTTGCGGCCGTGTTTGTTGGTATGTGTCTCACGGGCGCGATGACGCCCATCACCTACCGAATGTACCAGACGGCGTTCGCAAGGTCGGAGAAGAAAGGTAAAGGCCTGCCTCCGCCGGAGATCCGACTCCACCTCGCCATTGTCGGGACCTGGACGATCCCTATTGGGCTGTTCTGGGCGGCGTGGACGGCGTACCGGAGCATCTCGCCCTGGAGCCTGATCGTCAGCCAGTTTGTTTTCGGGATCGGCGCCCTGTGCTGCTTCATTTCGACCTACATGTACGTGATCGACGTCTACCAGGTGAACGCGGCGTCGCCGCTCGCGTCGTTGGTGCTTATGCGGTACGTCACTGCCGGGGCAGGCGCGGTCATGTTCACCAGGCCCATGTTCACGCACATAGGAGTGCACTGGGCGTTTTCGCTGCTGGCGTTCCTTTCCGTGGCGATCTCGCTCGTCCCGATTGTCTTCTACATATACGGCCCAGCCATACGCCGCAAGTCGAAGTACGCGATGTCGCAATAGACGCGTGGGCACGCTTTCACCAGAGTTAATATGTTGCGCGACTCGCGACGAGTTTGCACGACCTGACTGACCGTATTGACTGCTATATTGACAGCCGAAGCGGTCGCTGGCGAGCTCGTAGCATTTCGGCTACGTCCCATGACACAGCCCGAATTGGCAATCGGGGGCCGAACACCAAATTTGGCAACCGAATCCGACGAACTCACAATCGGGCCGGTCAATTAATTAGCGAATACGCTTGTAGTACATATGTATAGATTCTAAAGGCCCCTATCGTTCGCATAACCCGCAGTCGACGCGTTGCTACGCCCCGCTATTGTGGGGGACCCTAATACGCGCGTGCAGCAAGCGGCATTGGCGACCGCGCACAGCAACACACACAGGCCTGAATTCTACCTGCTTTCGAATATGATTGCTATGGTAGCAGAACTAGGCTCTTTTGCCGATGATTGTGTGGAATGCAAGGAGTGAGAGCGTGAATAAATAGATACCCATGCGGCTGGCCTGGGTATAGATGCAAAAATGGCACTGCTCTATTGAATGTAGATGCAACGGCAGTTTCTCTAGGCGGAAGACTGCACGAGAGGCGAGTCCACGGCGACGCCCTCGGGGATTCGCGTGATCTTCGAAGCAGACGCGCGCTTCTCGGTCGCCGGCCTTGCCCGCGCGCTCTCGAGGACAGAGTCCGAGGGCTTCTCGAGTCGCTCGGACGTGAACTCCGAGAGCGAGCCCGTGGACTGGTTCTCCACGGCCTGGAGTGGGTGCACGCCATGGTTTTCGACCGAGGGAATCTCGGCGATCCAGTGCGCGATCTGCTGCGTGATGTATCGGCATGGCGGCGGGGTCATGCCCCGCAGGATACAGTCGTGCGTGCCATTGCGTTCTACAAAGCTGTCCTCGATTCCAGCCAGCCTTACAAACTCTGCGTCCTGGTCGGCAAGACACTCGATCTCGCCCCACACGCAGCAGGTGTTCTTCGGGAGCACGCGGCGCCAGAGCTTCGCGTCGGCCTTCAGGGGCGTGACGAGCGGGTCCCCGAGCTGGTCCTTCGTGACGTAGCTCGCCGCCATTTCATTCAAACGACGCTTAGAAAGTATGTCGCGCCTCGAGTTCATTGAGCCCGTCTGCGCCCCGGGGTCGACCCACGGCGAGACCAGCACACACCCCTTCAATGGCTTGTCGGTGACGGCGCGCGGCCCCTCGGTCTCTTGCAGGATCGACAGCGCGAGGTTGCCTCCGCACGAGTCGCCGAACAGTATGATGTTTTCGCACTCCTCCTGGAGCGCGGCCAGGCACTCGAGGGCCTGGTTGCGCTGCGACGGGTAGATCTGGAAGGGCGTGATCGTATAGTCGAGCACGAGCACCGACAGCCGCTGCTTGCGGAAGACGCGCGCGAGCTCGCAGATGTACTGGACCTGAGGCTGGCACGTTTTCAGCGCGTAGCCGCCGCCGTGGAAGTAGAGCAGCACGGGATCGTCTGGCGTGCGGTCCGGGATCTCGTGGACCCAGCGCGCGCTGAATCCCGGCAGTTCTGGCCGGAACTCGGCATTATAGTGCTGTAGCTTGCGGCGCGTGCCGTCGCAGCGGTACAGGAAACTCGACAGCTCCTGCTTCAGTGGCCGCACGCCCGTCATGATCCGCAGCTGCGCCAGCGTCGACGACCGGTAGCAATGGCCCATCACGCTGTCAAGGAAGGTGTCCCGGAACGGACGGCGCCTGCGCGGGCTCGCCACGGCGTTCGACACAAGGTCCAGCGTCATAACTACGGGCAGCTCGGCAACCGTCACGGCCACGGCCACGTAGTCCATCATGGACCGGCGGTCGCCCGCAAACGCCTCGGAATCACACGGCCGCGCGAGCTGCAGCTTCTCCATGGGCTGCGCCGCGACCCGCACGTCGACTTTGGCGTCCGTGACCTCCGTCATGGGTGACTTCACGTCCTCAAGGCTCTTCGCGCTGGCCAAGTCCGCAGCGCTTTCATTACCGTGGGCTTGGAGCATTGAAGTGTCGCGAGAGCTAGATTCACGATTCAAACGGCTTTTTGAGAGGTTTGAGGTACAGCTTTAAAAGGAACTGTGTGGCTTTGAAGCAACTTTTGTGCGTATTCGTGTTGATGCCATAAGCGATGCGTCAAGACGTACATTGCGTTTTAGGCCACCTCAGGGTACGGAGCGCATGCCATCGTGCATGGGAGTCATGGCCAGCGTGCACGCAGATGAAGGCCTTCTGCTGGCGGTATTGGGACATTTTACTCCCAGTACTCGTGGTACGTGGCCTGCGTAGCAGCACGCGAAATACGGAGAGCTCTGCGCACACAGCAGAGTACATAGCAGGACGTCTAAATCAGGCCGCTAGGAGAGCGGGTAAGGGCTGTATGCAGCTCGGAATACGCGCGTAGAGCCGGCCGGGATGGATCCGAAACATGTGCGCTCAGACGGCGCGAGTGTCGCGAGATGCCGCGGTCTATGGATCCATTCGGCGCTGCAAGATGTGCTACTAATGTCGCGTATGGATGGAACCACCCAGATTATTATACTTTTGCAGTCCGCTCGAACAAACCCTAATCGTACGACTATACTTTCTCGCACATAATAGGGCTGATTGAGGGCAGGTGACACGCTTCTCGCCCTACTCCCCACACCACATACCCGAGCCCCAATGCGGCGCGAAGGGTCGCCCGATATGCATCGATCTCGGAGCTTAATGGCACGGCTCATTTAGACTCCGTGCAGCAAGCAACCGATGAGCTGCTAATAATAGCACAGACTTCGTACGGCTCCGCAAGCGCAACGGCGAAGCCGTGAGACTTCATAGTTGAGTTGATAGAAGTGCCTATACTGCGGACTCGCTCAGCCCCACATCAGCAGCCCCCCTCCCCCACAACCACCGTTTGGCCGTGTGGGCACTCACCCCTCGCTCCTCGCATTCCTATCGGCGGCTCTACCCGCTGAGAAAGGGCAGCCGAAATAACCAGGGTAAGGTCTCCCAAAGGGTAAGCGCGAGCTCGCCACTCTCGTTTCCGGCGCCAACGGCGATGGTAGAGCTAGACGAAGACGGCAAGCCGTGCCGGACATGCAATTCATTGACTGATTTCCAGAGCGCAATGTTTGGGAAGGGCGGCTCCGCCCCGGCGCTGCCCCTCGCGCCGTCAGACTCTGCTGGGGCCCCCACCTCCTTCAGTGCGGCCCCGAGGAGCTCGGGCTCAGCGAAAAGTTCAGCCTCAGACCCAAGCTCAGACCCCGCAGCGGGACTGGCAGCCAGCATACCGGGGGGATTCAAAGAACCCCCAGACTCTCTCGAGCTCGGTAATAATACATGGACTTTTTTGCATAGCCTCGCCGCCTACTACCCGCTGCGGCCAAGCTCGGTCCAAAAACAGGAAATGCAGCAGTTTATCACGCTGTTTTCGCATTTCTACCCCTGCAAGCCCTGCGCTCGGGACTTCGAGCGCTACGTGGGGGAAAATGCCCCGAATGTCGAGAGCAGGTCGGATCTCAGCATTTGGATGTGCGACGCGCACAATGCAGTAAACACAAAGCTGGGAAAGCCGACTTTCGACTGCAAGTATTGGCAGGCGCGCTGGCGTGAAGGCTGGGACGACTTTCTGAAATCGCAAAAGTAGGTCAGGAACTCTCAATGCCTTGGCCCTTCGCTGCTTAATTGCGTCTCAGTTGCGGCCAACTTGTAGCCGATTCGCAGCTTAAATTGTACATAACTTTTCTATCTAAGTCCAGGTCACTGGTACAGAGCCAAGTTCAGGGGTACAGTGGCCCCGCGACCGCTCGGGTACCTACGCTCGGTGTTGAAATGCCCCGCCGGGAACTGGCGCGGTTGCGGGAGGTCGTTTCGTTCTCTGAAAGCAAATCGCTTGTCTTCGATCTGTATTCTCGTCTGCTCCTGCCTGACGCTCCGTTGCGGGGGCATATGCATCCCGTTGTTCGCGGGCGGGCCAGGGGCCGGGGGTGGAGCACGGCGGCCTGCGGGCTCTACACCGGCCGGGGGTGGTGGAGGAGGGGGCGGCGGGTGCGAGCTGCTAGAAGACGATGTTGATGTCGACCGCGACGGAGCGCTTGCAAAGTTACCCGGCGGAGGAGGGGGCGGCGCCGGGGCTGGTGACGGCGGTGCAGCTGCCCCTCTAGGTGCTGGCGCCGACGGGGCTCCTGGTGACGGCGGAGCCGGTGCTCTGAGAGCAGCCGGAATTCCTGGGGCAGCGCCTGGCGGGGCGCCTGGCGGAGCACTTGGCGGGGCACTTGGCGGGGCACTGGGAGGACCGCTTGGAGGTGCAGCTCGTGGCGCAGAGGGGGGTGCCATTGGAGGGGCTGCTGGAGGGGCTGCTGGTGGAGCCGCTGGCGGTGTCGCGGGAGGCCGCGATGATGGCTGTGATGGAGGGGCTGGCTGACCATTCGCGCGAGGAGCGCCGCCAAACGGCGCAGTTGGGGGAACCGGCGGCCCAGACCTTGGGATAGCTGGTGCACCACCAGGTGGGGCGGGCGGTGCTGGCGGTGCTGGCGCCCCAGGAGCCGCTGGAGCCTGTGAGGGAGGCGGGGGCGGCCTTGTGGAGGACGCGTTGCTGCTTGCGCGCATGCGACTTGCATCGCTTGGCGGGGCCATGAACGGCGGGGCCGGGGGAGCCGGGGGCGCTCCTGCAGGCGAAGGACTCGGCGAGCTTGTGCTGCTGGCGCTTGTCATACTAGAGACGCTCGTAGAGCTCGCTCCGCGCGAGTGTGAGGGCTTCAAAGCAGGTTTTTTGTGAGCGATTTCAGCCAAGTTTGGTTTCGCGGGTTTCGGCTTCGTGACCGCAGGGGGTTTCTTGGGGGACGCTGGCGCCCTTGAAGGGAACGGTGGAGCGGATGGCGGAGCGGATGGCGGCACCTTCGGAGCCGTTGATGGAGGAGCGGGCGCCCCTGGAGCAGGACCACCTGGAGCAGGAGGAGCAGGGGCACCTGGAACCCGCGGGGCACCACCAAATGAGGGTGGTGGAGCCGGTGGGGCAGGAGGGGCGCCAGAACTCGGGGGAGGCCGGGCACCGGGGAACGGGGGTGCAGGAGGCGCGGCGGGAGGTTGTCCCGGCACAGAAGGAGCCCCGCCAGCCGGGCGAGACGGGGGAGGTGGCGCGGAAGGAGCGGATGAAGGCGGTCCACTAGGGGGTCTGCCTCCAGGCACCGCAGGGGCACCACCTCCGAATGCAGGTCCCTTCGGGACGGCCGGAGCACCGCCCGTAGAGCGTGCCGGCTGGGGGGTCTCGGCATGTCCCGAGGCCCCGCGCTTTTTCAGTTTCGCGCCTCCCAATAGCTCAGCAAATAACGGATTCGCAGGCATCTCTGTGATCGGCGTCGACTCAGGCGCAGCAGTTGATGGCGCCGAGGGCGCTGATGGCGCCGACGGAACAGCGGGGGCTCCTCGCGACGGTGCCGACGAGGCCCCTCCCTCAACAATGCGACCCCCTGTATTGGCACTGCTACGGTCGTCTGTTTGCCGAGGTTTCAACTTCATGCGATTGCCTTGCTGGATCGAGCTCAGCAAATCAGTTGGCATCGGTGCACCACCGCCGCCAGAGTCACCTCCATTGCCTTTGCTGCTCCCTCCAAGTCCTCCAAACAATCCCGGAGGGGGCGGGGGTGGGGGCGGTCCAGGCATTTCTTCGAATTCTTGGCGCTGCGGTGTTGGCTGCTGGTTGACGAGCCGGTGCAGCCCCCGACTTCGTGGGACCCCCCAGCCCAGCTAGGCCCAGCCCAGCTCACAGTTGAACATATCGCGGCGCCCTAACGTCTTTTCTGAACGGTTAGCGAGACGAAAATAACTGACATCGTGAGATCATGAAATAAGATAAAAATATTGAACAACGAAATTACGAGATAGCAACATAAAATTGCGGGTTTGCGGATGATACATTAGAAGTTCGCCGCGTCGACGAGCGGAACATGACGCGCAATGGTCGTAGATAGCAGTGATTGGGATCTAGAAGCGCACGCGATCGGATCTAACTTGGCGCGAAAGCAGCGACGGGAACGCAGTCCGCGGCCTGATTGTTCAATGCTGCTAACGAAGGTCGCAGGCAGCGGATCTGGCCGAAGACAGGCCGCCAATGCCGTCTGCTGCATTTGTAACATCCGTGCTTTTCGTCCCGCGTGAATTGCGATCTTCGAGATGCGAACTAGTTTAATTTTGTGTTGATCCAAACAGGCGCCGCCAGGAACCCGACAGCGGAGGTCCTGGTCATAGACTCCGCACTGACTAAGTGCGTTTCATCGGAAGGCCTGATCTCTATTTAAATAGACTAGAACGTAGATCGCGGACGAGATTCGGGGTTGCCATGCCGCAGATGCAGTTCAAACCGCTGGGCGTGCAGGGCCGAGCGCAGCAAGCCCGGCGCAAGCTCGAAATGCTCGAGGACGGCGCGGTTCTGCGGATCGGCAAGTCGAGTCTGCAGGTCTCGCGAGAGAGGCCCGTGGCCGTGGCCGCGTTCGATCTCGACGGCACGCTCATCACGACAAAGAGCGGGTACACGTTCCCGCGCGACGGCCACGACTGGAAGCTGCTTCCTGGCGTCGAGGAGGGGCTGCGCGCGAAGCTCGCGGAGATGCGATCTGGCGACGCGCAGGTCGTCTGCGTGCTGTTCACGAACCAGGGGGGCGCGATCCCCGCGCTGAAGGCGAAATCGTTCATCAATGTGCGCACGAAGCTCGAGGGGGTCGCGGATCGGCTGCGGAACATCGACGTTGTGTACGCCTCGCTGCAGATCAAGGACCCCGCGGTCAAGGCGCGGTTCCGCAAACCCGGCAGCGGCATGTTCGACCTGCTGAAGCGCCAATTGGGCGACATCGACATGGACGCGTCGTTCTTTGTGGGCGACGCGGCCGGCCGGCCCCAGGACCACAGCGCGGACGACAAGGGCTTTGCCGAGGGCGCGGGGCTGCGATTCTACACGCCCGAGGAGTTTTTTGGCGCGAACAAAACCGAGAACAAGCTCAAGGAGCCTGAGACGGAGCCCGAGAGCGAGCTGGAGAACAGGCCCAAGAACAAGCCTGCGAATGAGCCTGAAAACACCGAAAAAGAGCCTTCGAGCGATATAGCAGACGCAGACAGATGACGCCCTGCAATTAGCGTGGAACCTGCCCGATCTGCCATGCAATACATACTAGCTTAGAATACAGCATGCAGACCAAGCACTGTCACAGACGCTATGGATCGAGATGAAGCGTGCCAAGACAAGCACCCGCTGGTCCGGGCCTGCTTCATCCAGACTCCACAGGTTTCATGAACGCCACGAAAGCCGTTCTGGGCTTCGAGGCCAAAATAGAATGCCAGTGTCCCCACTAGCCGATCCAAAGGAAACAATTTTATTTACTCGATTAGTTTAATAAGTTAACCCCGAGAGTCTGGACGCTGTATTCACAGAGGCTGCGTTTACAAGTCCTGGACGATGGTGCCCTTCTCGGAGACGTAGATACCGTCCAAGAACTTACGGATATCCTTGTTGCGGGGACGGCAGCTCTGCTGGATGGAGGCGGCGGTCTGCGAGACGTTCTGGAGGTCGTTACCGCTGATGATGAGCTCACCCTGCTGCTGCTTGTTGAGCTCGATGGTGACACCCTCGAGGGCCTTGATAACGAAGCCCTCCTTGCAGCCCAAGTAGTTCTTGATCTGCAGCGAGCCGTCGGCGCGGACGTCGAGGTTCGGCGGGAAGAAGGCGTGGACACAACGCATCTTGTACTTGTAGCCCTTGGTGACACCGACAATCATGTTGTGGATGATGGACTTGACGGTGCGGATGGCGGCGACCTGCTTACGGTTGCCGTTGACAATGAAGATCTTGATCTGGCGGTCGCTGATCTTCTGGAAAGTGATGTCAATGTGGTGCAGGCTGTTGTGCAGCGTGCCACGCGGGCCCGTCACGGTGACCTTGCGGGCCTTGATCTGGACAGTGACGTCCTCGGGGACGTTGAGGATCTGCTCTTGCTGGATGAAACGCATGCTGGTGCCGAAGTTCAGGAGCGGAGGATGTGGTGATATTTCTCAGGACGGGACGTGAGTGGGTTGGGAGTGAAAAGTCTGTTGCCCGGAGCCCTACATCACATAAGCAAAATCACATGGAGCGAGTGCGATAAACCGCCGGCGCGCATTAAACGGACGCGGACAGTAAACGGACAGTAAACGGACGACTATGAGCAATAATGTTCGTTATTTGACCCGGCTGGAACAGGCTGGGCTAATATATACAATACCTTTTGTCATGTGTTACTCCCTGCCATAGGCCGTTTTGCGGGCACGAGAGCCATAGTTGAGGCAGTTAGGCAGACAGTACTTGACCATTGTCAACGGAATATAAATAAATATATATTTATGGGCACTGAATTTACATACACACAGACTAGGCCGTTGATTTGCTTTACGTAGGCTATCAACTATTAGACATTGTACTGTGCGCGATCCAACGCGACCTATCGCTCACAATTCATTGCGGTACAATCTAGCCTCTGCGCGATGCACTAAAATCCACTAGACACGCATCAAACTACGTGGATGCATCAGACACAGGCCTCGGCATAGACCCAATAGACGTAGACCCAGCAGACATAAGCCCATTAGGCGTAGGCCCAATAGACATAAACACATTATATACGAGTCACACCGTGCACACCGCCATGAAACACCAGGCTACTCCTGGCCGCAAGGATCCATGGAGCAAATAAACATCTAATTCAAACATCGACCTGAACAAAAATAAATACGGAAATCAATCAAATATAAAGATCAGGTCCAGGACTGCACACACATAAGGCCGCCCGCTGGCTGTGCTGCGCGAGCTGTGCACAAAATCCCACAAACGCAAAACCAATTAAGCCTCCAAAGCATTCGTTATGCCGCACAAACGCTAGGCTTCAGCGCTCTATGCTCACCGCGAATCGCGTGCCGTATTGTGTGCCTAGGGCCGGCGCGAACCCCTGCCCCGAGATGACGAATCGCAGCGCTTTCGATTCGCCAAGCCATTAGCCATACACAGAATGCTTTCGCTGGCTCGGAACGCGAGGGTGAACACGGGCTTCCGCCCCCTGGCGCAGCTGCGGGGGCTCAAGTTTCTCGCGAAAGACTACGCCCCGTCGCCGGGGTTCAGCAAATACAGCGCCGAGCTCGAGCAGGCGATCGCCGACGCGGTCCACAAGGTGCCGGCCTCGGCCAAGCTGTTCCAGAAGCCGGACGGCTCGCCGCGCAGCCCCGACGACGCCGAGCTGCAGACGGCCGCGGCATTGGGCGCGCTGACGGGCCAGTCGCGGGCGACGCTGCTCGACAAGTACCGCATGACCCCCGCGCAGAGCCTGCAGTACCAGGAGAACTCGGGGCTCCTTGACCCCTACTTCCTGCACGGCCGCCGCATTCTCGACAAGATCCCCGTCGAGGACCCGGCCACGGGCGCCGTCACCTGGCAGGTCATCCGCGAGGGCCAGAAGGAAGGCTGGGAAAACATCATGTACTACCTGTACGTCCCGGGCCTTCTGGCCGCCGCGGGCCTCTACTTCTTCCTCGACAAGTCGAACCTCAGCGACTGGGCTCTTGAGGAGCTGCGGCTGCGTGCGCAGGAGAAGCACGGCGACACGCTCGAGGACATCGCCGATCCGGCCGAGCGCAAGCGCCGCGACGACCTCGTGGTCGAGCGCATCATCTCGGGCGACTACGACCGGCTTGCGGGCCTGCGCAAAAAGGGCACCGATCTGCCGACGTCGCTGTTGTAGGCCCACTGCGGCCGAGACGCGGGCCAGTGCCAGACTCGTAGCAGATCGGCACACCAGATCGGCACACCAGATCGATGTGCGGGTCTGATCAGCAGATCGGGCGCAGGCCCTGCAAAGATCTTATGCGGGGCATTAGAGTGTGCTGAGCAGGCCAGCAGGCCGTGAAGCAGACAGTGCTGGCCGAACGCTGAGCAGGCCGTGCTAGCCGACGCTCGGCGTGCAACCCCAGCCATTTACACAGATTAACCGTGAAAAGCTATATAAGTGGCTCAACCATGTTATACTAATCGAATCTCAGTGCGCTCTGGATGTGCTGTATGTATATGTGCTATAAATGTACTACATGTACGATTTCGGCAACTGACGCGGCTGTGCCTGCTGCGGCCCACATGCGGTCGCACCATGTGCGTTGATTGAAATATATAGCACTATTAAAACAACGTATTCCTATTTCAGCACCAGCCAACTCCATAGCAAGCGCGAAATCCTCGCGATGCATACCCAACCCCGCTTATCAGTCGGCACGGCGGCTAGCGACATTAAAGATGACAATGTACGAGGACCCGAAACCGCCGTCATATTCCGACATCTCAGCCAAAAATAAAGGCGTGCCGTTGACCACGACCAACGAGTTTCCGGGGTCCGAGATCATCGACTTCCACGGCGTCGTCTACGGATCGTTCGCCTGTAAACAAACCCAAGGCTCGCAGCCCAATAGTGTTCGCGGCGATATCGGGGAGCACTACAAATACGCAGATCAACTGAAGGTCGCATGCGGAGAGGCCAACAAACGTCTTGTCGCAGAGACCTTGGCGGCGGGCGGCAATGCTGCACTCGGAATGCGGATCGAGGTGACTTATCCTGACCAGAACCGGATGCAAGTCATCTGCTATGCCACCGCCGTTACAATTGCTCGCAAACGTGCAGCCAAATCATGAATTTCAGCCAATTTTTTTTCGGGTCGCGATCCAGTGCGACGTTTATTTCTGTGTGAATGGACGCAGAGCTGGCAATGCAGAGCTGGCAGTGCACCAATTGGCACGAAGTTGCAGTGAATGTTCTGATATGTAGGACACTAAGTTAAGAGTAGGCTGGGTGGAAGGATGCAAACCAGTACAATGCAAGTGCGAGCGGCAGGACGCCAGGATCCAGGAGTTCGCGCCAGGATTTAGGAGCTCGTGCCAGGATTTAGGAGCTCGTAGGATTTAGGAGCTCGCGCACCTGTTCTGCCCGCTGCGCTGCTTCATGCTTCTATGCGCTCATAACAAGAAACACGGCACTGCCCGGCGGGATAAATAGATGGCTACTCGTGGACCTCCTCCAAGGTGTCCTCCTCGCTCATTGCGGAGATCGTCGAGCTGCTCGAGGGCCGCCGGCGCTTCTCGGGGGATCCGAATTGCGGAACAGAGGTCGGGGCCGGCCGCGTGAGCTGCGGCGGCACCGCGAACGGCGAAAACGGCGCGGTGAACGGCGAAAACGGCGACGAGGCTCCGTACACGGACGGCCCGCTCGAGCCCTCCATAGCCCCCGGGGGCACGAGCCCGCTATGCGGCTGGATGCCGCTGCTAAGGACCTGGCTCGCAAGCACCTCGAGCGCACTAAGCGGCTCGCTCCCCGAGGGGCTCGAGGGCAGCTGTGTGTTTATGGGCGGCGGGCGCGGCTTCTCCGCCATGGGGCTCACGGACCCGGGCGCAGAACTGGCCGCCGGCGCAGATCCTGGCGCGTGCGCAGGCACCGGTGCGGGTATTGGTGCCGGCCCGAGCGCCGAGCTCGGTCCTGGCGCGGATCCGGGCCGGCTGTCTACCTGCATTGGCATGTAGCCCGGGTCCGCGTAGGGGAACCTCGCGAACTGGGCGAGCACGTTCTGGAGCTCGGCGATCCGGTTGTCGCGCGCAACAAGCACCTCCTCGAGCTCTCTGAGCCGGTGCTTCGTGCGCTTGAGCCGGCGGCGCACCTGCTCCGAGTCCATGCTGCGGTCGAAGCCCATGATATCAACGAGCAGCTTCTCGATCTCCTTTTGCTGGATGTTCACCTCGACGCCATAGCGCTGCTCGGTCTCGGTGCGCTCGATCTCCAGAATACGGTGCTGGAACGCATGGTGCGCGGCCAGGGTCCGGAAATGGTGCGCGGCCTTGCGGAACTGCTCGCTTTCTTGCAATGCACGCACGAGCGCGTCCTTCGCGGTGTCAAGATCCGAGATCTGAGACGCCTGCGTGGCTGTCATCATCACTGTTTGCAACGGAAGGCTGCCCATGCTGGCCGGGTTGCCCAAGTCGACGAGACCCGTGTCCGAGCCGGAATTGACCGAAGGCGCCGGCCGCGCGCGGAACGGCGAGAACTGCCCAGTGCTGCGTTGGCCATGCTTGAGCGACGGCCGTCCGGGGGTCATTGTTCCGGCGGTCAGCGCGCTGTGGTGCTTCGCCCTGCGGATCGGGCTGCTAAGGTAGACGGAGGCCGGGTGTTTATAGGTCGAGGGGCCCGACGGGGTTCGCGGGGCGCGCTGAGCTCGCGGATCAACGGCATTGGGCTGCGGCGGCTCGGGCGTTCGCGGATCCACGGTGTCGGCATTCGCGGCCGGTGGGGGAGTTGAGGGCCGACCAGGCACCGCCTGGTCAGGGAGAGGGCCAGCCACGTCCTGAACAGGTTCGGCGGCTGAAGGCGGCATGTTCAAGCGCCCAGAATGCACCAATGAGGCCGTCAACAGGCGGGTACAGAGTGTTTATCTACAAACGGCTGCGTTTGCGCTTTGTTTGTGCTGAACCGCGCGTTACGTGCATATGCACCCAACGTAAGCCACCACGATACCCTCAGCCGAAACGGTAACGGCGAGTTGGGCGGCCTTTCAATAAGATTTAAATGAATTAAGGACTAAATTTCGGACACTTAATTGTAAGCGATATTTTTGCTTCCGGAGTGAGGGGGCCGAAAATAGGTTGCCTAAATAGGCAAGTTTGGGGGGCCGGATCCGCGATCTACGGAGATCCTCGGTTGCATGGGCCGTGGTTCGTTAGAACGCGCAGTTATACGAGCGCTCTGATTTCTGAACAATGTCTAGAAAGCAGTTGGCAATGCTCGTGATTGAATAGATGTGAATGCCGTTAAGACGAAACAGCAAACGCTTAGTTAGAGAAATAGCCAATGGCTCGCTGGGCCAGCCGCTACTCCACGACAAGCGCAGATCAACATGATGCTACTCAAAGCACTCGGATCAACAAAAATATCGGGGCTAGCGCTTCTTTGATCCCCGCGAATCGATGCGCGAGCGCTCTCCGCTCGGCGGAATGGCTACCACCAACAACTCATTGGTCCGTGTAAATTCCTATTGCTAAATTCTATTTATTTCTACACCGCTCATGGCCTGGTATCATTTGTTTACTGGTGCGCGAGGATGGCCGCCCTGCTGCCTTTGGGGTATGGCGTGCCCTACATAGGTTCCGAATACAGCACGAGGCCAGCATGTCGATCCAGTTCGACTGGGACAAGCTGACTGAGGACGGCGAGCAGATCGAGAACCAGATCTCGCAGTTTCTGCACGACCAGTTCCAGTCCGTCGAGCTGCCTCCCTTTATCTCGTCGCTCTCGGTGTCGAGCTTCAAGCTCGGTAGCGTGCCCCCCGAGATAACGCTCAAGCACTTCTCGGACCCGTTTCCCGAGTTTATTGAAGCTGATCGCGAGTTAGACGAAGAGGAGGAGCTCGCCTCGCCCTCTAGCGCCGAGAATTCGGGCTCCCTTCATGCTGGCGGGCCCTCGCCCCCTCAGTCACCGCCGAGCGCACCAGGAGCCCCGGATTCCACATCACCGGCCCTCAACTACACGATGATTGAGGAGGAAAGCGTTACAGAGGCGGAGCCGGGCCCGTTTGACATCCAGACGTACGTCGAGCTGAAGTATGCGGGGGACATGCAGCTTGCGATCTCCGCGACGCTGCTTCTGAACTACCCGGCCCCTTCGTTTATTTCTCTGCCACTGTCGATAAAAGTCACGAACATCGACATCCACTCGCTGATTGTCGCTGCCGTCGTGCGGAACCGCGTGCATCTCAGCGTTTTGAACGATGTGCCTAAGGATGATGCTCTTCCTGCCGACAAAGTCAATGTCATCCGCTCAATGAAGATAGAGAGCGAGATCGGTGACCATGCGGACCACGGGGCCATGCTGCGGAATGTTGGTAAGGTCGAGAAGTTTGTGCTCGAGCAGCTGCGCAACGTGATCCGGGACGAGCTTGTCTGGCCCGGATGGCTCACCTTAGAGCTGTGAAGTACCAACGCAGTTCGCACACGCATGACCAAAGCATTACTGTGCACGCAATTAGCTGCACGCGTCTGGATCCAACAAATTATCTAGGGGGTACCGAGCAAACATGCCTCTCTAGAGCTGTGCTAATGCCAAGACCGACGCTGTCTTCGCTGCAGACTCACTGAAAAGCTGCCTTTGCCTGAAAGCGTAGTCGCTACTATACTGGGGGTTATGCATCCAATAATTCTGAACCAGCATAGCTTTCTAAATTGGCTTCTGCATGTTATGGCAATCCAATCCCTTCAATGCTGTAAGAGCACTTAGCAGCAATTGCACAACAGTTTTTCACAATCAATATAATTGATGTATAAAAGCCTGTTAAATGCCATGAAACACAAATCTCAATCAAAATTCACATATTAATTATCAGGCCCCGCATACCAACCTTTATAGCTGAACGCCTCTTGCCTAACCCAGCTGATCTTTGCCATGAGCGAGCCGCCAACGGATCAGCGACGCAAACGCCATCGCAGGGGCCCCAAAAAGGCTTCAACCGAAGCGAACGGCGGATCGCAACCAGGGGCAGCCGAGAAATCGCAGGCGCCCCCGACCGCAGCTGCGGATCGAGCTCAAGAACCGACGCCGACCCCCGATCAGGCAGCAATCGAACCTAAAGGGGCGGAGTCGAGCAAATCAAACAAATCTAATAATCGAAGGCGATACCAGCGCAAGCCTACGCAGCGTCGGACGGAGATTGACGAGCTGCGGGCGAAGTTCAAGGTGTTCTCCATCGATCCCGAGATCTTCCGCATTCTGCTAACTCCATCCGACCCCGACTTCGCATTTCCGCTGCCGTTCCTCGACTTTGACCTGCACGTCTCGCGTCACTACCCGAATCAGGGACCCCCGCCGTATATTTCAGTGAACAACGATGATATTCCCCGAGGAAACTCGGCCAACATCGAGAAGGCATTTCCTGCATTCGAGGGCAACTTGGCCGATAAGGTCGCGAAGCTCGATACCGAGCTCGAGCGTTTGCTGACCATGCCGGCTGCAAGAACTCTCACCATCGTTAGAGGCAAGCCCAAGCCGCCCAAGGCCGCCGCCGACGCCATTGAAGATACGAAAACGAATATCATGGCCGACAAGTCGGGGGTAGCCACCGAATCAGGCAAGTCTGAGGGGGCAGAAAATGCACCGAATGTCAAGGCAGGAAGTGCAGAAGCAGAGATCATGGACAAGTCGGACAAGTCGGACAAGGCCGACAAGGCCGAAGATGCGGCTGCGAGCCAGTCTTCTAAAGCAGCCTCTGAATCTGGTGACCCTGCGGATATTCTGAACGTCGATTCCGACTCTGAGCAGTCGTCCGACTACGAGCCCGAGTATATGCATTCTTCTGACGACGAGGATGTTGATATGGGCCCGAAAACTGACATGGCGAAGCCCAAGCGCGAGGGAACCGAGCTAGTTTTCCCGGATATCAAGCTCACAAGCATTGCGCTGTGCGAAATAGTGAGCTTGAACATCCTGTTCCAGTGCGGAAGATGCAAAATGTCGCATACCTTCAACAACTTGCAGAGTGCCGAGTACGGCAAGCCGTCGAAGCCGCGCGCAGAGATCTGTTCGAAGTGCGATCTGCCGCTGCTGGCTGCATTCCGCAAGGAGTATCTTCATTCCACGAGTCATACCGCCGGGTACCTCGATCTTGATGGCGGCCGGGTCATCGACCTGCTTCCTTCCTCGTACGCAGCGATGTGTGGGCAATGCCAGGCTTGGAGCCCCGTGTTCAAAAACGTAGACATGGGCGCCCAGCGCATGATGGCGTGCCGGACGTGCCACGCAAAGATGTGGATCCAACTCGAGCAGTTCAACTTTGTGCTGCTGTCGACGGAGACGCTCGCGCCCGCGGCGAAAAAGGTCGAGCGAGCAAAGCTCCCCGCGCAGGCCCCGAAGCAGAAGCTGCATCTCACAGGCGGCGAGCCGCTTCCGAACCACGGCGCTTGCGAGCACTACCGGAAGTCGCTGCGCTGGTTCCGCTTTAGTTGCTGCCAGCGCGTGTTTGCCTGCGACCGGTGCCACGACGCCGAAATGCAGCACCCCAGCGAGCAGGCGTCGCGAATGCTTTGCGGGTTCTGTTCGCGCGAGCAGCGGTTCAACATGAAATGCGTGTACTGCGAGCACGACTACACACAGCGCGTCACGCGGTTCTGGGAGGGCGGCACAGGCGTGCGCGACCGCAAGCTCATGAGCCGTAAGGACAAGCATAAGTATAAGCGGGATCCTGGAGAAAAGAAGAAGAGCACCAGGCATTTCCAGGGGAAGTCTAAAGAGGCGCCGAAGAATTCGTGAACCCGTATGGCCCAAAGCGGTAATTCCTTTCGGAAGTGCCCCCGCGTGTATCAAGGGTGCCCCCATATGTAAAATAGTACATGTATATACCGAAGTGACACAACGAAACCAGCGCCGAATTGACGTAACGGAAACGGGTAAATGAACGTCGCCGGAACTTGGCTAGAAAGCGAGACGGCCGAAATTACGAATCCAATCCCGCGAATCGGGGCAGCACGGACCAACACGGACCAACACGGACCAGCACGAGCAGGTCACCATGAATCCCACGGACGGGACAAAACGAGTATAACATCGTAAATATGAAAGCCGACATGTATCAACGCGCTTATGCACGGGTTAGCTATGAAGTTACTGTGAGGCCAAATTCATGCTCCGGAAATGGCAAACAAATCGGGGGCCACTCTACCCCCGAATAGCACACAAAAGCGGAAAATCAATTGAGCCCAAGCAGGACTAAAAGCAGGCCCGCCAAGCAAATACTTGCTTATCCAGTTCAATGCATGTGCATTCCGGGGTAGCGTCTTACCTAACCACGGCGCCGCCATCGTCGAGTGCCTGTCACAGTCATTGGTCGCCTAGCGTTGATCAGGAAGTCGGAGCTTAGATTCCCGCGATTTCGGAATGGGCTCGAGGCTGAGAGTTATACTGGCGCTGTTCGCGCTGGCGAACCTGAAGATCATGCCGCTCATGTTCCACCTGCGGTTCTACTACTACGTCGTGAAGAACTTCTACTGGAGCAAGACGCGGAAGGTGCGCAGCATCTTCGAACCCACGACGATGACGACGCTGACCCCCCTTCTCGAGATGGACTTCAACCTGCACAAGTCCAATTCCACATATTTCACCGACATGGACATCTCACGGACAGATCTCATGACCGTGATGTTCAGGAAGTTCTACCTCGAGTACAGCGACCCTGAGGCCCCGAAGTTCAAGCGCGGCGAGTTTATTTTCTCCCCCCTTGGCTCGACAAGCATGGTTTTCAAGAAGGAGATCATGCCATACAAACCATACTACGTCGAGTCGCGCGTCGTCGGCTGGACAAACAAGTGGCTGTTTGTGCTCTCGATTTTCAAGTCAAAACGGGGCACGATCTACGCGCATGGTGTTTCCAAATACGTACTGAAGCAGCGTCGCAAAACCATTTCGCCCGAAACCGCCATTGCCTTCGAGGGTCTGCTCACCGAGGAGGCCAAGCGCCGAAATGCCGAGGTCCAAAAGTATCTCCAGGACAGCTTGGATCTCGAGGAGATTGTGAAGTTCGCGTAAAACTAGGCCAGCACCTGGTCGTATAAGTATAGATATAGACTTTGAACAGACCACGTCAGACCGCACGGCGCGTAACCGCGGCGAAAGCTTCCGCGACAGCACTGGCGGCTAAAGGACTGACGGTCTGGGCGATGTACGGGGCTCGTGGATCTGACGGATATAGCTGTGCTGCGCACATCATATTGATATAGCTACATTGGGCCCAGCCCAGATCGCCCCCACCGGCCCCCATCAGCCCAGAAGCCGTCAATGGCCATTGCGTCCCTGTTCGGGCCTGTACCACTGCAAAAACTTGAGCTGCTCGATGTCTCGCTTCTTCAACAGCCTTGAATCGTCGTCAAGGGGCCAGATCTCCGAAAAGCTCAGCAGCAGCTTCAAGTCCTCCTGCTCGGCCAGGCTCGACGGATGCCTGGCCATGGTTTGCAGCGTCGCCCGCAGTGCGCGCACAGTCACACTGTCCGACTTCGCCTTTGGCTTGGACAGCGGCAGCATCGACTCGAGGGTGTGTCTTCCCGTCTCCTTCACAGTGAGAACCACGCCGGTCTCTAGCGCTCTTGCCAACTCGTTTTCCGTGATTGTTTGCGACACATAGCGCTCATCAGCGACTGCTATGCTTTCAACGGTGCTGAGGGGGGGCAGGATCAGCGGCAGCTGCCGGGGTTCCGAGTAAGCCCTGTTTTTGAGCTTTAGCTCGACATGCACATCCTCCGAGGGGCTGTGCTGCGCATAGAGGCAGCGCGGCTCGGTCAACAACGACCACAGCAGCCGGAGGTGCTGCCACTGCTCGACCTCGATGTTGGCGCCGCCCAGCAGGCCGAGAAACGAGAAGCAGCTCAGCATCGCGACGCTTTGCGGGTCGGCCTTGAACGACCGCTGGCAGCCCCCCATGAACAGCCATCCAATGGCTTGCGAAATGCATCCCAGGTCCAGCCCCACTTTCCTCGCGTAGTACCCGTCGGAGTTCGGGGCCACGGAGTCCTGGACCTGCGGGCTGATCTGCCACAGCCGCCGCAGCAGCCGCAGGACAAGCAGATTCCCGGAGCCCGCAGAAACCGCTCCCGCTGCAAGGGCCAGCGAGCTCAGCAGATTCGCGAGGTGCTTCGTTATTTGAATCAGGTCGTAGTCGAATTCTCTCGGCTCGTCCGTGGCCGGCTCCGACCGCTCGAACTGCATGATCGCCGTGAGGTATGCAATGTAGGGCTCATAGAACACCTCGTCTATGAGCTGCAGCAGCATTTTGACCACTTCTTCCGAGTCCGTGGCTACAAACCGCATCGCCACGGCAGCCATGACGCCAGCAAGCGCGTGCTTGTACCACAGCGCTTCCATTCTGGACCGCGGCTTAGCCGCCGGCTTGAGCTCGCCGGGGACGCTCGCGAGGACCCACGACGCTGACGTTTCGATGCTGTCCCAGAGCACCAGGTGGTGAGTTAAGGCGCGGGCAAAGAACATCTGCGGCGTGCTGTACTCCGCAGCAGCCCTTGTGTGCGGCAGCTTCAGCTGCGAGGCCACGAGCTCGTCATTGGTCCCCGTGAAACTGAGAAGAATCGCGCACATGGTCCCGTTCACGATCTCGGACGCATAGACTGACCGGTCATGCAAACTTGTGACGAGCGGCAGCATATCGTGAAGACCGCTCGCGCCCCCCCGTCCAAGGTTGATCAGGCCAAGGCTTATGCCCACGGCCAGCTTGTGCGCCTCGTTGTGTTCCGTGTTGTCCCCTTCCATCAAAGCGTCCGCGTCCGATGGAGCAAAGGTCAGGTCGCGCCTCAGGACTTCGGTGTGATGGCGAACGCCCTGTCCGATATAGAGGAGGCCCAAAGAGATGAGTGCGGCCCATTCGACCTCTTGCGGGACAAACTGGGCGCTCTGCGCCTCGGGCGGCAGCAAGGCACGGATATGTACAGACAGCACCTTCGTGAGCTTGGCGTCTCTGCTTCCGATTTTGCTTGCAGCGACGCCGAGCAGCGCCGCCAACGTACCGCGCGTATTAGAGCTCACGAGCGACTCGTAGAACTGCCAGTCCTCGAGCTTTGCGAGGTGCCCCGAGAGCCCCATGCCGTACACAAACCCCGAGTACAGGTCTGTGCTCGCCGAGTTCAGCTGCGCGGACGTGATCACCCACAAGCTGTCGATTCCCGAGCTCTGCGAGCACACGGAAAGACCGAGGGCGGCGCCGTGGGCGAATACCCCCCACGGATCGGCCTCGCCCGCCGCCTCCAGGCTCTTGAAGATCGGCGCAATGCTCAGCCCCGTTTCCGTGCACTCGCCGCTGAAGTCGATGGCCACGGGCTCGAACTGCTCCCAGAGCAGCGGTTTCAAAGAGTCCAGCTCCAGAGCCGCGCGGCCGAACGCCGTGGCCAGGGCCCGCGACGCGAGTGCGTCACCCCACTCCTTTTGAACGCGCGCTATGTCGTGGTCAGGTATAACTTCTGGGTCGACATAGACTCCGTACAAACACTTCTGCGGCTCTTTAGTCTGCAGCAGCCTGACCGCCTCGTTATAGCGGAGATCGTGGCGGAAAAGGCCCCTTATCAGTTCATGGGTTTTCGACTCCAAGCGCTGCTTGCTCGATGCCCCGCTACTTGCTGCGCCGGGGGCCGCACCTTGTTCTGGCGAACCATAAACAACGAGGTTGAAAACTTCAAGCAGGCACGCTCTGACGCCCGGCGCGAACGACTCTACCTTCGACGCAATGTTCGTGTCCGCCATAAACTGCTTGATTTCCTCATGCGAGGTGCTGCTCGAGAGAAGCTGAAACAGCGATAGCAGCAGTTTCGTATTAGGAAAGAACTTTTCGTGACCTGCGAATTCAGGGAACGCGTTTCCTGCTGCGGGATCAATGCAGGATATGAGCGCCCCGAAAATACTAGGTGGGACGGCAACGACGCATGGGAGCCTGACCGGGGGCTCGCCATGCTCAGGACTGCTCGTGTGCACTGGACTGCTCGTGTGCACTGGGCTGCTCGTGTGCACTGGGCTGCTCGCGTGCATCGAAGAAGAATCCAGGTTTGGAGTTTTGAGCGCTGGAGTCTTGACCGGGGCCCTAAGGTCCGGGGTCTCGAGATCCGGGGTCTCGACGCCCGGCGTTTCCACCCACTCATACACTGAGTTCCATTCAGCGCTCCAGTCGCTCACATACTTCTTGATAAGCTGGCCCAGCAGCAGCGTGTAATCCTCGTGCGTGGTCAGGAGGCTGAGCTCTTCACGGAGCATGTGAAGATACACGATGAACTGCGAAAGCAAGGCGGCATTGGCCTCCCTTGCAACAGCGTCGAGCGACTCGGCAAACGCCAGAAAGTCGTCGGATACCTTTGACCTGTGCGCGAGGAAATAGGACAGCCAAAGCGCTGTTTCCGTGGGCCCGAAAAGCACGTTCACGATATCGAAGCACGTCTCCACCACCGGATCCGAAGGCGCGACCAGCGCAAACCTTCTTTTTTTGCCATTTTCTTCGCATACCTCGACCCAATTGCACTCTTGTTCGGTGCGCAGCCCCTTTAGAGTCGAGCCCGGCTCAAAGGCGATGGCCAACGGGGGGATCTGCGGGAAAAAAAGGCAGCTGTAAGAGAGCTGTGACGGCTCTGGTTGGTCATGCGGCTGGCTCGCGGCCGTAATGGCGCCGGGGAACCCGTGAACGCCCCGAACGGCGGCCACATGCTCGACATTGTGATGCTGCAGGAGATCGGCGCCGCACAGAACAAACAAGAGGCGCGAGACCGGATCGTGCGTGGCCACGAGGACCATGGCGCCCTTCTGGGACTCGAGCTTCTGGCTGAACACGCTGCCCATGGCGCGCTGCGGCCACTCGCGGACCGGCGAGATGACGGCCGCCTTGCTCACGGCATCGAGGCCCGTGAGGTTCTTGGTTTGGTGGTGCTGGTGCTGCAGCATGCGCAGCGCGTAGACGGTGACGGCGCTGGCCGCGGCGTTCCACACGGCGGCGGACGTCTCGTCGCAGAACACGAGCTCGTCGTCGGCGCGCAGCGGCGCAGACACCGACGACGGCACGACGCTGCCCAACAGCTCTTCGGGGCCCTGCAGCATGAACACGTCGAGCTGGTGCGCGGCCCGCGACGCGCCCGTGAGCACGACGCCCTGGCCCGCGCACGGAACCACGCTCTTCGGGCTGAAGTCGATGCCAATGACGTGCTCGCGGCCCGAGCCGAGACCAAAGCTGTGCACGAGCCGGTCCGCGCACACAATCACGGCCCACAGCTCGCCCGGGTCGGGGCACCTCGCGTACCGCGTGAACACGGCAGCCACAACCGCCGTGTCCATCGTGAACCGCCGGTAGACGTAGCCGTAGCGGCGCCACTCGACCTTGGCCCCATCAACCGCCAGGCTGCCGGTCTGCGTCCCGAAATTGTCCTCCAGCTTCACGGCCGGAGCGCATTCCATCCAGCGCTTCTGATGAATAGCTTGTTTAGACGCAGGTTAGGGACGACGCGGACTTGGCGATGCTCGCCGAAATGGGACGCCGAAACGAAACCGAAACGCCGAAACAAAACGAAAATTTAAAGTAAAAACGCGCACATCTTTTTTTTTTTTCGTTTTGGTTTCGATCAGACGCAGTGCGGATGTAATGCATAGAACTCGGGGCAAAGCGAAATGCGGCGTGCCAAGGTCGAAGCCGTTGATACGTCAATAGCTGCTTCCCAATTGCTTCTTCGATTGCACTATGAGTATTTCATAGAGCCGGGGAGTAGCGATCAACAAGCACAAGACACCAAATGCATGCTAACACACACATGCGCCTGCTAGATGCACATGCTGTATGCACATGCATGCATCCACATTCGATGCTAGATTCACATCAAATGCTAAATGCACACTACACACTTAACTCAGACTGCACTGCTAAATACGAGCCTCCATGCTAACATATGCATACATGCACGCATCCTAAATGCATTCACATACAATGCTAAATTTACACCTACGCTGCTAAATTCACCAAATACGTTGCTAAGTTCACCGAATACACTGCTAAATACATCAAATACACTGCTAAACAATACATTGCTAAATTCACACTATACACTGCTACGGCCTCTGCTGTGGCTGGATCATATGCGTGACATCACGATTCGACGCCCTTGCCCTGGACAACAGTAGGGTTTGAGATACGGCCGGTGGCGCGAGCGGTTGTGGCCGCTGCATTTGCGGCCGCGACGCCGCCGCCTGCCAGCTCTCCCCAATCTCGTTGCGGGCACGGCCAAGCACCGCACGTTGCGCGCGGCCGCGATTCGAGCCGGCGCAGCCCTTGCCAGGAGAGGCTTGCCCCTACCCACGCCCCAGGCCACATATAAGTTGCTTCCCCGCCATTATGAGACGGTCCTTCACAACAATACCACCGCAAATGTCGTCGAAATTCATTGTCAGGCTCACGCAATCGTCCACGGAGGACGACCTGAAAAGCACAATAAAGACGTTTGAGGACCGCGGCGGCAAGATCACCCACCACCACACGCTGTTCAAGGGCTTCAGTGGCGAGCTGCCCGACGACAAGGCCACGGCTCTCGAGAGCCTGCCGCACGTCGAGGCCATTGAGCGCGACCAGAAGGTCAACATCCAGCCGATATAAATGGCTGCGACTCGCCGCGGCGCAGATCGCGCTGCCAGCAACAAGGACAAATAGATCGGACTGTAAAGCAACGTAACTAGCAACGCAATGGCATGTAAGTTTCTGTAACTGCTCTCGATTTGTCCAGGATTGCACGGCGTCCAATGGCTCGGTCTCATGTCCCGGCTACGATGCAGTCATGACCGCAATGGCTTGCACTGCCAATGGCTTGCACCGCCAATGGCTTACACCATGGCACAGCAACGCCAATGGCATAGCAACAGACCACACGGCACTGCACAGACTGCAATGGCACTAAACAGACTGCAATGGCACTACACAGACTGCAATGACATTACAAGACCGCAATGGTACACAATATACACAGACTTATGTACGAAATGGCAGAGCACCACAACAGCTGGAGTTAGATAACAATCCTAGTTTGCGTTAGATAAATTGGATCTACAGTTGTAGCTCATGACACGCCAAATAGATCGCCAAGTAGATCGGCGAATGTTGGACGTCATACACATGTCGTCCAACCACGTCGTACCACACATCATCAAATACACTTCGCGCATGGAATCTACTTCAACAACACAGCGCACATCAAGAACATTATACATAAACTTAAGCCAAATATCCGGGGCGCTTCGCATCCAGACACCGAGCGTCACATCATGCAGGCACGAACACCATGCAGGCACCGAACATCAAACACCACATTCAAGAACCAGACATGGCATTCAAGAACCAGACATCACATTCAAGCATCAAACGTCACACATACATCACATAAGAATACATACAGGTGCGGCGGCAGGCGCCGGGGCCGCGAACAGCTACTTCGAGCCCTCCATGTCCAGAATGGCCTTCGCCTCCCTGAGCCCCGTCTCGTACGCGCCGTGCACGCAGCCGTTGCCGTCGAGGGTCGTGTGCTCGCCCGCAAACCGCAGCCGGCCGGCCCCCTCGATGAACGGGTTCACCATCTCGTCCCAGGTCTCGCCGACCGCGCGTGCCGAGTAGCTGCCGCGCGAGAAGGGGCTCTGCGTCCAGTCCGTGACCGCGACCTTCACGGGGTCCCCGATGTCCTTGCACACGGTCTTGAACGCCCACTCGATCTTTTCGTACGCATTCTCGGGGTCGGCCTCGAGCCTTTGCGTCAGATCGGGGCCGGTCAGGGCCACGAGCACGGGGTGGCCGCCGTCCGCGAACGGGTTCACAATAGAAACCAGGTCCCCCGTGTCCTCGTGCGCAACAAGGAAGTAGTCCGTCCCGGCGTCCCACTTGACGGACTCAAACTGCACAGCGACTTTTCCCAAAGCGGCAAACCGCGTCGTCTTCACGCTGCCCTGAACAGCGGCCGGGCCAAGGAGCCCCGAGTCCGCAGAGATCTCCTTGAGCGTGCCCAGGGGGATCGTGTTCACGACATAGTCCGCATCGTACGCGTTGTTTTTCGTGTGCACGACGAATCCGTGGGTGGTCTCGGACAGGTGCGTGACCTGTTCCTCGAGCTTGATCTCGACGTTGTGCATGTCCGTGCCCGCGACGAGCCAGTCCACGACCTGCTGGTAGCCCGAGCCAACCATAAACACGTCTCTCCCGAGCGCATTGTGGCCCGCGCCGTCGCCCGCGCCGATTTCCCCCCAGGGAAGCCCGACAAAGTGCTCGACGCTGCGGTACGCGAGCTCCGCGAGTCTCTTCTGCTCGTCGGTCACAAGCAGCATTTCGGGGAGAACTTTCGTGGTCACAAAGTCCTTGAGGGACGGCTCCTCGGGCAGCAGCGGCTTCGACTGGTGGAAATACTCGGCAACAACCGACTCGATCTCGCCAAGGATCGGCACGACGCCAGCCTTCGGCGGGTGCTCGCCGCGGTTCGTGTAGAATCTGAAAACCTCGTCAATGAACTTCAGGGGCCAGTTGTGCTTCACGGCCTCCCTGATAAGCGGGTTCACGCGCGCCTCGTGCATCCACGAAGCGCCGAGGTCGATGGTCACACCGCCGAGCTCCACGGAGTGGATCCGGCCTCCAATGCGGTTCCGCGCCTCGACAACGGTGACCTGGTAGCCAGAAACATGGCTCAGTTCTCTGGCTACGGTCAACCCGGCCGCGCCGGCGCCAATAACAACGACCTTCGGCATGCTTATCGGAAAGCTCCTTATCGTGTAGATAAATGGTATTAAGTAAGCTCTTGGCGATGCGCGGGGGCCTGGAATTTACGGCGGCTATTTTCTCGCGAGGTTTATAAACGCGCGGCTGCGTTTTGTTGCCGCGGGCAGCTCATTTGGGGGCCGGCAGCGCGGCTTGCCCCGGTCGCACGGATACGAGATGCTTCGTCAGTCGGCAGCCGCGCGCTGGAAACGGCTGACACCGGTTCTGGACAAATGTTTATTCGCTCTTAAGTCCGAACATCTCTTGGTTATTCCTGCGGCTCGCACTAAACTGCACTTTGGTACTGGCTGCATTGAGCATGGCCGAGTCCGCGCGCCCATTAGCCGTTTTTGGCCTTATTACCCAAATAGGAATGTGCCGGGGCATGCGACGATGCCGGCCCCCTCGTGCTGCAGGGGCCCCGTCAGGACAAGCGCAGTACATATATCAACAGTAACGGCCGACCTTTTGTCTGCTCACGCTCGAAAATCTGATGAAAATTCACGCCGCGCTCTTCTTCTGCTGGAACCTGCTCCTGTGTCTTGCCAGCCGGCGGGTCAGTCAGGAGCCGTTGGCCGATGCTTTGCACGCCATTGCGGCGCACTGCATCGCGAGAGACTCCTACAATGCCTGCCACGAGTTCTCCAAGGAGCAGCTGTCGCACTGCAGCTCCATGGATCTGAACTGCCAGTGTAACAAAGTCGCGAGCATCCATGATTACTGCCGCGAGGTCTGTCAAAACACCGACCACATTTCTGATGGTCTCTCTGTTTTTCTTGGCACGGTCTGCAGCCCCGACCAGATCATCCTGAAGCGCGCTGTCCCCGAACCTGGCAACGCACTCTCTAACAGCTCAATTGACGGCCCCAAAAGCCCCAAGAGCCATGCGGGCTCTGAGAAACATGCGGGTTCCAACAGCACCGCAACTTCTGTGGATTCCAAAAGCGCATCGGTGGCCTCCAAACTCCCCACGGCTGTAAAGTCGGAAAGCACAGCTGTGAGCGAAACCCCCACAGCTCTGACCTCCGAAACCCTCGGCAACACGGATGAACTGAAAGTGCCCGAATCCTCTGACGGCACCGAAACCGACGACTCTGGCGGTGCTGAACTTTATGAAGACCTAAACATAGGCGACCCGAGCACCGCAGACGCCAACGATTTCCTCGAGGGCCTCGCGTTGAAGCACATGTTCGAATCGGGCCAACTCCCTGAAGGGGCTTCATCCTTGGTTGAAGAGCGTCTGAAGCCGGCGGTCGCGCGAATGAAGGCGAGGCTGCACACTGGTTTGGACGCCACGAGGAAAAGTATCGTTGCCTTCACGCAGAACTCAAAAAGCGACTCTGACGGCGAAGATGCTCACGGTGCGCTAGTGGGCCGCAGTTCTCACGAGTATGAGCTTGATGAGAGCAAAGTCTACTTGCGTCTGCCCGGCTCCGGTCAAAGGTTCGCTATTCCCGTCCCGTACCCGCCTAACGGTTACGAAGACAGCGAAACAGGCGACACGAACGACTCCATAGGCAGCACCAGAGACTCTACAGGCAACACCAAGGACTCCACAGGCAGCACCAAGGAATCTCCGATCTCCTCCGTCATCATCTCTGAAGCGAGCTCGCAGAAATCTTCTAAACAAAGTCCTGAAGAAAGTCTTGAACGCTCTCAGGCGCCTGAAATCCATTACTTCTACTACGAAGGCACGCCGCACGACTTGACGGAGTACTCGGGTTGGGCTCAAGAGCATGTTCTGCGCGAGCATGGCGCAAGCTACGATCCGCGCGAGCCCGGCACCGAGCATGACGTAGTCACGATGTTCCACGACGTGCCAATTACTTCCAGCGCACTGCCGGCCGCGCACGCAGATCCGAGCCAGGCTGGACACAACGTTCTTCTGGATCGCGTGCGCAACCGGCTTAACATCAATGCGGTTCTCAGCGACAAAGTGGCTTCCACGAACACAACTCACGCCGCGGCCTCGCGATCGGCGCAGATCACGGCGCACAACACGGCAAGCACGAGCCTGCCGCGAGCAGCGGTTTTCGTCGCGGCTTTCATTGCTGTGCTGATACTCTAAATTATTATTTATTCGTTAATTTCGCCCATTTCACCAGCCAGGCCGGCCGGGCCGGCGCCTCAGCCTTAAGCAACCCAAACCCCGCCAACTTAGCCTGTAAACAGTGACGCGCTCCATGGATGTGGATTCTCCACATTTGAGCCAGGAGCAGCTCGTGTCCGCGGCCGAATTCTTGCTGAGATACAGTCATGGACAGGAGTACGCCGAGTCCGAGCTGCAGCTCGTGCTGCGCGCGTCGAATGCGGCCGGCCTGCCCTCGGCCATGGTCGAGCACCTATTTCTCGCGAACCACGTCGAGTACGTGAAGTCTGCGTGCGTCCCCGCCCTGATCAAGTGTGCTGCAGAGCCAAACATGGAGCGGCTGCTCAGCGCCGTGTCCAGGATGTGGCTAGAGACCGTTTACCCTTCGAACTTGGCCGAGCTCGGCGTTTTGAGCGCGGACGGCATCGAGACGCTGCGCAGCGTGTTTTCCACGCTTGTGCGTGCGTTCGTGGACATCCCCGGGCTGCTCGACTGGGTTTCCGGGCTCGGCGACGTGCATCTTCTGCAGGATCTGTGCAAGATCGGGCTCGACGAGGAGACGAACGCCGTGCTCGCGCAATTGGTGCCCCAGAAAATCAACGAGTACGTCCAGTTCACTTGGCGGTCGCGGTATGTCGAGGGCGTGCACGCGAAGGTCGAGCGCTGGGTCCGCGACAGCCTGCTGCCGATGGTCCGCGAGGTGCTCGCGCTGCAGCGCGGCGTGATGGCCGACGTGCCCGAGCAGGCCGTGCTGGACCTGGCAATGACGAGCCTTGCGCGGCTGCGGATCGAGGAGCTCTACGACATCATCGACACCGGCGCGCGGTCGGGGCTCGACGACCTCGCGCAGGTTCTGGCGAGCCGGCCCGATCTCCGCGACGAAACCGTCCGCGGGTTCACGAAACAGTGCGAGCTGCGGCTGCTGAATGGCGCCTCCGACACCGTGGAGATCATCCAGATGTTTCTGAAGACCGTGAAGGCGTTCTCGATCCTCGATCCGCAGGGCGTGCTTCTTGAGAAGGTCAGCGAGCCGATCCGGTTCATGCTGAAGGAGCGCGCAGACACCTCGGTCAAGCTTGCCGAGGGCATTTTCCGCGACCCGAGCTCGCCCCTGGACTTCCTGTTTGACGAGCTGCGCAGCCAGGCGAAGCCGCAAACAAACTCGGGGATCCAGCACGCGTTCTTGACGTGGACCCCCGATCCGATCGACACGCCCGCGGACTTCGTGCGCAAGCAGACGCAGGACAGCGTGTCGACGCTCATCAACCTGTACGACAACAAGGAGGTGTTTATCAAGCAGTTTGTGAATCTGTTCAGCACCGAGCTGCTCACGCACCCGTTCGATCACGAGAACGTGCTCACGCGCCTGAACGAGCTGTACGGCCTGCTTGGCACGCGGTTCGGCACGTCAAATATGCAGCGGATCGCGGTGATGCTCGAGGACGTGCAGCGGAGCGGCGACGTGAACCGCGAGATCCAGAAGGACCGCGAGAGCAACCTCAGCGCGATCGCGCCGCTCATCCTCAGCCGCTTGTACTGGCCGTCGTTGCCGAAAAAATCGGACAAGCAGCTGCTGCCGCCGCGGTTCCGCGAGCTTTTCAACGATTACGTTGCGGCGTACAAGAAGCAGCCGAAGTACAACACGGTCGACCTCGAGCTGCTGCCGAACCGCGGCCGCGTTTGGATCGAGATCCAGCTCGCAGACCGGGTGCTCGACATGGCCGTGCTGCCCGAGCAGGCGATTCTCATATCTGCGTTCAGCAACGACAACGACACCGAAGGAGAGGCCGCGTCCTACACCCTCACCGAGCTGCTGGAGAGCACGAGTCTCGACGAGCCGCAGCTGCTTGCGGCCATCCAATTCTGGGTGGATCAGGGCGTCATTGGCACGCAGGGCGAGAAGTACCGCGTGCTGGAGACCGCTGAGGAGGTCGAGGAGCAGCGCAAGGGCCCCAGCCAGGTCGTGAGCTCGGCCCAGCTCGCGCCCTTGGGCTCTGTGTCCAGCAAGCAGGCCAAGGACCCGTTCGAGGAGATGCACGTCTACTGGAGCTACATTGTGGGCATGTTGACGAACCTCGGCGTGCTGCCCCTGGACAAAATCCACTCGTTTCTCGTGATGCTCGTGCCGAATGACGATCCGTACGTGAAAACGAAACAAGAGCTGGAGAGCTACTTGATGGCCATGGTCGACGAGAACAAGTTAGAGCACGACGACGGCAAGTTCAGCCTGGTCAAGAAGTAGCGGCCCAGGTGGCCCAAGAAGTGGTCCAAATAGGCCTAAGAAGCGGCCCAGGTGGCCCGAGAAGTGGCTCAAGAAGTGGCTCAAGAAGTGGCCCAAAATGGCCCAAAATGGCCTAAGAAGAGACCCAAAATGGCCCAAAAGGCCGATCTTCTATACTACACGCATTTTACTAGCATCATAAATTAAGCTCCGCGACGCGCAATCGAATTCGAGCGAAACAAGTTTATCAAAAGCTTTTCTTACATTCTTAATACTCATAATTCACGAATTAAACGACGCAGCGGCAAAAAGCCAACGCCCGAAAATCGAGCGCCGGGCCGCGACATACGTTTTGTGTTATGGCTTGAGCTGCGCGACGCGTAAGCAGGCTCTTGGCGATCTGCACTCAGATGCGATGAAAGATGCGGTTATCCGAGCGCAATCTCTATATAAGCGCCAGAATTTCCGGCTCGCGCTAGAGGTGCTCGAGTCGAATGTGGATCCAGACCTGCTGGCGGTGCTGCCCGTGGCGGATCAGCTGCCCGTGCTGGATCTGCTCGCGTCGCTGTGTGAAAAACAAGGTTTCCTGGGCAAAGCCCGCAGGCATGCGGTCCACATGGTCAGATTAGATGATCGCGATCTACGTGGATACCTCCGTTTGGGCAAGATCTTGCAATTGATCCCGGGGAAGGTTGGCGAAGCAGTCAGAGTCTACGATCGCGCGCTACGGAAGGTGAACCTGCCGCCAGAATACAAGTCGTTTCTTGAAAAACAAATGAATGCATGCCGCGCGAAGCAGGCCTCGGCAAATTCGCCGAGCCGAGGCAGCGTGGACTCGAAGAAGTGCGATTTTGTAAACAGGCTCCCGCGGGAGCTGCTGATCCTCATATTTGAGCAGCTAAATTTGAGACAAAGAGTCAAATGCACTTTGGTGTCAAGGACGTGGTATTTTTTCCTCAACTCGGAGTCGTCGTTTTGGGAAACTCTTGAGTTCGGCGGGCAGCCCGTCAGTAACCTCCGATCGCGGATCGTGGGCCCGGACACAATCGCCAAGTATTGCAGCCGGTCCTCGGCGGCCCTGCACCTCGATCTCCAGGAGGTCTATGTCAAGGACCCCGACTCCATGTTCCGGCACCTTGCGCGGCAGGCCTCGCGTTTGCAGTCGCTCAAGTTCAATACGAGCGCCCCCGTGAACGTCGTGCCCGTGGTCTACATGCTTCGCCATGCGCTGAGCCAGCAGCTGCCACGGGCCGGGCTTGACGCGCCCTTGGATGTGCTGCGCGAGCTCAAAATATGCTCGGATGTTCCCGAATACGACGTAAGGTGGTGCCTGGCGAACCTCCGGGCCCTTGAGCTTCTGCAGATCACGACGACCCCCCGCGTCAAGCCGCAGCGCTTAGTGGAGGAGCCCGCGAAGGGCAGCCTCGATGTCGTTTGTACGAACTTGTCGGTGGTTTCCATTTTGGGACAGTGCGGGTCGCGCGTGCTCTCGGACTTCACGGCGTCCGAGCTCGCCGGCCTGCCCTCGCTCGTCAGCGTCGAGCTGCACCGAGTCGTGCCGAACTTCTGGCCCATCATGCACGGCGCCGTGGCGAACCCGAGGCTCACGCGGTGCGGATTCACCTCCGAGGGGCCGCGCAGCACCGACCGCGTACTGTGTCTGCCGAGATTCGCCGGGCAGCTCACGTCTGTGACGCTCAACGACATGTCCTTGTCATGCATTGCCTCGGCCCCGCTGCTCCCTGACGGCTCGCAGTACTTCGGCGGCTCGCGAACGGCGATGCAGTCGCTCCAGTACGTTGAGCTGAAGCGCGTCATGCTCGCCGAGCTCAACGTCGCCGAGCTTCTTAATAGCTGGGGCTGTGCGCAGACCCTGGAAACGCTTGTCGTGCACGACCTGCACTCCCAGAGCAGGACGCCGTATCCTGGCGAGGACCACATGAACTTCGAGGTGTTTCCTGTTCTTGAGATCATGCAGTTCACCGGCATGGACACCCTCAGCGACGACTGCTTGAACTGGCTCGTCTCGGCGTGTCCGAACCTGCGCAAGCTCAACTTGGAGGGCACAGTCATAACCGGGCCAAAGCTGGTCCGGCTCCTGCAGTCGAAGCCCTCGCTTCGGGTTCTGCGGTGCCCGAACGTCGTCGAACTGAGCGCAGACACGATCGCCTGGATCAAGAGCATGAAGCACTTGACTGTGTTTTTCTAACCATACACTACTGCAACGACGCTGTTTCGCGTGCGTCGAAAGCATGAAGCACTATTTATTACCGTTTATCAGTGGAACTATCTCCGGCGCTGTCGCCTGCATCAAGAGGAGAGGCACCGATTGGCTGTATTCAATACCATTCAACACACATCTCCAACTCTGTCGCCTGGATCAAGCACATAAAGCAATTGGCTGTATTTAATACTATTTAACACTGGATTCATCTCCAATCTGCTGCATCGCCAGCAAATGGAGGTAGCTCTTGGCTGTATGTTTCTATCTATTACCGTTTACCACTGGATGCATCTCTAACTCTGTTGCTTGGACCAAGGACATAAAGCAATTGGCTGTAAATGATACCATTTACTACTGGTTCGTTTTTCAACGCCGCGACTTCGCGTGGATCAACTGCATGAACCACCTAACTTTTAGTGTCATGCACCACTGGATTCACGTTTCCCACGTTGCTACGTCTCCTGGATCAAAAAGAGGAAGCATTAATATCGATTGCTCCTTACCACTGGATTCGCGTTTTCAGCGCTGCCGCGTTGCCTCGATCAAGAAGCTCTCGGCTATATATGTTATACTTACCACTGTGTTCACATTTTCTACCTTACTACGTCAACTGGATTAGCCCTTGGCTGTATGTCTCTTATTATGTACCATGATGGCTAAGGTTATTATACACAGAGCATTGCCGCTGCGTCGGTGGTTTTCGATTTCGGTTTCGCCTGAAACGAGCACGGGTCAAGCCAGCCGACCATGATTAGATTTCAATGCCCCGATCCCGTCCTTGTATACGAGATCAAATAAATAATTGCGTCATTTTCACTGGCTCCTGCCGATAGTCGTCATGCCCACTGGCACAGGATGCGCCTGCAAATCAGGCTCATCCGTGTGGGACCAGTGCACGGTGTACAGCGATTCGTAGACGCTCACGAGCTCGTGCGTGTAAGGATGCCATTTCACGAAGTTTGCGAGTTTCAGTGGTTCGATCATGAGCTTCGAGGCAATTGTCGCGTCCACGCGCAGGTCGCTCGCGGCGTCGCTTGGCTCGGTGACGAGCACGGTGCCGAGACTGCTGCTGCACGCGAGCAGTGGGTGCGAGCTGTACCAGTCGCCCGGAACGATGTCCAAGGACTGGTTCGCCTGTGAGACCTCGAGAGCCGGCGACGCGAGCCGATACTCGGGGCACGGCAGCATGGCACTGAACTTCATCAGCTTGCTGTGCCGCGACAACGCCCACACCGACCCGCGGCCATCTCCACGCATAGACACGATCCCGCCCGCGCACTTGTCGCTGCCCGTCTGAGCCCAGGTGCTCATCAGCGGTTTGCGCGAGTTCCTGATGTCCCAGAACTTGATGGTTTCGTTGCTGGGCGACGCAGTGGCCAGCACTGAGGGTCCGGCCCACGCCAGCGCTGCTATCTCCGGGTTTACGCGGCTCGCCAGCGGGCCGCGCTGAACAGCGTGCGCATTGCTCAGGCGTTTTGTGCAGCTCATGTCTCGGGCGTCGTGCAGCTGGACCGTTCCCGCGAGACCGCCGATGGCGACAAGCCGGCCGTTCACAGCGAGCCGCGTCACGGCAGTGTCGGCCTCGCAGAACTTGCCCGTGAGGCCCGTGCGCACGTCCACGGTGCAGGTTCCCTGCTTCGTGGCGCACAGGATCTGCGCGCCGCCGTCGAGACCCACGACGTCAACAACGGGCCAATTTGAGCCCGTGTCAGCGCGCACAAACTCCTGGTACTGCTTTGCTGGCCTCGTGAGCGACACGCTGCCGTTGTCGTGGCCAAGAACAACGAGATCCGAGTCCTCCGGACAGTGCAGTGCCGAGATCTCGGTGTCTGAGCGCACAGAGCACGGTTTCCAGCCATATAGCGAAGCGGTCCCGATCATGTATTCTGGTGGAAGGTCGTACGAGTCGATTCCGGGCTCGAAGCGCGGCGGAGGCGCGAACATGCTCGTGTTCGGGCCCGCGCTCGCGCCCAGGCAGGGACTGGCCGCAATTGGCACGCGCAGCCGCGGCTCGCGGCAGCCGTCGTTCAGCTTGACGCGCTTCGGGTTCAGCCGCGGGTTTCTCGGAGCCAGCCAAGAATCAAGGGACATTGCACCCACAAGGCAGAAGCCACAAGACAGAAGGGAAAGTGAGGCACGACGCGTCCCAGTCTCGGCGGACGCGTCTGGCCGTATCCTGGCGCCCGATCTCTTAAGCGGTGCATGACACCCCAGCCCTGGCCTTGTTTACTGCCACAGCCCTCCCAAGCCATAGCCCTCCCAAGCCATAGCCCTCTCAAGCCATAGCCTTCGGCCTTTGTGGAGCTGTGTGCACGAAGCCGCGGGACAGGGACTATTGCGGGCGCAACATGGCGAGGCTCAAGGCCACGATCGTGGTCGACACAAACGTGATGCTCGACGGGCTGGGTTTCGTGCAGGCGCTGCACGCGCAGGCGCCCGACAACGCCGTGGAGCTGCTGCTTCCGCGCGAGCTCATTCGAGAGCTTGACCGCATCAAGGACCGCGAGAAGCAGGGCACAAGGCTGGGCCTGAAGGCGCGCGAGGCCATCAACTGGATTGGCTCTGTGCTCGTGGCCCAGGACCCGGACGCCGACTACCAGGCGCTGCGCGGCCAGAAGGTCACGGAGATCCTCGAGCCGAACCTCCAGCATGACGACTCGATTCTCGACTGCGCGCTCTACAACCGCAAAGTGAAGGGCGTTCTTACAATCCTTCTGTCGAACGACCACAACCTGTCGAACCGCGCCGTCATCGATGGGCTCGAGACGCTCGACAACAGCGCTGGTGTGACCGCTACACGCGTGTACGAGGCGATTGCGCAGCGCACAATGAACGATATGGAGACCGACGACTGGCCCGAGTGGAGCGCGCCGCAGCAGGCCTCGCCGCCCTTGAACTCGCCCTCGCCGGTTCCTGAGCCCGTGTCGCACGCAACATACGGCCCAGAGTCTGCTCGCGAGCTCGACGACGCCGAAATGGCGCTCGAGCCTCCGCCGCCGCCCACTTCTGCGCTGCCGCCGGATGCTCCTGTGCCTCCGCCCGCCGAGGGCGGCGATATGCAGGAGCGCATTCTGAAAAGCCTGGGCACTCTTGTCGATTGGTGCATCAAGCGCCACTATACTCTGGACGAGCTGGATCTCTTCAAGTATAGCAAGCCAGAAACGTCTGCGCAAATTCTGAGGGCCGTGAAGCAGTTCGCCAGCGTGTTCTGGGAGGCCGTTCCCGGAAACACGCTGCAAGAGTTCATGGACGCGGTCAAGTCCAGAACCGTGAACAAGCGCTACATCATCAGCCACGTAGAGCTCTTGATGGCACTGTCTAACAACGATCCTGCCTACAGTAAAATGCTGTCACAGTACGTCTGAGTTTCCAATATTCACGTCTAGAACCGTCAACAAGCACTACATCAGCTACGTAGAGCTCTTGATGGCGCTGTCTAACGATCCGGTCTATGCTATCCCAGTTATTCCGAGTCTCTGCTAGTTTCTTGAGTCTCCTGTGTCTCTGTGTCGTCGCTCGCAAACTCATCAACGGTCGCATCTGAGTCCACGTCCATGGGTGTGTCCGCGTGTGCGTCTGTGTGCGTGTCTGTGGGCATGTCTGTGGGCATGTCTTTGTGCGTCTCCGTGTGCGTGTCTGCGTGTTTGTCTTCGTGCGTGTCTTCGTGCGTGTCTGCGTGTGTGTCTGTGTGCGCGTTGCGTGCGCTGCCCTGTGTATCAACAGCGCTGCGTGGTTCGGGAATGCTCGAACTCTCCGCAGGCCAGAATCGGTTCGCGAGGTCCAAGGCGTCCCACGTTCGAATCGTTTCAGTCTCAAGGTTCTCAAAGGCAGGCTCGAGGTGTCTTGGCGGGCGGTAGTCTACATGGCGCATCAATGCGTCATGCATGCCGGCAATGACCTCATTTTTATCGGCAATATTCTGGTCCCGGCGTGCTATCTCGTGTCCCAGCCGCTCAATAACGCCAAACAAGCTTGTTGCGAATTTGGCAACAGCCGATTTGGACTCGGCATCGGAGACCTCGGCAGCTTTGAAGACCCATCTCACGTCTGCCCCCATATCTCGGGCCTCAACGCTTATGCTCAAAGCTGATTCCCCCACGGGTGCGATGTTCGCGCTGGTTTGGATAAGCCGGGCGAGCACAGCCAAAAAGGCTGACACCTGCGGTGCCGTGCTGAGCGCGAATTCCAGCCCAAGCTCCTCGCCACGGGCCTCGATTTCGGGGTTAGACAATCGCTCAGCGAACGTTTTATGAAGATCGGTGGCTAGAATGTGGTACCCGCTGCCGTCATGCTCGAAATTGACCAAGTACTGGCCCGTCCGGGTCCACATAGATCGACGCTTGTTGAGAGTTACCCTTACCTCTGGTATGGCGGCCGGCATTGAATGGCTCGCATCCCGTTGGCGGCCGCGAACGAGAATTTCCAAAAACGGAAAGTCTGCCACCCCGAATCGAGAGCACTTCAAAACCTGATACTTCGCTCACCCCTTTTTTGTGACGAAATTCATAAGCTGAGGGTGAGCAATGTTTAGAATCGGGCTGTTTTTGGCACTGATGCATGCAAGCGAGGGCATGCCGTGGCAAAAGGCGCCGAACTACGACCCGCAGTGTACTGTAGACGAGCGCGCCTTCACAGGGGTGCGTGTTCTGCATGAACGAACGCTGCACCTGCCGTCGTTCACGTCGGCTGCGAAGCAAACACTGGTGCTCGAGTGCGAACTCGGCCTCGAGCTGTACAGAATCAGCGAAGTATCGAATGCTACTGTGTTCGACCGCGACCTCGAGGTTCCTGGAAAGCTGTTGCGTATGGTGCGACAGCCCGCGTACGCCTCGAGCATGAAAATGAGGTATGTTCCCGGCACCGTTGTTGGAGCGGCCTACGAGTCGTATGACCACGGGGCGCAGTGGACCGCCATCAGCCCGTTAGTGGCGGACCATTGGGACCGCATTGACCATGAGACAGTTGGCTCGGGTCTGACTACGACTTTGCATGTCTCGACGTCTCTCCTGAGGTCGCCCGACGTGCTCGAGAAAACGTACCCTCGGGTTCCAGGCTGGGAGTCGAGAATCCCCTTGAACCGGAACAAAACAAACGTCACACTGACGGAACATTGAGTGAACGCCTGACGGCCTGGCAAACGCAGATACCAACGCGAACGTCCAACAGCGTTTCAGACGTAAACGACTATTTATTTATCTATTATTCCGCTAACAGTATCGTGAAGCAACACGCTTGTCAATTCAGACCGTCAACCAAAGGAAACGACAGGCTCGCAAATACAGGGAGTCTACGGTGTAACTTCAATGTGACTTCAATGTATGTCGAGCTGTGTCCATCGAATGCGAATCAGGCTCAGACCTTGGACGGAGCGGGCCCGGACTTGTGCGTAGCATGCAGAGAGTCTGAGCATCTCAAGCTGAGGTGAGTGCAAACTTGCCGGCTCATTGCCCGGCTACCAACCTGTGTCTATCGAATGCAGTTCAGAGTCAGATATCCTGGATGGGGCGAGCCGGTGCTTGTGCATAGGAGTTTTTCAAGCATCACAGCCTTGTGAGTGCAAGTTTCACTGCTCCTTCTCGCTACAGCATGGGTTTGAGTGGTGGCAGCGGTTCCTGCTGCTTCCAGTATATGTAGAGGGCCCAGAGCGCACCCACTGGCGGGATCCACTGGACTATGGTTGTTAGGAGGGACGGGCTGAAGCTGTGCGAGTGCACGAGGTCGTCGAGCTTTGCGTTGAGCTCGTCGATGGTTCCATTGTTGTCAATAACCACGTCGGCTCTGCGCCTCTTCTCTCTGAGCGGCATTTGAGACGCGATCCGCTCGCGCGCGTCCTTATCCGAGAGCTTCGTGTCCCTGGACCGCAGCCGCTTGAACTGCAGCTCCTCGTCGCACAGCACGGCCACGCTGAGCCCCGTGAACTTGTCGAGCTTGCTCTCGAACAGGAGCGGCACATCGAGCACCACGAGCTTGTATCCGAGCAGCCAGTGTCTGATGACGGCCCACGCGATGGCGCGGCGGACGGCAGGATGCACAATCGAGTTCAGAACCTTGCGGTGCGTGTCGTTGCCGAACACGGTCTGGCCCAGGGCCGCGCGGTTCAGCTCGCCCGTGTCCTGCACGAGATGCGGCGTGATCCCCCCGAAATAGTCAACAATGGCGCTGTACGCAGGCTTTCCGGGCTCGACGACCTCGTGCGCAATGACGTCGGCGTCGATAACGGCGATATGGTGGTGGCTGCGCAGTCTCTTGCTGACCGTGGACTTCCCGGTCGCAATTCCTCCTGTGAGACCAACGATCAACATTAGGCGTCGCAGGCAGTGTTATCCAGGCCGCTCAAGGCTACAGTGTACGCAACGGTCGCTTGAGGCTGGTCTGAGGTCAAAGGCTTGGCCACAGAATGGCTTGGCGGTGCCGTTGGTGCGCTTATGTAAGGAGTCCAGGTTCGATTCTGCTTATGTAACAGCCGAAGACCAGGTACCGCCAGGAACAGCTCGCACGAGCCGACGAGAGCTGAAATATAACAACAATGGCAGGTTCTAGGGCCCGCGCGTGTGTGCGTCTGTTGTGGACGTGTTTGGATCCGCGTCTGGGTGCGCGGTCTGGACCGCCTGTTATGTAATGGCTGGCGCCGTTAGGCGCCTGTAGGTAATCAGGTAGTCATACGGAATTAGCTACTGGTGCGCACGAGAAGCCGCGGCGAATTTGCCGGGGCTCAGCACCAGCTGGTGCGACGCGGCCCTGGCTCAGCGCCGTCGCGAGGACAGCTGGATCTCAGGTCAGGGCAGATTGTCTTATCTGTCGGCTGATAGTCGTCGATATGCACGGTGTGCATCGATACCCGGTGGCGCCCTTGCCCATGTGATCCAGCAATATAAGTAATCGCAACGACGGGCCGCGACGGGACTGCAGATTTGCTAAACTATACAATTTCGATTCATGTCTGCGACTGAAGGAAAGCCCATCCAGTGCGAGGCCGCCGTGCTGCGCAAGTTCGGCGAGCCGCTGTCCGTCGAGCAGATCACCGTTGATCCGCCTAAGGCGCACGAGGTGCGTGTGCGCGTGCTCTACTCGGCGCTGTGCCACACCGACTCGTACACGGCGTCGGGAAGCGACCCCGAGGGCCAGGAGCTCGCGATCCTCGGGCACGAGTCGGCCGGCCAGGTCGAGTCCGTCGGCCCCGAGGTCGACTCCGTGAAGCCCGGCGACTACGTCGTGCTGCTCTACACGCCCGAGTGCAAGGAGTGCAAGTTCTGCAAGTCCGGCAAAACGAACCTGTGCCAGGCGATCCGCGCCACGCAGGGCAAAGGCGTCATGCCCGACGGCACCGTGCGCTTCCACGACTCGAAGGGCCAGGATCTGCAGCATTTCATGGGCTGCAGCGGCTTCTCCCAGTACACGGTCGTCGCCGACATCAGCGTCGTGCCCGTTGACCCGAAGGCCCCGCTCAGCACCGTGTGCCTGCTCGGCTGCGGCGTCACGACCGGCGTCGGCGCGGCTCAGGTCACGGCCAACGTCCAGAAGGGCGACACCGTGGCCGTGTGGGGTGCGGGCACCGTTGGCCTGAGTGTTGTGCAGGGCGCGCACCTGCGTGGAGCAAGCCGGATCATCGTGCTGGATCTCGACGACGGCAAGGAGAAGTGGGCGCGCGACTTCGGAGCGACGGACTACATCAACCCGACGAAGATCGAGGGCCCGATCCAGGACCACCTCGTCAAGATCACGGACGGCGGCCTCGACTTCACGTTCGACTGCACGGGCAACGTGAACGTCATGCGCCAGGCGCTCGAGAGCGCCCACAAGGGATGGGGCCAGTCCATCGTCATTGGCGTCGCGGCCTCGGGCAAGGAGATCTCCACGAGGCCGTTCCAGCTCGTGACGGGCCGCGTGTGGAAGGGGTCTGCGTTCGGCGGCGTCAAGGGCCGCTCGCAGCTGCCGGACTTCGTCGACATGTACATGAAGGGCGACCTCAAGGTCGACGAGTACATCACGCACCACCACAAGCTGCAGGACATCAACAAGGGCTGGGACGACATGCACGGCGGCAAGTGTCTGCGCTGCGTGATCGACATGTGGCCCGAGGACAAGGAGAAGCACAAATAAATAGAGCATGCAGGCCAAGAACATGCAGGCCGAGGACATGCAGTTCGAGAAAACCAGAATACATAGGTCGTAGAACATACGTCAACTAATGCTAGCTATTCGTCGCGATCCAATTGGAGAGCCGCTCGACAATTCGCGCTCAATAATCGCGCTCAGTGCATTTGAAATATATCGACCGCTGCATCTGCATCAGTCTAATGAAAATTTCAAAAAATCACTCTACAGTTCGACGAAAAAAATTGGATCGAACCACAGGCGGATCAAGCAACGATTCTCGACTCAAAGCCGAAACTTCATTGCTGTGCGCGAATTCCGCACGGATCTTCTCCGATTTGAATTAGCTAACTTGTGGTTTGTGGTTTGCGAGGTTTGTGGCGCATGGGCTGGGGCTTTCGATCCACTATGAAGGCGGATCCGGTGAAACTTGTGCCTAGAAAGCGTGTTAGAGCCAGCAGAGCACAGTTTCCGGTGAAAAATGTGAAGAAGCAGGAAATCAAGCTCGAGGACGAAATTGTGCCCGAGTTGGAGCAAGCGGCGCAGGTGGCGGGCCCCGAGCTGCCCGGCCCGCCGGACTGGCAGCTTTTCCTCGAGAGAATCAGGGAGATGCGCCGGATCCGCGAGGCGCCCGTCGACACAATGGGATGCGAGCGCGTCGGAGCAAATGGCGGGCCATTGGCCCCCGAGGTCGTGCGGTTCCAGCACCTCGTGGCGCTGATGCTCAGTGCACAGACGAAGGACGAGGTGACGGCCGGCGCCGTGACTCGGTTGCGCGAGCAGTTGCCCGGCGGGCTGACCCCCGACACCATAGTGGCCACGCCCGAGGAGAAGCTCGAGAAGCTCATTTTCCCCGTCGGGTTTTTCCGGCGCAAGGCCATCTTTCTGCGCAAGGCCTCGCAGATGCTGCTCGACAGCTACGAGGGCGACGTCCCGCACACAATCGAGGAGATCACAAAGCTTCCTGGCGTCGGCCCGAAGATGGGCTACCTGCTTCTGCAGGCTGCATGGGACCAGGTCGACGGGATCGGCGTCGATGTGCACGTCCACCGCCTCGCGCAGCTCTGGAACTGGGTTCCGAAGGCGAAGAACCCGACGCCCGAGCGCACGCGTGCCGAGCTCGAGAAGTGGCTGCCGAAGTCTCTGTGGGCCGAGATCAATCCGCTCCTGGTGGGGTTCGGCCAAACGTGGTGTCCCTCGCGCTCCTCGGCCAAGACCTGTGGGGAATGCCACCTCAATGACATGTGTCCCGCTGCAAAACGATAGCATCCTGCTGCGAAAGCATTTCTGCAAAATTACATTTGCATTAGTCTGCAACCCTGTACATAGAGGCATCTGACGATGCCGAACAACCCCATAATACCCATAAAATAGCATAAAACAACTATCCCAGATACAGAAGTATGTGCCTGCGAAAGGTGTAGCACACAGCTAAGGTAGCACCTAGCAATACAGGACCTTGCAATACAGCTTCCTATCAATACAGCTTCAATCAATACAATTACCTATCAATACAGCTGCCTGTCAATACGGCAGCACACGACTAAGGCAGCACTCTGCCAGTGCACACTCTCCCAGTACAGTTAACTATTAATAGAGCTTCCTATCAGTACACTTTTTTACCAATACAGCTCTTTACCAATACAGCTCTCTATTAATACAGCTTCTGTCAGTACAACTTCTATCAATACAGCTTCTATTAATAGATCTCTCTATTAATACAGCTTCTATCAGTTCTTCCTCTATCAATACAGCTTCTATCAGTACAGCTTCTATCAATACAGCTTCAATACAGCTTCTATCAGTACAGCTTCTATCAGTACAGCTTCTATCAGTACAGCTTCTATCAATACAGCTTCAATACAGCTTCTATCAGTACAGCTTCTATCAGTACAGCTTCTATCAGTACAGCTTCTATCAGTACAGCTTCTATCAGTACAGCTTCTATCAATACAGCTTCAATACAGCTTCTATCAGTACAGCTTCTATCAGTACAGCTTCTATCAGTACAGCTTCTATCAGTACAGCTTCTATCAATACAGCTTCAATACAGCTTCTATCAGTACAGCTTCTATCAGTACAGCTTCTATCAGTACAGCTTCTATCAATACAGCTTCAATACAGCTTCTATCAATGCAGCTTCTATCAATATAGCACTGACCAGTAAGCACTCTACCAATGCAGCTTTTACCAATACAGATCTCCAATCAGCAACTAATCTACATCTTAGTAGCACACATTTAATGAATCTAGCAATCACCAAACCATACAATTTTGTCTTCACGAAGCATGTCCGGCAGGCCCCAGATATAATGAACAACTGCTAATAAAACAGCATACAACTAATCCAGGCCAGCCGCACACTCTCTCTTGATAACTGTGACGAGTTACCAGTGACGACCGATCTGGGTGCCTGCACTCGGCGAGTCAAGTGCGAACTCAGAAGACGCCGTTTCTTGAATAGCTGAAACTACACCTTCTCCTCCTCGTCGCGGCACTCGTTCTTCGGGAGACTCTCGGCACCAACCAGGAGCAAGCGGTTCTCAAGGGCGATCGACGACAGTGTCATCGTCGCTACTGTAGCAACTAGTGTCCAATTGTTTACCTCCAGGATACTGTTTGTCTCCTGGTCGCACGCCAGGCTTCTGAGCCAGAGGAACATCAAGTGCGTCGCCGTGAAGTGCAGAATTAGACAAGGCATTATGATCAACGCGCGGTCATCGAACGTATCTGTGAGGGAAGGCAGTCCAATGAAGTGCAGGAGATACAAAACCCGGTACCGCACGGGCTTCAAGGTCTTCTTGGACGCAACGAACTCGTCATTCTCTTCACCCTCGACTTGCGCGCGCTGGGCCCGGCTGATTCCCCAAAGACTCACAGGAACACTTAGCACAAATATAGCTCCAAAGATGTAGGTAAGCTCTTGAAAGTCAAATGGCTCGCCAACTATCTTTGAAAAGACCCACTGAATTGCGTAGTCACACGTCAGACTGACGACGGCAACCGCTGGTGTCGCGAGCGCAAACACAAAACAGGCTAAGATCGAGGGGATCGCAGCCAGGATCGTGGGGGTCCCAAAAGCAATCTTTGGGCACATACAATGCGCAGCAATAACAACGGTCCCGAAGACCGCGGCAAAGAATCCACAAACTACTGTCGCGAGTGCACCGGTGAAAAGGGCTCGCCGTCTCTCAAGCCAGTAGCAGTCGCAGATCCGTTTCGTGCTCATTGAAGCGTCAATTTGCGGCTGTGCAGGAAAACGAAACAGAAGCGAAACCAATGCAATGGCAAAACAATTGCAAAAATACTTGCAAAAACAAATGCAAAAACAATTGCAAAAACAAATGCGATCACAACCTCATTCTTATCAGTCCTGTAAGTAAGGTTCTGACAAAGCTCCGTTTGCCGGACTGCCGCATTCGGACCTTGCGACCGTGCTGCCTTGTGCCAATTGTGTGCCAATTGTGTTCATTTACAAAGCATTGCTCAGCTCGCGGCTTCGCGGCTTGACTGGTTGGGTCGCACGGTTACTGAATCGAGGTGCCACTTGCTGTTCCGTGCGTCACTGCAGCGCTTCACCAAGTGTTCAGCTTGCCAGCGACCTGGGGGCAATTGGGCCGGATCCCACATGCTCCTAATTGGGACCCGCTCTTGATTGGGACCCGCTCTTGACCAGGCCCGCTCGTGATCAGAAGGCGCGTATCTAATCAGCTCAACGACATTCGCCTGGACGTCGAAAGGCTGTGTGGGAGGCTGTCATGGGTTGGGGTAGCATGTGTGCGCTGGTTCCGAACCCGAACGGGTTCCGTGCTGAGGCCTGGAGTCCATAAAACAGCGCAGAAACTTGGCGTTGCACCGGTAAAAATGGCCCCGGCCCCCAAGCGCGGCTGCGCGCGGCGGATATGGAACGAAGTCTGTGCGCAGAGCCGACCTCGGCCGTTCCCCGCTTCGCAGTTATCGTGCCGATTAGGGTTCAACGTCCTCCGGCACGCCACATCTCATCTCCACACACTATTTACATCGCGCTGAACCCTTCTGACCCGTACACCCAAATTTCAGACTTGCTTCTCAGGCCCCACAGACTTGTTCCCAAGGCCCCGCAGACTTGTTTCCAAAGCTTCGCAACACACACACAAGATGTCTAAACTGGAGTACACGTCAAGCACGGCCATTGAGTCGAAGTATGAGACGGTTCGGGCCGCGTTCCACCGCGGCATCACCGACAGCCTCGACTTCCGCCGCGACCAGCTGCGCAACCTCTACTACGGCATCCTCGACCACGAGCAGGAACTGAAGGAGGCGCTGCACGCGGATCTGCACCGCGCGCACGAGGAGACCGAGGCGCTGGAGCTGAACGAGATTCTGACGGAGATCGCGCTCGCGATCGCAAAGCTCGACGAGTGGACGGCCGACGCGCCGCTGCCGACGGTGACCGGGGACTCGCGCTACGCGCTCGGCAAGTCCGTGCTGCGCAAGACCCCTTACGGCGTCACGCTCATCATCGGCCCCTGGAACTACCCGTACCTGTGCACGATCGTGCCGGTCATCTCTGCGCTCGCCGCTGGCAACACGGTCGTCGTCAAGCCCACGGAGGTCGCCGTCGAGTCCACACGCACGCTGACGCGCGTGCTTCAGAAGGTGCTCGACCCCCACGTCCTGCAGGTCGTGAACGGAGCCGTTGAGGAAACCACGCAGCTGCTTGCCTACCAGTGGGACAAGATCATGATCACGGGCTCGAACCGCGTCGGCAAGATCGTGGCGCACGCCGCGGCCGAGAACCTGACGCCCGTGTGCCTCGAGCTGGGCGGCAAATCGCCGGCGGTGATCACGGCCTCGGCGAACCTGAAACTCGCAGCAAAGCGTCTCGCTTGGGCGAAGTTCGTGAACGCGGGCCAGACCTGTATCGCGCCCGACTACGTGATTGCGGACCGCAAGATCGCCGCCGAGTTCGTGCGCCATCTCAAGGCCGCCATCTCGGCAATGTACCCGGACCTGTCGCGCGGCGGCGCGGGCCGCGACTTTGCCCACATCGTCACGGACCGGCTATTCGAGCGCGCTGTCCATCTCGTCGAGTCGAGCACAGCCACGGACAAGTGGCAGCTTGAGCAGGCCGACGCGGCCACGCGGCTGTTCCCGCCAACGGTTCTGTCTGGGGGGCTCACAGAGGGCGATATCGTGATGCAGGAGGAGCTGTTCTGCCCGATCCTGCCCGTGATCGAAGTGGACAACGCCGTGGTGGAGGCTCCGACGATCATCAAGGGCAACCACGATTATCCGTTGGCGATGTACATCTTCTCGACGAAGTCCGGCGAGCAGGAGGAGCTGCTCACGAAGACGCGCAGCGGTGCCGTGATGGTGAACGACGCGGTTATGCAGGGCGGTTCGGCGATCATCCCCTTCGGCGGAGTCGGCGCGTCGGGAACCGGCCGTTACCACGGCAAGTACGGATTCGACGAGTTCACGTTCGAGAGGCCCGTTATTGTGCAGCCTAACTGGGCCGAGGCGCTTCTCAACGCGCGATACGCGCCGTACAACTCAACACACAGCGCGCTGCTGCGTGCATTCAGCAGGCCGCTGCGCGTGGGCTTCGGCAGGACCGGGAAGGTGAAGAGCCAGAGCTTTGTGCTGCGCCTGTTCCACCAGCTCGTGAAGAAGCTCGGCTTGACGGTGGTTGTTGTGGCGCTCATCTACTACTTCAGATTGAACTAGATAACTTTATTGAGAAAAACTATGCAATTACGACTTCGCATTTTCTCACGGCTTAGCAGGATCAGTCACGGTCCTTTAGAGTCGTCACGAGTCCGTTGAGGTTCTCGAGTCCGTTGAGATTCCACCAAAGGTTCCGGGAATTCCGCTCAAGAGCTCGCTCCAAGATCAGATGTGCAACTTGCCGAGATTCAGGTCGAGGTCCTCCGCCTGCCGGTCCTTCTGGTCCTTCGGTGCCTGGTCCTTCTCGTCCTTCGATTTCTGGTCCTTCTGGTCCTCCGGCGTCTGGTCCTTCTCGTCCTTCGACGCCTGGTCCTTCTCGTCCTTCGGCGCCTGGCCCTTCGACTGCTGGTCCTTGGGCGCCTCGCTGCTCAATTCTTCGTGGCGGGTCTGCTTCGCATCCGGCTTTCCCTTTTCGCCCGTCTTTGGCTTCTGATCTGTCCTGTCCTTCTGATCCAAGGATCCTGACTGTGAGCCGCTCTCCACACTTTCCTCGGTCGTGAAATCAAGATCCAGGTCCTCGAGCGGGCCGAGAATCAGCACATCGTGCTTCCGGCGCCCAAGGCTTCCCGCTCGCTCCATGTTCAGCAGGTACCGAGGCGCCGATCTGGGCACGAGGTCGGGCAGCTGGTTGAACGGGCCCACTTGCAGGGACGTTCCGGCAACGATGGCGAGGTCGACGTCGTCAAAGTCGGTTTCGATCAAGTCGAAGAACCGCTCGGGGAGCCCCTCGCCGAAAAACACGATGTCGGGCTTCACGATCCCGTCGCAGGCGGCGCACCGCGGCACTTTATGGTCGTGCAGAATCGCCTTTTCGACGTCGGCGTTCGGCGCCTTGCGCTTGCAGTCGATGCAGGCATTCGACGAGAACGAGCCGTGCGCCTCGACGATCAGATCGGCCGGCACGCCGGCGCGGCGCTCGAGCGTGTCGATGTTCTGCGTGTAGACGCGCTTCAGGCAGCCGAGATCGCTGATCCACTTGATGAAGCGGTGGAAGCTTGTAGGAGAGAAGTTCGACGGGTACATTTCGCGCGCCAGCATGAAGAACGGGTCTGGATTCTTGCGCAGATAGTCGATGTCGAAGACGGCCTCCGGGTACGGCAGCTTGAAGCGCTGGAGGTTTGCGTAGAGGCCCGTGCGGGGCGAGCGGAAGTCCGGGATGCCCGCCGCAGTCGAGATGCCCGCGCCGGCCAGCACGACGACGTTGCGGTAGCGTTTGTGCGCGAGATCAGCGAGCAGCCGGCTCATTTCGGGGGGCTGGGCCCGATTGCGTCTCGGCGCCGGTTCCGGCCGCGTCGACGCCGGAGTCGGCTGCGTCGGACTTGTAGAGGATGTAGTTCCCATAAGCAGCGACCGCAAACGTCGAGAGCCCCAAATACAGCCGCACTTTCGGGCTCAGCTGAAGGTACTGGTTCAGAAGGCTCATGGGTCATGTGACGCGCCGGCCGCGGCCTAGAACCGGCCGGCGCCGCAGCGAAGGCGTCTGCAGCGAGGCCGTCTACAGCATCAATTACAAACCCGCTAGCATTCGCGCTGCGTACTTGCCCCCGCGCGAAGCCGATCTGTGTGTCGCGCAGCGCACGCAGATTTAGGGCCAGCACCGGACCACGGGCGCCACAGCAACCGCCAGGCACCGGACCACCAATGCGCCCGCAAGGCGTACGGGAGCCAAACACAACCGGCCTGAATCGCAAACCGTGCGAGCCGCAAACGACCCGAAACGCGAACGACCCGACCTGAGCTCGCAACCGGGCGTGGCCCCAGCCCTAGCCCCGGCCTGAAAAGACCCGCCAACCGACAGTCCAGCCTGCCAAGAGCTATCAGGGAAATAATGAGCGCCAGCGACCGGTTCGCGCCGAAAGAGGAGTTCAAACTGGACCCACCCCGAGACGATCCCATCACGCCCGCACAGCTGTCGCTTGCCGATGGCGTGCGCAGCTCGAAGCTCTACGTGGCGATCAAGGGCACCGTGTTTGACGTGACGCGCAACGCCGCGAGCTACGGGCCCGGCAAGGGCTACCACCTGTTCGCAGGGAAGGACGCGTCGCGCGCGCTCGCGAAATCGAGCCTCAACCCCACAGACGCCGTGCCGGAGTTCGCAGACCTGTCGGATAAGGAGAAGGGCGTGCTGGACGACTGGTACAAGTTCTTCAGCCTGCGCTACAACGTCGTCGGCCGCGTGTCGAAGTGATTAATGAGTAATGAATGAACGGCGCCCGCGCCTCTTAGGCTATATAATACGAGTATATGAACTGGCCCGCAGCTCAAGGCTGATCCGCCTGACACGAATAGATTCGAGGACTCGAGTTTGATCGAGTTAGATGAGTCTAATTGAGGTCTATTGGATTCGTCGAGGCCCGTCGAGGCCCGTCGAGGCCCGTCGAAGTCCATAGATAGGAGTATATGAGCTGACCCACGGCTCAAGGCTGATCCGCCTGACACGAAGTCAGATTCGAGGACTCGAGTTCGATCGAGTTCGATGAGTCTAATTGAGGTCTATCGGATTCATCGAGGTCCTTCGAGGCCCATCGATAGGAGTATATGAACTGGCCCACAGCTCAAGGCTGATCCGCCCGACACGAAGTTGGATTCGAGGACTCGAGTTTGATCGAGGTCTGATGTGTCTAATTGCGGTCTTTGGATTCACCGAGGCCCGTCAAGGCTCGTCAAGGCCCGTCGAGGTCCAGTCTATGGAGAGTGGTGTCCGAGGCACACTGCGCCATTGAGTGACCACTGAATGGCCATTGGATGGCTTTGAAGGGACGCTAGGGGACTAGGCCCGACGAGGCTGCGCCGATCCGCTGCAACCACCTAATAAGGTGGGCGATCAAAGGCCTACTAACGACTGCCTCGTCCGCAGCACGAGCTTTAGCACGCCACGGCCGAGCCTCGACGAGGAAGAGCCAATGCAAGTGCAAACCCTTCAAAATAAGCTGGAGGCGAACTGGATCACTCGATCAACTGCTCCGGCCACAAGTAGTACATTGACTGGATGCTGAAACCCGCTCATGCCGCTACTTCAAGCACCCTGAGTACAGATCAGTCTATAGGTAAACATGAGGTACTGGAGATCACCTCAATAGATCAATCTAAAGGTAACCTCAACTACAATAGATCAATCTATAGGTAACCTCAACTACAATAGATCAATCTAAAGGTAACCTCAGGTACAACTGTTCAATCTGTAGGTAAACGTGAGGTGCTAGAGAGTGATGGCTTGTCCGACCCACGAGCTACCTGCATTCCATCGACTGGTGCATTCCATCGACTGGTGCATTCCATCGACTGGGACTGGTACGCTCAACGCCGCACTCGAGTTTGGGCTGCCAAAACCGTTGCCTGTGCTGCGCTCAGCTCGAGCCGCCGTGTGGCGTGTGGCGTCGGCAAGCAAAGGGCCAACCCTAGGCCTCGAGACCTTAGACGACCGGCCATGACCGCTGAAGTAGACGTGGACTCGCTGCCTGGCTGGCTCAAAAAGCTGGAGGCGGGTCTCAATGTTGACTCGGAGCTGCTGGCTGCGAAGGTGCGGCAGGGCCGGCCCGAGTCCTGCTCCAGCGCCGACCTGCTGAGCCTGGCGGCAGAGACGTCGGCCTCGCTCGCCACACGACACCCGGACTGGGCCGTGTTTGGAGGGCGGATCCTGCTTTCCGAGCTCGCGCAGCGCACGCCAGACTCGTTTTCGCAGTTCGTAGAGCAGAACCGCGCGCAATTTGCACCGGCTTTCGTGCAGTTCACCGAAAGACACGCGAAGCAGATCAACGCGGCCATTGACCACAGCCAGGACGCCGAGTTCACTTTTTTCGCCGTGCGCACCCTCCAGGCATCGTATCTGCACCCTGGTGAGCGGCCGCAGTATCTCTGGATGCGCGTGGCCCTGGCCGTGCACGCGCCGGATCTGGGCCGCGCTCTGTTGGCATACGAGCTCATGTCGCAGCGGTACTACACACACGCAACACCAACGCTGTTTAACGCCGGCTTCCGCGACGGCCAGCTCGCCTCGTGCTTCCTTGTCGCCATGCAGAACGAGTCCATTGGCGGCACGTTCGACACGCTGCGCGACTGCGCACTTATCATGCACAGCGTCGGCGGGATCGGGCTGCACTGCTCGAACATTCCCGCCTCGGGGAGGCCGGCCGTGTCCGGATCAGGCCCGGCCTCGCAGCCCTCCGAGTCGCGCTTCTCCCCCGGCCTTGTCCCGCTTTTGCGGCTGTTCAACAACGCTGCGCGCCTCGTCAGCCAGGGCGAAGGCAAGCGGCCCGGCGCCATCAGCATCACGCTCGAGCCCTGGCACGCGGATGTGCTGGACTTCCTTGATCTGCGCAAAAACCACGGCAAAGAGGAGTATCGTGCGCGCGATCTGTTTTATGCGCTGTGGATCCCGGATCTGTTCATGCACAAGGTCAAGGCCGACGAGGAGTGGCACCTTTTCTCGCCCGAGGAGGCGCCGGGGCTCCAAGACTGCGTCGGCAAGGAGTTTGAGCGCCTTTACAACCAGTACGTCGCGGAATCGCGGTACCGCCGGCGGCTGCCGGCCCGAACCTTGTGGAACCGCATTCTCGATGCTCAGATCGAGACGGGCAACCCGTCGTTGCTGTACAAGGACAGCTGCAACGCGAAGTCGAACCAGCGGAACCTGGGCGTCATCAAGTCGTCGAATCTCTGCACGGAAATCGTCGAGTACTCGTCTCCTGAAGAAACGGCCGTGTGCAACCTCGCGTCGCTCGGCCTGCCGAAGTTCGTCAGCTCCGGCAAGTTCGATTTCTGTCGGCTGCACTCGGTTGCGAAGCTTGTGACGGTGAGTCTCAACAACGTTATCGACATATCGAGCTACCCGCTCGCATCGAGCCGCACGGCAAACCTCCGACACCGGCCGATTGGCGTCGGCGTTCAGGGTCTTGCCGACGTGTTCTTCAAGATGGGGCTCGACTTCGACAGCCGCGAGGCCAACGAGCTCAACGAGCAGATCTTCGAGACGATCTACCACGGCACCCTCGAGGCGAGCATGGAGCTGGCGAGGGACCGCGGTGCGCCGTACGAGTCCTATGAGGGGTCGCCGCTCTCGAAGGGGAGCCTGCAGATGGATCTATGGGGCAAAACAGTCACGGACAAGCTGTGGAACTGGACAGAGCTGCGAAGACAGATCTCCGAGCACGGCGTTTACAACTCGCTGCTGACAGCAGTCATGCCCACGGCATCAACAGCACAGATCCTGGGCTTCACCGAAAGCATCGAGCCACTGACGAGCAACATATATAGCCGGCGGACGCTGAGCGGCGAGTTCCAGGTCATCAACCGGTACATGGTGTCCGAGCTCGAGCAGCTCGGGCTGTGGAACCACGAGATCCGCGAGGAGATCATGGCCAACAACGGGTCGGTCCAGCACCTGCCGCAGATCCCCGCGCATATTAGAAGCCGGTTCAAAACGGCCTGGGAGCTCAGCATGCGCACCGTCATCGACCAAAGCGTTGCCAGGGGCCCGTTTGTTGACCAGTCGCAGAGCCTGAACCTGTTTCTCGCGCAGCCGCGGCCTGCTAAGCTCACCTCCATGCACTTCCACGCATGGAGCTCGGGACTCAAGACCGGGGTCTACTATCTGCGCACGCAGCCCGCAGCGGCGCCCATCCCGTTCACGATCTCGCACGAGACGCACAAACGGTCACGGCTGTCGACGCCGGTCTCGAACCCGGACTCTCCATCCAAAATACAGTGCACCGACGACACGGGATGCGAGGTTTGTACATAATTAAACTAATAACTTGGTGTGTTGCGAGTAACCAACGTAGATGCCGAGTAACCAACGTAGATTCCGAGTAACCAACATAGACGTCGTCTGCCGCGAAGCGCGCTTGTTCCTGCATAACCCGTACCACGGAGCAGGCCCGCGACAGCTTCTGTGGCACTCTAGCCGCCCTACAGCTGCTACGTATGCTCTGGCAGCGCTTCTATAACAGTGCAAGTGCCGCCGATAGCAGGGCCGACTCGTCACGGAAAATGCTCGCTGGAACCCAGTAGGATGAGCTCCAGACAAGCAGTCAGCAATATTTCCGCATTTGTACTCTGCTCCCAAGGCCCCTCCCAAGGTCCCTCCCCAAGTCCCAAGGTCCCTCCCAAATCTCACAACAGAAAATCATGGCAAATTCTAGCTCTGAAATGCTGGTTTAAGTTCCCGATTCAAGTTATGAGCCCGCGTTCTCTGATTGCACATATAGCCGCGCTCGCCTCGAGAGTGCCGACTCTGCATCGTCGGCACGAGCAATGAGTCTGCCAGGCTGGCGACCGGCGATACTCCGGCTACAGAAGCACTTGAAGTCAGTAAGACGCGCTTAAGTGCGTACCCGGCGCGTTAGCGCACACACAGATCGATATTTCACTACCGATCGTGACGCAAGGAACTTGCTGTCTGCGAAGACCGCCACGAAGGCCACGCCTCTGCAGCAGCACCGCAGAAGCCCAGCAAACCTACCATAATCATTTCGTTTTATTAATTCGCGTATTCTTTTAAATTCAGCAGATTGGTCGTTATCGTGGCTTCCCCTCGCGTCCGATAAGCCATAGTTGGAAAAGGGTTCCGGATCCAGGATTCGCACTTGCTGGTGCTAATGAGTGGTGAGGAGGCGCTGCCGCTGCCGCGCGGCCGCTTCGATCTGGAGCACCAGGTGAATGAGAGCGAATTCAGGCGCCGTGGTGCGCCGGCGTCGCGCAAGGGCTGGCTGCACGACATTTGGCGCGGCCCCGTCGAGCCTCGCAAATTGCACGTTACGCTTTTTGCACGACGCGCGCAGCTGTTCCCCGAGCTCGCGCTGCGGGCCTGGCCCAATTGGGTGAGGCTCGGCCTGTACTGCGTGCTTCTGGCGTCCTGGTTCTTGGCAAACGTCAGTCTGTCGCGGCACGGCTACATGGCGATCAGCCGCGTGTCTGACGGGACCGGCGACGTGCAGCCGCTGGATTGCGGCAGGAACCGCGAGATCTGGGCGGGCCCCGGCAGCGCGTGCGGGCTGGACGCGACGAACTGCGTGAACGAGGTCGAGGGCGAGGTGCTGAGCTTCCGGTGCCCGCCGAACTGCGGCTCGTCGGGCTGGACGTACGAGCACTGGCCCGTGGGGAACACGTCGGCGATGCGCCAGCCGATGGTGGTCGGCGGCCCGGACGTGTACCGCGGCGACTCGTTCATCTGCGTCGCGGCCCTGCACAAGGGCATCATTTCGCCCTACACCGGCGGGTGCGGCCAGCTGCAGTGGATCGGCTCGCATTCCGGGTTCGCCGGGACGCCGAGCGCGACGGGCCGCTTCAGCAGCCTCGCGTTCGACTCCGAGTTCCCGCTGAACTTCCGGTTCCTCGACGCAGACGCGCGGTTCTCGAACTGCGTCGACCGCCGCGGCCTGCATGTGGGCGTGAACGCCGCGTTTGTGCTGCTCGCGGCGTACGCGATCCCGACCGCGGCCATTGCGCCTGCCTGGTGCTTCTTCACGCTCGGCCTGTTCGGCTTCTGGACGGTCGTGCTCGCGAGCCACCCGCCGGCCCGCGGCGGCACGCCGAGCGCGAACGCCGAGCTCATCTCCCTCGGCTTCCGCCGGCTGCTGCCCTGCTTCCTGGGCCTGTTCTACATCTACGCCGTTGCTGCGCGGCCGCAGCTCACCGAGATGCGTGCGTCGCTGTCGCGGGCGCTGTTCTGGGGCGGCGGCTACCTCGTCGGGGTCCTGGAGAACTATGCGTTTGCCGCGGTGCCCCTGGACCGGCTGCTTGTGTCTGACCTGAACTCGCAGCCCGGCGCGTGGTTGGCGCTCGGCGTGCTCGGTGCTGTTCTGTTGTTTGTTGTTGTTGGCCAGGCGTACAGTTTCCGGCTCATGGGCGAGTTCCGCAAGTACGCAAAGCTCTACGTCGGTATCCTGGCCGCGCTGCTCGTGTTGGCCGCGTGGCCGGGCCAGACGCTGCGGCTGCACCACTACTTTTTCGCGCTGCTGCTTGTGCCCGGCACGAAGCCCGCCACGACGTCGTCGCTGCTGTTCCAGGGGCTGCTCGTGGGGCTGTTTGTTGCCGGCGTCGCCCGCTGGGACTTCGACTCTGTGCTGCAGACGGCGGGCCAGCTTTCGCGCGGCGAGGTGCCCGCAAACGCTCTTGGCGATCCGTGGTTCGTGCAGGCGACGAAGGACCTGCTTGTGAGCTGGAAGCAGCGCGAGGTCGGGCCCCTCAACGGCTTCTCCATGACGATCAACGACATCGAGCGGCTGCGCGAGGTCAGCACGGCGGTTCCTGATGCAGACGGAATTGTCACGCACACGTTCGACCTGGGCGCGTGGATCGCTGCGCATTTCGAGGGCGACGTGCCCGACAAGTGGTACGTGCGCATTGCGTCGGCGGCGCTGGGCCCGCGGAACCGTGCGACGGTCGGCAAGTACAGCGAGGCGCTTGTGCTCTCCACGCGCAGCGAGTCGTGAGGCCAGATGCCGCGACCGGCGACAGTTGCAATCGAGTCGTGTGCTTGGCGGCCTACGCACGCACGGATCCACGCATCCACCGAATTCCCAGCGATGACGGCCAAATGAGCACCACCAAGGACTAACGACAACCAAGGACTAACGACAACTAAGGACCATCAACGACAACTAAGGACCATCAACGACCACCACCAAGGACCAACGACTAAAGACAGCCGCAAATGGTGACCACGAAAGACAGCCGCAAATGGCGACCACGAAAGACCACCAAATACAAATCGCAGCTCGTGCGACTCAAGCAACGTTGCCAAGCTCAGCCTTGGCGGCACGAGCGGATCGGGCGAATCGAGCGGATCGGGCGAATCGAGCACATCGAGCGGATCGCGGAAGTTTAGTATGTATCATAATTCCTCAACATCCACCGAAATTCCCAGGGACCACCGATGACGGCCAAATGGCCATCAACGACAACCAATGACTCTCAACGACCACCGCCAACGACCACCAACGACCGCCAATGGCGACCACGAAAGACCACCAAATGCAAATCGCAGCTCGTGCGACTCAAGCAACGTTGCCAAGCTCAGCCTTGGCGGCACGAGCGGATCGATCAATCGAGCGGATCAATCGCACATCGAGCGGATCGAGCACATTGGGCGGATCGCGGTTTAATATATATCATAATTCGTCAAAATAAATAAGTTCGTGTGCTCTGTCGTCAGTATTGCCTTGCTTTGCCCGACTGTGGGCGGATCACGGCCGGCGGGCGGCGAGCTCCTTTGTCCAGGCGTCGATCTCCGCGGCGAGCTGCTCGTGCCGCGCGACGGCCGCCTCGACGCGCTCGAGCTGCAGCGCAAGCGTGTGGAAGCGCTGCTTCGCGTCGGCGTAGGCGTCGGCGCTCTGCTCGGCGTCGTCGGTGACGTTCAGCATTCCCGTGTAGCCCTTGGCCACGCGGTCGCACACGCTCTCGATCTGCTCGATCTGGCTCAAGTAGGCCTCGGCGTCGTTCTCGAGCGCGACCTGCACCTTCACGAGCGCGTCGCCAACGTCCTTCATGCCGCTGCCTTACAAATGGCGGGCGCCTCTGCCCAGCCTGGGCCTGTCCTCACCCAAGCTGCCAGCCAAGCTAACGCCGAGCTCCGCGCGGTTCCCGACCCGTCGACACATAGCAGCGCTACAGTACAGCGAAGCCAGGCCAGGCTCGAGTTGCACCCGCACACACTTGATTGTGCTCCCCCCCCGGCGACCCCAGCATACTCGCCCCCACCCAGCGGCGCTGCACCCTTCCCGGCGTTCTTCGACTCGCGCCGGCGCATGCTGCCGCGCTTGCAGCCGCCGAAGGCGCGGCGATTGCCGCAGAAGCTCCACTTGAACACGCAGATCGTGGCGGACCCGCCGCAGGCGGAGACGCAGTTCACCGCGGACGTGATGGCGTCGATGTACCCCGCGGCCGCGGCGAGCGAGGCGCCGACCCTGGACGACGGCGATGCGGATGACAAGCTCGGCATGAGCGCGCAGGACTGGTACGCCGCGTACGCGGACCAGGAGATCGAGCTCATCCGAGACATCGGCGAGGGCTCGGGCGGCATGGTGCGGCTGTGCCGGCTCAAGCCCGGCGCGAAGCGGCTGAGGGCGGCGCAGGCGGCCGGCATCGACGTCTTCGCGCTCAAGGAGATCCCGGCGAACCCAGACCCGAACCTGCGCAAGCAGATCCTGCGCGAGCTGCAGTTCAACCGCAGCTGCACGTCGCCCTTCATCGTGAACTACTACGGCGCCTTCCTCGTCGAGGAGGTCGGCCAGATCTTCATTGCCATGGAGTACTGCGACGGCGGCAGCCTCGACGCCATCCTCAAGCAGGTCGCCCGCAAGGAGGCGCGGATCGGCGAGAAGGTGCTCGCCTGCATCGCGACGTCCGTGCTCGAGGGCATCACGTACCTCTACTCGCAGCACATCATCCACCGCGACATCAAGCCCCAGAACATTCTGCTCACGAGCAGGGGCCAGGTCAAGCTCTGCGACTTCGGCGTCAGCGGCGAGGTCGTCGACTCGCTCGTCACGACGTTCACGGGCACCTCGTACTACATGGCCCCGGAGCGCATCCGCGGACAGCCCTACACCGTCACCTCGGACGTGTGGTCGCTGGGGCTCACGCTCATGGAGCTCGCCACGAACAAGTTCCCGTTCAGCACAGCCGTGTCGCTGACGCCGATCGAGCTGCTCACGCAGATCGTCAACTCGCCGTCCCCAGAGCTCGAGGACGAGCCGGACATCAAGTGGTCCGCCTCGTTCCACCACTTCCTCAAGTGCTGCCTCGAAAAGGATAGCGAGAAAAGGCCGCCGCCCCAGAAGCTGCTCTCGCACCCGTGGATCCGCGGCCACCGCGCAAAACGGTTCGACATGAGCGCCTTCGTGAGCCAGGCCTGGGCCTGAGCGCCGCCAAAAATTCTACCTCTTATGTATTAAGTTCTGTGTCTTAGATGCGGACACTTGTGGCGGTCGAATGAGCTGCCGACCCGACTACTGACGTCCGAATACTAATACTGCCTAGTAGATGCCTCCTCGAGGCTCTAATGGGTCCCTTCAGGATCGCGTTTAAGTATAGGATATGTACGCGATGAAGTATGTACGCGAAGTATGCGATCACGTCCTTTACTTATTCTATAAGTGTTTCATATTTGAATACTAAATATCCTTCTAATATTACGATTGAACATGTCCTATATTCATAACTTATTCTATTATAAATGTTATATTTTGGACACTAAGTATTCTAACATTAATGTTACTATTAAACAAAACATTATTCATGTACTTGTACCACTTCTGCTGTGACGCTGGATCTTAAAAATACATGGTACGATCACGTATGTGTCCAAGTGACCGAGAGCTAGCAGGAGAAGCGATCTCCGAGGGATCGTCAAGACCAAACTCTAAGTACAGCTAAACGTGGAACCAACCGCAACGACTTTCTATAGAGCACCTCCACGGGTTTCCTGACGACGTTCTATAGAGCACCTCCACGGGTTTCTTGACGACATTCTCTAGAGCTATCCACGGATTTCCTGTAGGTCGCCGTATGTTTGGCACACTTGGGCTCACCACGTCTCCTGCATGTAACTGCCCTGCTTCTCCTTCTCCGCTATGATCCGTTCGGCGTCGCTGGCGGTGCTGCCTTGGTCAACAAGGCAGTCCACGAAGGCCTGCCGCACGGCCTGCGGCATGGCCCCGGACGAGCCGCACACGAATATGAACGCCGCGGCCACGGGCAGCTCGCTGTGCTTGCGGATCTGCTGCTGCACATACCCGCCGCCATCGCGGGAGAAGGCCGTGACGACGTTTGCCCGCGACTTCAGCTCGTCGCCAAACAGGAAATCCGCGGCCTCGCTGCGGCACCCGAAAAACAGGTGCGGCTTCGCGGCATCTGCCGGCAGCGCCAGAAGCAGCGACCTGATCGGCGCAATGCCCGTGCCCGTGGCCACGAGGATCGTCGGCGTCGAGGCCACGCGCTCGGCAAGGCGCATGCGGTTGTACTCGAACGAGACGCGGATCTCGTCGCCGACGCGGAGCTGCGAGATCCAGCGCGTGCACGTCCCCCGGCGTATGCGCCGCAGCACCGTGCGGTACTTGACGATGGCAACCGCAAGGTCCACGGTCACCTCGCTGCCGTTCGAGCCAGCGAGCGGCGGAGACGCTATGGAGAACTGCCGCACGCGCATCGGCGGCAGCAGATCGAGCACGTACTCCACGGGGATGCGCAGCGAGTCGAACTCGTCGAGCACCTCGGCCACCGACCGCCGCGGCCGGCTCGTGTAGTTGAACAGATCGTCGAGGTCGGCCGCGAACTCGCGCATGCGCTCGGCCTGCCGCTCGTCCGTGCAGAAGTGCGCGGCGAGCATGAAGAACTGGCGGCGCGGAATCGCGTTGAGGTCGACGTGCCACTTCAGCAGGGCCCGCAGCGTCAGCTCGCCGAGCCGCTTCACGGTGACGCGCTCGTCCGACCATTGCTGGCTGCGCAGCACGGCGTCCACGCTCGCGTCGTCGTTCCCCGGGTAGAGAGACACGACGTCGCCCGGCTGCAGCGCCGACGCACCGCCGCGGCCCGCGGGCCCGGGGCTGAGAGACAGCGCGGACACGGCCGGGCCGAGCGAGGCCGAGTCGCCGGCCGCGGGCGGCTCGTCGAACGCGAGCGTGAGCCTCCGCACGTCCTGGAAGTGCTCCTCGCTCGTGATGCGTGTGTTTGCAGCGACGCGGGCGCACACACGGGTCTCCGCAGGCGGCGAGGGCGGCGGCGTCATCTCGGACACAAGCTGCACGGCGTTGACCGGCGGCAGCAGCTCGTTCAGGGGCCGCACCTCGGTGATCTGCAGCGCCGAGTCGAGCGTGCTCAGGGCCGAGCGCATCCACTGCTCGAAGGCCTCCTCGTAGGCGAGCGCGCCCTGTTCGTCGGCCTCGCCCCGCGGCACGGCCTCGCGCGCCCCGAGTTGCACGAGCCGCGCGTGGATCTTGCGCACGGCCCAGTTAAACCGCGGATACGCCGAGGAGCCGAGCCCAAAAGTGTACAGTTGCAGGTTCGCCAGTGCCGGGGCCCGCAGCCCGCGCCGCAGGAGCTGCGTCCACAGCGGCTGCGTGTTCTGGGGCAGCGCGCCCTGGCCGGTCGTCGACGCGACCACAAAGACGTGGTTGTGCTTTCCCAGCTCGGCAAGCGTCGCCTCGCCGAACGGTTTGCACTGGGCCTCGAGGTTGCGCCTGCGCAGCTCGTCGAACAGCAGCTCCGCGAGGTCCGCCGCGTTGCCCGTGGCCGAGCCGTAAAGTACTAGGCACATTAGAGAAGCCAGCGGTGCGCAATTGGTCGCAAGAGTGGCGTCTCGTCAAGTCTCGGCGTTAAGAGTGGCGCTGGACTCGAGTCGTGCCGCAGCCTCGAGTTTGTGCCTCAAAACCAAGGTCAAGGTCGTGCCTCAAAATCGACCGGCCGCGACCTCAACCGCCCCTGGGTCACCTGACGCTGAAAAAAGAGGCGAGCAACCACAACCAGCCTCAAACCGTCCAACTCCCCACATTGAGATAAACCACACACAAATGCTACGAGTTTCACGCGCCGTCTCCTCTCGAGCGCTTCCTGCGCGCGCCCTGAGGCCCCAGCCGCGAGCCCTGTTCAAGTACTACTCGAGCGAGTCGAAGCCCGAGGTCGAGAAGGAGGCCGCCGCGCCCGAGGCCGAGCAGGCCGAGCCCGTGAAGAGCGAGTGGCAAGTCAAGTACGAGACAAAGGACAAGGAGGCCGCGAAGCTGAAGGAGGCGTACCAGCGCTCGCTCGCGGACTTCCGCAACCTGCAGAAGACGACCGAGCAGGAGATCAAGAAGTCGCAGCAGTTTGCGCTGCAGAAGTTCGCGAAGGATCTCATCGAGAGCGTCGACAACTTCGACCTCGCCATCCGCGCGTACCCGAAGGAAAAGATCGACACGGCCCCGAAGGAGGTCCAGGAGTTCTACACCGGCGTGGCCATGGTCCAGCAGGTGCTCGAGAAGACGCTCGCGAAGCACGGCATCACGAAGGTCAACCCGCTGAACGACAAGTTCGACCCCAACGAGCACGAGGCCCTGTTCCAGATCCCGCAGGAGGGCACCGAGCCGGGCACTATCGTGCACGTAGACCGCACGGGCTTCAAGCTGTTCGACCGCGTGCTCAGGGCCCCGAAGGTCGGCTTCGTCAAGGACCCCTCGGAGTAAACGACCCCCTTCAAGTGGCTGCTCAACCACGAACGCAACGACACCCAGCCACTAATTTACGATTCGGCACGGCACGGCCGGCCCTGTACATATACCGAGGCGTATTGCCGAGGCTAAAGAACTTACAGAATTTCTATGTCCCATTCCATAGCACACTTGCTTTGCACTGTACATTTGTTTTGCACTGCACATTCGCACTGCGCATTTGTTTTACACTGCGCGTTTGCTTCGCCGGCACGTCGAATTAACCCTGCTCATAAATCGCCGCACACTTCCGTTTCGGGAAGGTTTTAGAAGGCACGAGGCTATGTACATCAGCGCACCTCGACGCCGGTCTCCTTCAGCGCGTTCACGATATCGTCCTGGATCCCGTTGATCTCATCGTTCGTCAGCGTGCGCTCCATGCTCTGGTAGTTGATGCGGTAGCACAGGCTCGTCTTGCCCGACTTTGGGTGCGTGAACTCGTCAACAAGCTTCACGTTCTCCACGAGGTCGCCGCCCAGCCCGCGCACGACCTCCATCACATCGTTTTCGTGCAAGTTCGCCGTGTTCCAGAACGCCACGTCGCGGTGCGACGCCGGGTACCTGCTCCACGGCACAAACCGCGAGATCTCGCCCTCGCGGAACTGGCCGCGGAACCGCGCGTCCTCGGTCCAGAACAGCCGGATGTCGGGGATCCCAAACAGAATCATCGCCGCACGCTCAAGCCCGATGCCAAACGCCCACCCGACGCTGTCGGGCAGCCCGGCGTTGCGGTAAACGTTGTGCTGCACGACGCCGCACCCACACATCTCGAGCCACTCGCCCTGCCACCAGATCTCGATCTCCCACGACGGCGACGTCCACGGGAAGTACGCCTCGATCCACCGGGCCTTGACGGGCTCGTCAGAAACAAACAGATCCGCCATAACAACCTCGATCGTGCGCTTCAGGTTCTCTCCAATGAGCCGCGTGACCTCGTCGCTCTGGTTCGCCTGCTTCGGGTTCCCGGCATGGAACGGCGGGTTCGGATCCTCCACGACAAAGTTCTTCGGCCGCGGGATCCGCGCAAGATCAGCCTCGAGTTGTTTTATAAGGTCCGCTTCGGGCTGCGCCGTGCTCCATGTGCGCGCACCCTCCATCTGGTGGAACGCCGGGTAGTGCGTGCGGTCCACGGAGTCGCGCCGGAACACGTCTGCACTGATCAGGTATCCAGGAGTGGGCGACGTGCGGAAACACTCGATTTCATGCGCAGATGTGTGCGTTCGCAGCACCGTGTCTTTATTCACGTAGTATGTGTCGCTCCGCGAGCGGCCCGGGTGATCCTCGGGAAACCCGAGCGCGTCGAAGTTGTCTTCAACTGAAACAACCGGTTTGAAGTCGTTGTACGCAGTGAACCCCAGCGGAACAAGCCGGTTCTCGATGCGCTGCCTTAGGATCCCCACGGGGTGGGCCGGATCGCGGTGCAAGTCGCGGCCTACAAGAGCCGAGATTTGTGGAGGCACATTCGTCCACTCGTCCGCGAGATACTTCTTGTCTCCAACCGTAATCGAAGACCTCACGGCCGACGAAAATCGCCTGAGTCCAACCAAGGCTCTCATTGATCGACGCTTAGTAACGCAGGCGCTCGGTATAAGATTCGAGGGAGCTCAGCCAGACGCGATGAGATGATTAGATTAGCGCTGTGAATTATCTACTTAGGACTACCAAATACATTTAGTATACGTGAAAAAAAAAAATCTAAGCTGCTGCTTTCTCTGCTTGAACACATCAGCAGACAGTCCGAGCATCGAACAGCGGCGCCTTGTAAATTACTCTGATTGGAGGTATGCGTCCCTGAAAGATGTTCTGCCGTCTCTCAATCGCGGGGAATTGTTAATTGTATAAAACCTGGCCTTTTTTGGCTTAGGAATACTGCGCGGCCGACCCAGGAACCGTTGTGTGCGGATAATTCAGAGCAAGAACAGACCGTGTGATTAATGGTAGATGTCGCACACTCCTAGCGTGTTGTACTTTACGTCAATTGCGGGCCATTCTAGCCATTCTAGCGCTCGCTCTTTCTCATAGTTGTGCGCTCGCTCTTTCTCCTGATTGTGCGCTCGCGCGATCTCCTGGTTGTACGCCAGCGTTGTTTGAGCGTTATACCTCCCCGCGCTATAATCTCATGACCCGTCTACCACAGATACCTTTCTTTCCCCTCGCTGTCGCAATTCCTGGTTTGTAGCAGGTGAAGCCATTTAAGGTAATCGTGCATAAATTATGCATAAATTATGCATGTCAGGGTCGGGGTATCGCGGCATATGAGCACCAACGACTAGTAGACCGCACGAATAAGTCTAGTCCAGGCTTTACCCAAATTTACCCATCTGTCGCGTTCAATCCTGTACCGTTCCAGCTGTCCCCTCACTACGTTTCTTCGACGCGGACATAATTCACGTCAGTCCATCCAGCAATGCGTAAAGTGCCCTCTGCCAGCTCTACCACCCCTACGGGCTTCACAACCCCCTGCTACCTCTACCGCCTCAGTTGTGCGGATTCCCTACCTTAGCCCGCTGCTATGAGCTCCGCCACAGTTTTTTGTACAACCCATACGCACCCGATCCCTTTAGAGTCGGTCCCGGTAGAGTTGCGAACCCGGTCTCAAGGCTTCGGGTATTGTGCCCTTGCCCTGTTATAGAAATTTCAGACAGTTTCGTCACAATGATCGTATATACATTAATGCAGAATAAAAGGCTCGGTAAATATTATAAATAAGGTGCTTCCATTATAGAACCAGGAGTCCGATTGGACAGACCCGCTTAGTTAGACTCCTTAGTGGAGAAGACCTCACCGCGGAGACGGCGGGCAAGCTCGATGTCCTTCTCCTGGATGGTGACACGCTTGGCGTGGGTGGCGCAGGCGTTGGTGTCCTCGAACAGCGAGACAAGGTAGGCCTCAGCAGCCTCCTGGAGGGCACCGAGAGCAGACGACTGGAAACGGAAGTCCGGCTTGTTGTCACCGAAACCGTCACGGAGGTCCTGGGTAATCTCACGCACAAGACGCTGGAAAGGAAGCTTGCGGATAAGGAGCTCAGTCGACTTCTGGTAACGACGGATCTCCTGGAGGGCAACGGTACCCGGCTTATAACGGTGGGGCTTCTTGACACCACCGCTCACGCTCGTGCCAACCGACTTACGCGGGGTCTTGGAGGCGGCGTGCTTGCGGGGAGCCTTACCTGAGGTGGTCTTGGAGGGAGTAGCGACGTGCTTCGTGCGAGCCATTGTTTTTGTATATGGATATGCAGAGTCGCATGACGGGGGTGGGCTCCTTTATATAGGACCCCACGCGCGTCGCATTTGCTGACACATCTAATATGCATCAGTGATGATCACCGTTCGCACAGTGATCCAACCCTAACCGGCTGCTAACCGTCTGAGCTCGTTCTTTCGTGCTGGAAGTGCAGTATTGGTAGATAAATTTAATTATTGGCACTGCGTGCTGTTGGGCCTTCTCAAAAAAGTGCCCGATTGATTTTTCTCCGTGGAGCCGGCTTTTCCGGGCCTGTTCCGTACGCCGTTTGCCGGCCGCACTCGCTTTTGCCGAGCGCCTTGATTGCGCAAGCTGCCTGCGTGTGTCAGCTGGGACTTCCCCGCCGTGTTTTCGCACGCACTCAGCTCGCGCTTCGCTGGGACTTTTGCTAGGTTCGCGGGCTGAATTCGTCCTTGTTCAGCGCTTCTGTCGGCCCACCTGACTGCCATCCGATCATATGATTTGTTGGTCACATGGTCGGGCTGCTCTGGCTGGAGAGTCGTTGGCGGTATGGCGTGGAAAATTTGATCTGTTCAACCGGATAAAGTATGCTGTTTGGCGGGCTTTTGCAGGGTCTCCGCCAAGGAGCGACGCCGTACGGAGCAATGGTGTCAAATGTCGCGCGGCAGGTCCGCTGGAAGCACCATTATGAGCCGAAGCGGGCGCCGCGCGAGCGCAAGCAGAAGGGCCGCGTGCCCGTGCGCACCGGCGGAAGTATCAAGGGCTCAACGCTTGCGTTTGGCAGCTACGGCCTGCGCCTGAAGTCCGAGGGCGTTAGACTGAAGGCTATCCAGCTCGACGAGGCCGACAACTCGATTATGAGGGCCCTGCGTCCCCTTGGCGGAAAGCTCTACCGCCGGCTGCACGCGAACATTTCCGTGTGCATCAAAGGCAACGAGTCGCGAATGGGCAAAGGAAAGGGCTCCTTCGACCACTGGATGTGCCGTGTGCCTACGGGCAAAGTAATTTTCGAGATCGACGGCAAGAACGTGCCGTTACCCGTGGCGAAGGAGGCGCTGCGGATCGCGAAGGATAAGCTGCCGGGAACCTACGAGTTCATCACGCGAGCAAACCTGCCGAAGGCGGGCTTCAAGGAGGTGCCTCCTCCAGAGCAGCGGCTGACCTTGAACTATGCCAAGGCGCTCGACGAGGCGCCCACGAGCAAGTGGAAGAACTGGTCGCAGGACAAGAACCCGGAAATTCGCCAGTACCTCCGACGATAACCTTTGTACATACCTCAATAGCTCTTGTTTCGATTTGTTCCGCTGGCCCCCTGTGGGTCGGCAGGGCCTTCTTCGATCTGTGTCTGCTCTCATCCAAACCTGCTCGCTGTCCAACCTTGCTCTGCCCCAAGTCTGCGTACCTGTAGAAGTGGCTCTTGCTTCCGTCTATCCGCTCGTGGCCTTGTATGCGGGCCTCCTGCGTCTGCTCGGATCCAGGTCTGGTGTGACCTAGAACTGCTTGGATCCAGAACTGCTCGGATCCAGAACTGCTCGGATCCAGAACTGCTCGGATCCAGAACTGCTCGGATCCGTGCTGCTCTATTCCAAGTATCCGGATCAGCAACCTCGTGCCGGCTCGTGCTGTTACTTGGGTTTCTAGATGTAAAATACATGTTGCATATTTAGCTTCTGTTCGATTCCGCAGTTAGCGGTTTCTCCGGCGCACCATCGGTCAGCTCCAGGTCCTCACCAGCCTCGTCTGCGGCATTCTCGGGGTCCATCTTCTTGCTCTGACTCAGTAGCAAGTCGATGGCAATCGGCACCGTCTTCATTTCCAGCAAGGTGGTGGCTATGAACTCAAGCGCGACGCCGGCAACGAGCGCGGGGCTGCTGGGCATCGTGCCAGCCTTTATCACGTCGAACATGTCGATTACGAGGCCGTTCAGTAACATATGGAACAGCGAGCTGGGCAGATAGCAAAGGAGGGCGATCCCAATGCTCGGCGTACTGGTGATAGTAAATCCAAACTGAACCAAGTTCGCCACACGGCACCACCGGTTCTGGAGCGCTCTCCTCAGCGCTCTGCATTGGTGATCTTTGAACCAGCACGACTCCTCGTCGCCCTGTTGAATGGCAGACATGGCCCACAGGCCCACGGGGATGCTCAGGACAAACGCGGCGCCGAACACGTAGAAATACACCTGCCTGCTCATAAAGAATCTGAACATGGTAGCAAATACAAGACTTGCGAGGGGAAATGGTACAATTAAGATCGCTGCGGATGCTGCGAAAAGCGTGGGGGTGAAGTGGATAAAAGAGCGGCCGTAGTGGTGAAATAGTAGAATTGTGAACACACTACCTATAACTGCGCCAAGGAGACACCAGATGCTCCTTTTCATGAGAGCCGTCCTTAATATGTTTTTAAACTGCATTGGTCGGATTCCACGAGTGCAAGTGGTGAAGCAGCTCGTAAGCGTTCAGTCTCGCTATTTGGGGTCGCTGAATAATTCGCTGACTACACGTCTCGTGGGATATTTCCTAAAACGGATAATGTTGGCCGCGCGGTCCGTAAACATATATATCTAATGAGTAAATATAACATTGACCAAGTCTTCCTAGTTAGTATGTGCTGTGGTGCTATTCGATTTTCTGTTAAGTGTCCCACTTTACGGTCTGTTGCTATGTTCTCTATGCGCTAAAGCTGCAGCCCTGTCAGCTTTTGGTTGGCTCGAGGCTTGCTCGTTAGGTGTCGATCGACCTTCGTAGTATTTTTAGTCTGCTTGTTATATCAGCTTTATGTTTGTCTTGTTGGTCGTTCTAATCCTTCCTGTTTTTCGGGTGGCATTGCTTCTGCGTACTTCGCAGGGATGCCGACTACGCAATCTAATTGAGGACCGCAGCCCCAGATTCTGCAATAAGCTACGTAGGGGACACAGATAACAAAAACAGACGATGTATATAAAAAGAACGAAACAGAGTTCATGTTTTGCATCAGAAGTAACATACACCCCGTGCTTGGCCTTACAACATTGTACGATCCAAAGGAGCCTCGAGGTGCCTGGAACTGGTAGCACGAGAACCACCAGTATACGGTGCTAAGCTCCGTAAACCCCGGGTCATCCATGCACCTAGATAATTTCAGCAGAGTACCCGGACAACGGATGTAGATAGAGCCTGGATGCAAAGACGCAACAGGAGTCTTGAAAACAAGAGAGACAAGAGCATGCCGCACGCAATGAACGACAGCGCACACCCAGCTACCAATTCACTGCCCGCCCTGCTTCTAATTGGTGGCATCTTGCGAATCGCAGAGTCTGCAGAGTCTCTCCCTATCTGAAATACCGCCATGGATGGTCTTCGCAAGTAGTCGACAATGGCGGCTAATCGAGCAGCACTGCTCAAGAGACTCCGCATAATTACAGAAACATCAATTTGGCGTCCTGACAATCGAGTATGGGGGACCCCTTCACGGAACAATTAATAGATTTATATACAAATCATCTACGGAATCTTATACTCTGGAGGCCTCCAGAATATGCATGACGTTGGCAATGAACGCCTCGATATGGAAAATCGCCTTCGAGCCCAGCCGCAGTCGGTGGTCATACTGGGCGCCGCACTCGATTATCTTGGGCGCGACGGCGGCGGAAACACGAGAGAGGATGTGCAAGAGCAGCGTCTTCAGCACGATCTGCGGAGGAATGCAATGAGCCAACAGCTCATAGTTTACGGCTCGAACCTCGGCCAATTTCTGAGTTGTGCGCGTCTTCACGATGTCTGCGGCCTCCTTGTCAATCACAGCCTCCCAGTCGGCGAGAGGAATTACCGTCTTTTCGGTTATTGTTTCATTCTGCGCGTACATCGCTTCGAGCATCAGTAATGCTCGGCGCAGGTTACGCTCCGATCTATGGGCGATCTGATCGAAAATGACAGGACCTGAATCACCAACACGGACGTTTTCCCGCTCAGCAACATGCGACAAAATGCGGACAATGTCTTCCGTGGTCGGCGCTGGGACACGCACGAGGAGCATACGAGACCGGATCGGGCCCATGATCGGACTGAGCGAGGTGGCCACCAGTATAAGCCGCAGATTCGTGGTGTAGATCTCCATCGTGCGTCGCAGGGCCGCCTGGGCATCGCGCGACAGCGTGTCTGCCTCGTTGATCACCACGACCTTGAACCGGTGCCTGGCGTTCTGGTCCACCTGCTGGGTCTGCGCGATCTCCTTCAATAGCTCCTGAACAACAAACCTGTCCTGGTTGCCAGCCTCAGAGGGAGTAATCTCAACATGGTATACGGAACTGACCATATTAAGCTCGAGCTTACGGCTGCCGCCGAGATCAAGCACCCGCGATTCGATCTTGATCCGGCGACTGCCAGGACCGAACAATTCCTGCAAAACAGAACCAACACGCGTCTGTTTGCCTGCCCCAGGCGGCCCGTAAAGAAGCAGGTGAGGAAAGTCTTCCTCTTTGCACAGCTGCTTCAAGTTCTCAGTCAGGTTATCATTATAGTCGAGCTCGTCCAACGTCCGAGGTCTGTAGCGGTGGACCCAAAGAGACATCAGAAAAGAACGGCCGCGCCAGTGCTTTGGTTCAGCTTCTAATGCGCCGCTTCTGATGGCTATTAAGTGTCTGTCGTGACGCGTGTATTACAAAGCACCAGCTATTGTGATAAACGTTATGAATATGCGTGAAGCTGTACGAAATGAGCAGCTCAGGGATTGTATAACATGCGACACATATTTTCACATCCGAAAACATCCAGCATATATAATTATGTGATTGTATCGCTTAGCTGGATTCAGTATTAGATGAGGTTATCAAGGAAGTAAGGTCTTGATCCGGCAAAGTAGTTGTGCAGAAGGGTTATTTACGCCAGTTAAAAGGCGACAAGGTTCGAGTGAATACTTATGTTCCATAACGTCGCCCTATTCACGGGAACTCGAACCGCTGAGTGGCCTTAAGTGTGAACATTACATAGCCGCTTGACTACAAGCATAGGATGGTCATTAAAAGCTTCGTCAACAAAAACAAAAATAGGAACATATTAATTAGAAGCCCACACCGGCCTCGTCGCACATCGAACGGAATACTCCACCCTTAGTCCAGAGGTCGCGCGGAGGGCCAATTTCGAGAAGGCGCCCCCCTGAGCCCATGACCAAGATGTCGTCGTAATCCAGGATAGTCTCGAGACGGTGTGCGATGCACAAGATGGTGCAGTCTCGGAACACTTGTTTAATGGTGCGCTGGATGCGCTCATCAGTGCCCTGATCGACTGCGGCAGTTGCCTCGTCCAGAACAAGGATCTTCGTGTCACGTACAGTGGCTCTAGCCAGGGCGAGCATCTGGCGCTCGCCAAGACTGAAGTTTGTGCCCTCGGCCTGGACGCTCGCGCTCAATGCAAACTTGGGATCGTCCGTTGGAATGCCCGACTGCTGCAGAGCATGGATCAGGCGGTCGTCCGCCAGCTGCTTGAACGGATCAAGATTCGAGCGGATGGTTCCCTGGAAAAGCACAGGCTGCTGGGGCAGGATCGCAAGTGCCCGGCGAAGAGCGCGCAGGGGCAACTCAACTATATCCTGACCATCGATAGTCACCGATCCTCCAGCAACCTCGACGAGCCTGAACAGAGCAGAGATAATCGTGGACTTACCAGCACCCGTGCGACCACAAATACCGATCTTCCTGCCTCCACCGAACTTCACACTGAAATCATTCAGGACCATCGGGAGATCATCGCGGTACCGAAGATTCACGCCGTGAAACTCGACCTCGCCAGCGGTGGGCGCCCAGTCCTCCAACTCGTCACGCGTTTTATCGGACACCGTTTCTCCCTCAACAGGCAGGCTCGTCGCATACTCATCGAGTCGCTCGACCGAGTTCAGCTGGTTGTCGAACAGAGCATACATCGGGAAGAACATGATGAGATTCGTGCGCACGGTAGGCAGCACAGAGATCAGCATTCCGACTTCGGAGGAGTTCAAGTTGAAGATCTGGAAAACAGCCAAAAAGATAGTGACCAAGTTGATGATCTCACAGAGCAACCCGCTTCGCGAGGCCATCCAGAAGTTCGTCGCCTCGTTGTACAGCGTCGCCGAGATGACATCGTCCAGTCGGTCGTGCAGCCTCGTTTGGCTCTGCTCAGCCATCCCAAACGCTACAATGACCTCCTGGCCCTCAATATGCTCGCTGACACTCGTCATGCCCCTCGAGTCGAACAGCTGCTGACAGCGATTCAGTTCTCTTGAGGTTGTACGATAAAACGTCATGAGCACAAACGAAAGGATGAAAATCGGCAGTAAACACAGGAGAGACCAAGGGACGTACACAAACACAACAATGACTGATGCGAGCATCGAGAACAGAGACATGTATGAGATTCGCGCAAACGCGAGCAGTTTTGTGTCGAGATTGACTATGTCCTCAGTGAAGCGCATCATGATACGGCCCAAGGGGTTTGTCTGGAAGAAGGACATTGGTGATCTATAGATACCGCCAACAGCCAGGTTGTGCAACTTCGTCGAGGATGCGGTCGCAACAAAGCTCATCAGATTTGAGAACAGCGCATAGAAAACAGCAACCAGAGACACGTCCAAACAATACATGCCCAAGTTGAACCCCTGTGTTTTATGATATTTGTTGCTTGTCCACCAGTTGAGAACAACATTAGACATTGATTCAGAGCAAGCGTAGCACATCACGGCTAAGATCATCGATACAAACAGGAAAGAGCCCCACGCTGTGTTCAGTCGGAAGTACCTTATCAGAACCGACATGTCGACGGTACCCACGGCCCTTGTCTCTACGCCCATCTGCGACACAAAAACAGCAGTCGGGTTCTTCTCAGGGTCATTATTCTCCACCTCACCATGGTGCTCCATCTGCGGGTGTTGCTGTTCAAGATCATGAGCATGATGTTTGGCCTCCTTGAAATCAGCCATCACCATGCCTGCTCCAGCCACAAGACCCGCCTCCGACATGGTCGCAAGTTCGCTACCATTGTGAGCTAGAGCCATTGCATTAGATTTTGCTTGCGCCATTTCTTGGTCTCTCAACTCTTGCTCGCGCTGAGCAGCAGTCATATCGTGAGCAGCAGTGCTATCGTCACGTTCTTCAGCAGCATCAGGGGCCCCAGTTTTCATAGATTCGGGTACAATTGCGTCAGCTGCGCGCGTTTGGCAGGCCCCGCAGTTCCCATCCAGGGTGACTACATAGTCTGCCTGGCTTATTAGCTTCAGGTTGTTGGTCGAAAACAGGATTGTCTTATTCCTGGAGCGGGCGAGGTCAAGAAGCTTGCGGAATATGTGGTTCGCGACGCGGCTATCCATGGCACTGAGCACATCGTCAAGAATGATGAGGTCTCCATCTGCGTACAAGCATCTTGCCAGTGCCAGCCTAGCGCGCTGTCCACCACTGAGAGTCACACCATTCTCGCCGACGTCCGTGAGGTCTCCATTCGAAAACAGGCTGAAATCGGAGTGCAAATCACAGATGTCGATCACGTTTCTGTATTTTACAGGATCCCAATCGAGACCGAACAGAATGTTCTCACGAATAGATCCGTTCTGAGACCACAGAGACAAAACACTGCTGATGCGGGCGCCGTGTGCCACCTCGACGGAGCCGCTGGACTTCGGGATAGTATTGATGAAGGCGCTCAGGAGCGAGGTTTTGCCTGTTCCCACAGCACCAACAACGAGGGTGACAGAGCCACGCGGGAGGTCCACGCTGACGTGCTCAAGGATTACTTTCTCAGAGGGCTCGCTGGCCTCGACAGCCGGGGACTTCTTTTCGTCGGTCGAGCTGCTGCTGCTGGAGCTGAACAAGCTTGCGCCGTCCTCTTCAGAGTCGCCTCCAACGACCCAAGCAAACGTGCCATCTACAATTCGAGCAACCAATGTCGAGCTGAGCTCATCAGGCAGTTGTTCCACATAGCTGGGAAGCTCTGGAGTCCGGAAAAACATGTTGAGTCGTTTAGCCGCGACAACCGCATCTGCAAAAGTAGTCAAAGCGAAGCTGACCTCTGCAAGGATGGGTTGGAACATTTGGAATAGAGTCAAAGACGGAAACGCCCGCGACGGAGCCAGCCCCGCGGAGGAAATGATGATCTTCACGGCGAAACTCAGAGCGCCTGCGAGATTTGGTGCGCCGATGACCACTGCAATGTTCACGGCATCGACAAACTCAATGAGACGGATAAGCCGTGTCTCTACAGAGCGCAGGGCCTTGATGAGAGTGAGGAACGACTCTTCCCAACCGTAGAATTTGATGATCGAGATATTTTTGATGGTTTCGCGTTCTAGGGAAATGCGCTTGTCCTGGTACGGCATGGATCGTTCACGGAGGTTCGCAACATAGAAGGACGCACATGCGGACAGCACGAGCCCGACCAGGAGAAGGCCCGCACCTGGCAAGCCCGATACGCCGATCATGTAGATGAGAATCCCGATAGTAGCGCCCAGGTAGAAGGGCATGACGAGCACAGCGTTCACCTGGATGAACGCGCTGCTTCCTCTGCGGCAGTCACTCGAGCTCAGCGTCATGATCTTACCCGCAGAGAAGTCGTAGCGCTGCTGAGGACCCAGCCGCAGCATTTTGTCGTGGATGCACGACATCATCAAAGTTCTGGCGTACTCTGAGTTCATTATGCCGAGGTACATCGACGTAAGATCAGCCGCCAAAAGAACGACGTCCAGCGCACAGAGCCCGATCGTGTATCCCGACACAGGGCCATGTGAGCCATGGCCATGCAAATCTGTGATCTTTTCTGCCTCTTCGATGAGCTCGCGCGAGAGCACACTCATGCCGATCTGGCAAGCGCTCGCGAGGAATTTCAGAGCAAACGCCAAAAACAGTTTCCACCGCAGAGCGTACAAAACGGCCCACATTTCTCTGAAATGCGTGGTCGGCGTCGGCTTGTGCTTGCTCAGGAATCGCTTGTACTCTCCAAACCTATATTTCAGCGCATCCTTCTCGGGGACGTACGGGATGTCCTTAGGTAGAACAACTCGGTCGAATCCTCTGCGCAGCATTCCGTTGGCCCAGCCCCACAGAAACCGCGAGAAGTAGCTGTCATCTTGGGCGCTGTGCTCGCGCTCCTCTGGGATGGGTTGAACCGGTCTAGAGAACAGGACCCTCGAGATAGGATTGTGCTTTTGGAGAATGATTTCCGAGGTCTCCATACCAGCTCGGATATTAGCTGCAACCGCAGTGTTTTTCTACGTAGGCGTCTGCTGGTCCCCTCAGCTAACAAGCGAAGTCAAAATTTTCCAGTGCACCGGCGAACTCTGATGGTGGATCTCGTCCCTTATCCAGCTCCCTTATCCAGATTAATAGATAACATCTCCCTTTGCGCAACTCACATTGCATGTGAGTGTGACTGCATCATGCACACTAAGAGCTGCCCAAGCTATGTAGAGCAGGTGATCAAGGTAGATGAGCCGCATCCTCAGAACCAAGCCGCACTAACTGTGCTCAGGGTGTAACGGAGAAACACCTCGGACAATCAGACGAAGGTACGCCACCTTGATTATACCAAACTTAAATTAAAGCTCATTTATGCCCGATGCTGTTTATCGATTTTCACCAACAGAAATGAAGGACAGCGGAGAGCACATAGCAACATATACAATGTCGCGGAGAGCACATTTCGCATCCCAGCGTCACTTCGCGAAGCCAGTACTTAACACAGAGTACCATTTGTGCTAATCGCTATAGAAAGGTTATTTATTTGAAGTGGATGCAGCTGTTGCGAGCAGGCACGATCGGATTTACTCGACTTTTTCATGGAGTCTCGCCGCCGGCTGACTCAGAGCGATTAATCCGTCAATCACGACCGCATTAGCGTATTTTGGTGCAGCGAGACGTCAATGACGCCATTTCGCCTGATATATAAAACTCGGCCGTCTGGAATTTCCCGGAAGCAATAGATCACCGAAATAGGTGGGCTGCTTTTGGTGTTACATTGAACCAAAGAGGCACACATCATGTGCCGGCATTGAGATCGAAGTGTTGGCCATCAGAGTTTCACGTAAAGCAGAGCCGGTGCGCGCGTTCACTATCAGCTGGAGAGCTTGGAAAATGACAGATTCAAGGGGGATCGTAAACATTAGCCGAAGCGATCCGTCTAGGGTAATGTGGCCGATCTACTGATATAGGATACTAAGAGCGAGTCTTGCAGATGTAGACATACATATATATATATATATATATATATATATTGTAGACACACTAAAAAGGAAAATGATTATCGCTAGCTTTAACACGCGTGACATAGCGCAACAGTTCGGCGAAATACTAATGGCTTCGGATGGCCAAGGGTTATATCCTTCAGGCACCACACCAAGCGCTCCAGGATGGAGCCCCGGATTAGCCAGTCCTTCTACGAAGAGTATATTTCCACAATGCACCAGAACGTCCTCCTGCTGAAAGCCTATAACCAAGCACACCTCGACGACCGTTCTCTGATCTTATCTTGTGCAGTGAATGTAAATTTCATTCGAATTCCTCAAAAGGGTGGGCTCCTCCGATCATCATTGAACTCCTGGTTAAAATCTGTGGGTCAGTATGCAAAGTCAAGGCTCACCGAGACTTGCAAATGCATGTAACAATTCGAGAGACATAGCTTTATTGCAGCACTGTGAAGGAACGAGTGAACTGGCACTCTCTGTCAAAAGCCGTTGAATACCTCAGACGCCGAACGCCGTTCATCTGTATTCTGGTCCATGTGCGGTTGATATTCATGCACATGTATGACACAAGGGTTATTGTACCCAAGTCCTGAACCGCCGATCTGTCCTGAGAAACACACACGCAAACATTTCTTAGAGCAGGATGGTCACTATGTACATCAATTCCAACAATGTAGGAATTACTCGACAAGGATAACACCTTGAATCGTCTGGTAAGCTGCCCGTTGTCCAATGGCTCAAACCATCCACATGTCTCACTAACACATGACCCTAGCCCTTGAGACTCAACGCGAGGAACAGGCCGGTTAAATGGATAAGATCCGGCCAAATAAACTCCGTAAGAGTACGCCTTGGTTGGCGAAGGAGAGTATACATATCATAGGCGCTATTCTGAGGATTTTTTCCGTCTCATTTTCTCTTCGAAATTCATTGAAAAAGTCCGTTTCGATGCCATCGCCCTTGCATGTACTAGTGGACTACCGTTGAGCAACCTTTCGTTTATGACGCGATTATCAGGAGTGTAGCACTATACATTGTCTGTGTGCTGCATTGCATATGCAGCCTTGCTCATACGTGTTTTACTGCTGTCTAGTACGGCACCGGAGTCCGCAACTATAAAACCTTCGATATAGTGCACCGCAGAACACAACCTCCGACAAATCCTCGTCCAACATCATGGTTTTCACACTTCTCCTTGCACTCCTAACCACGCTTCAACAAGCCACCGCGGCCTACTCAGGCTTCGAAGGGTATGCGAGAGGCCCGAACGTCTTGCTGACTTACTACGGCGCCAACGTGCCTAACAAGACTTACACTTACGATGCTCTAAATCCGGAGGCATATCCTCAATGGCAGGGGAAACAGAGCGGCCTGGACCTAGGCATCTACTCTGGTATTGTTCATGGCAACTTCACCTACGACCAGCTCCCGGCTGAGTATCGCCTCGATCACGATGTCAGCTTTAATGGCACTATTGTCGATGGTGTTATAAGCCGCAACTACTATGGCCCTGATGGACTGATTCTGCACCTTTCTGATCACGATATAGTGGACGTTGAGCCGATACCTTTCGTCTTTCGATGCGTTGGCGTGTATCACAGGCCGTCGAGCACATGTATCGTCGCCAGTAGGGGTAGCTAAGCCCAGACCTCGAGTACGGGTATTCAACACAGTTCCGTGAGATTTTCTACTTTCTCGCACAAGGCTTATTTGTTAGTCGTTAGCAGTAAATCAATAAGTGATGTGCGTATACGCTGGCTTTAGCCCAATTATAGCTAACTCAGGTTTGTGATTTCCATGTCCAAATACATGACGAGCTTCGTAAAAGGCCGGAGGTAGCCCTCGCAGAGACGTTCTAGCCTCTGGTGGGACAAAGTGACCGCAGCCAGTACAAGCTTAACACAGCCATTGAGTGTCGTACCAGTGGCTTCTGCCTAGAGAAAACACTGGTCATGGAAAAATAAAGTTATCTAGAAGCGGTTGACCAGACTGACAGTTTGATGGCTTTGAAAGGTTCTTCACGATGCACCCCTGGGCATACGGCTATTGAAGTCCATGAGTATTGCCCGCTGGTTATATATGAAGTAACTATTTCTATTTCTGCGCAATTTCACCAAGCTCAGTATTTTAGAAGGCTGAGACTCACAATTAAGAAAGCTGGATTGAAGAGGTCAGGACCGTCATGGATCAGACCGAACCGAGAGCTTTAGTGAGCAGGGCCGGCTGCCACTAATACCGGAATAGGACAATCCAATCTAGTTAGAGTGCGCTAGCCGTAACACCTAGCTTAATGAACCTCCGCTGCTTTTTATAGAACTCGCTCCGAGGCTCGAAGCACGGCGATCGTGAGTGGGAGTCCACCATCACGTGGTGGTGCTAATTTAGCGAAATGATTCAATTTTTCGCACTATGCAAGCGGCTGCATTGAATATGGGTCCCACCTCACGAGCGCGATCGAGGCCCGCGAGGCAGCGACGGAGTGGCTCGCATACATGGCAGTCTAAAGCAGACATGGGTCGCCACGATCGGTATAGTCAGTTATATGCCAACATTGGATATATACGGTAAATTTCGCTTCTCGTAGCGCATTTAGTTACGAGCCGACTTTTTTTCTCGACGCTCGGCGCTCTCGGCTTGCGTAGAAGCGGTCTCGAGCGCACCCGAAAAGGGCTTAACGGCCGATATAGATCTGCACTCCGTCGACAGATTTGGAAAACAGGGCTAGGTTTATTTAGCAAGTAACGCGTAAAATGTGACTCGTGAGTGAATGCGCGGTGCGTGTGTAAGTGGCCCTGTGGAGATGGATCAGCAGCCATATTGGCCACGAGCAGGGCAAATGAAGACCTGAGCCGCCAATTATCACGAAACAGACGTGCTCTAATTAAACAATCGGGCCGCAGGCTGCTCTGCTCCGCGGATGAACCGCTGCACTGAGGGCGCACCTATAGTCTGGCGGCATGCATATCTGTGCTGCGAAGTCCCAAAGTGGACAAGTTACCCTAACATTGGGAGGAACTTACATGACCCCTTGACACAGGCATGTACGCGTAGCCCGCCGTTCCCGTCGCGCCAGACGGCGTCTCAGCCGCTAAAGCTCGCGTTCGCGTAGCGAAATAGAGTTCTACGGAGCTCGACCGGAACAGCGGCCTGGATTCAATTATCTCGGACAAACCAAAATGCCCGCAAATTGCTGACTTCAGCGATCTGTATCGAGTGTACCCTGCGTCGTATGACGTAATTGCGCCATTGTATCCATGATCGATACCCTGATCTAAGCAAGGCTAAGGTAAGCTACATGCCCCAGGCGTAGCCAAGGGTAAACAACACAACTCACCATCTCTTGATAAAGGGGATTCTGCCAAGTTCACGCTAACTGGGTTCCACACACCTCAGGCATTGCTCGAGCGCCGGAGTCCACCCCAGAAACGGCAGCCATACAAACCTATTTGATGCCATACTCGGCCGTGGTTACGACCTCCGCCGCGCCCCACGCGCCATCGACCCCAGCAGCGCCTCCTAGCGAACCAGCAATGTCCTCGGCAAGCTCCGTGAGCTCCCGCCTGAGCGCTCTGAGCCGCATCCAGCAGAGACCCCAGCACCGCCATAAACGGCTTGGAAAATACATACTTGGCCAGACAATTGGGGAGGGCGAGTTCGGCAAGGTCAAGCTTGCATGGGCTGAGACTGAGAATGGCGAGAAGAAGCAGTTCGCGATCAAGCTGCTGCGCCAGGATAGGCTGCGCGGCGTGGATCAGGCCCAGCGCGACAAGGTGAACCACGAAATCAACGCGCTCCAGGCGTGCCGGCACCCACACGTCATCCGTCTCGAAGACCTGCTGCAGAACGTGCACTACGTCGGCATTGTGCTCGACTACGCGAGCGGTGGAGACATGTTCAGTTACATATACAAGAAGGGCCGGCTCGACGAGCGCACGGCCCAGAGGCTGTTTGCGCAGCTCGTGAGCGGTGTCCACTATCTCCACCAAAAGGGCATCGTGCACCGCGACTTGAAGTTGGAAAATTTACTGCTAGACTCCAACAACAAGATCCTAATCTCGGACTTTGGGTTTGCAAACTCGTTCCGCAGCTCGCGCGGCTACACGCTCATGAAGACCTCGTGCGGGTCGCCGTGCTACGCCGCGCCCGAGGTCGTGAACAGCGACCAGAACTACGACGGCCGCAAGGTGGATGTTTGGTCGGTCGGCGTCATTCTGTTCACGTTCCTTGCTGGATATCTCCCGTTCGACGACGACCCCAACAATCCGGACTCCGAGGACATCCAGCTGCTATACAGGTACATCGCCACGACGCCGCTCAAATTCCCCGACTGGATCGGGGGAGAAGCCCGAGACCTTTTGAGGTCGATCCTTGTGGTGGATCCGGAGCAGCGAGCCAAGATGCAGGACGTCATGGCTCACCGCTGGCTTGCTGACCACCGCGCGTTCTTGTCGATCACGCCTGCAGAGCACGAGGGCTCCGCGCCTTGGCAACGCCGCGCTTCTGCATCGAGTACCCTCCAGCAACAGCAGCTACAGCAACAGCAGCAGAAGCAGGCCCAGGCGCGGTCCTCTTCCTCCCAGTTCTCCCTGGCTCGGTCGGCCTCTGCCGCTGCAGGTGCCATGTCGCGCCTATCTACTGGACCTGCTGTGCCGCAGGGTGCCCCCATCGTGTCACGCAGCGCGCGGCCTCCTGTGCGCTCGAGCTCGATGACCCCAGGAAGCATGCCCATGCACACTGCTGCGGACGCGAAGCGCCAGTCTGCGCACCCAACGATTGCCTACGTGCCGAGCAGCACGCGTACACCAGCGAAGATGGACGAGGTGCCGGAGCTCGGCATCGCCACGCCACCGCAACCGCAGCGGCTCGCGCCGGCCACGAAGCCACGGCCTATCAGCTTCCAGCCGCAGTCGGGCTCGTCGTTCGAGCTTGTGAACGGCTCTTCGCTTTACATGCCGAAGACCTCGCAACCCCGCGTGGCACTGAGCCGGGAGTCATCGAAGTCTGGCGAAATGAGCCGCCCGTCTTCGTTTGTTGAGGGCTCGGACAGCGGTGTTCCGCACTATCAGGCGCCAGCACAGCACCATCACCACCAGCATTCTAGCTCGGTGCAGTACGCGGGCCCCACGCACTCGCGCACTGCCTCGTCGGCCGCAGCGGCTAGTGCGCGGCGCCACTCCATGATGCCGACCGGCGTGCCCTCCCAAATCCCGCGCAGCAGCTCGATCCGCTCGACGAAGAACGCCGAGACGACAACGCCGCCGGGAACCCCGCTGATGGACTCCACGTACCCAGCGGCGCTGAACGTGCAGACCCCGCAGAAGCCAGAAATGATACCCCCCGTGCGGCGCACGAGCGTCCGCTCCACCACTGGCAGCCGCCAGGGCGCTCACTCGAAAACACCGTCCACCTCGCAGGGCGTGCCGCAGGCCTCACAGGGAATGGCTCAAGGCGACTCCCGGGGATCTGCACGGATCCCCTCTCATGGCGTTCCTCAGGGCCCCGCTCAGGGAGCTGCACACGCGCCCTCGCATGTGCCACCGCATCCCGTGCGCCAGCCGTCGCAGGTGTCTGTGCCCGCCAGTGACATCTCGACTGGAACGAACTCGTCCCAGTACATGCCGCAATCGCGGAGCCGTTTCCGTCTGTCATCTGCACTGTTCGCACGCAAGCCGAGCGAGGCAGACACCCAGGACAGCAGGCGCGCGTCCTTCGTGGCACCCCAGAGCGCGAGCCAGACCAATGCTGCAGCTGGCGCCGCCGCCGCAGCAAACCGCCGGCACAGCGCGATCCCGGTGAAGTCCAACACGCCGAAGGAATCCTCGAACTTGAAGAAGAAGACACTGAACTTTTTTAAGCGGCGGTCGATGATGGGCTGATCGACTGGCTATATTTATACATCAAAATAATCCTATTGATACCTCCGGACTGTAGCTATATACCATTCAACACACTGAACCCCAGCTACAGACTCCATCTCCATATCCAACTGTACGCTACAGCGCTGCACAGGACCTGGGGAGCGCACATCGCGTAGAAGGAATTTCCCGAAAAAAGCTCTGGAAATGGAGCGGTATACGCATACAGCAATTCTATATTATTTGCACTTTCGAAACACTTGTTCAAACCGTCTTGGCTGGTCCTGGACTTACATAGCTCCTATAGCTCTACCCCATACATACAACCACATGCAGGTCGTCTATGCTACCTTTATCTGCTGATAGTCCAGAAAAAACGGACACCAAACACAGGAAGAAAATCGTACTGGCTGCCCGCTGAACGCTAGGGCGTGGCTTGCAGTCGATCTGGGTTGCCGCCGATCTGGTGCCGATCTGGTGCCGATCTGCCGTCTAAGCCAAGTCGGACCACAGTCTGACCTCTACAGTTGTAGCTCATTACATGCTCATATATACAGCGCTCGACATTTACTCAAGCGATCCATGCTGGCCCAGAGTCGGCAGCACGAAGGACGGCGACGTCATTTGTTCAGCGACAACATGGTTTCGGCGCAGGTGCTCGCCTATTATGAGGTTTGCGCGGAAAAACTTGGCCGTGCACCTGTCCACGCAGCAGCCCTCGCCTTTGGAGAGCTCGGCCTCGGTGTAGTACGGGACAAAACACTTTTCCCTGCACCCATCAACAATGCCCTGGTGAAGAGTCTGCAGCATCGCGATCTCCTCCTCGGCAAGCTTGATCTTCTCCTCATCGATGGACATTGCGCCCATCGGCGAGGGGCCCATGCCAAAAAAGGACATGCTGGTTCGCCAATATGTTTCTGACCGGTGTTCTGGGAGGTCGGAAGGAAGAGATGTTGAAAATGCTGGGATCTACACGATACCGCCCTGGCGGCCGGTGGTCTACGTCTTGGCAGGCGGCAGTCGAAATCAAATTCGAGCAGAGCGTGGATCGGATGTGGGTATTTCTCTGCAAAAAACAGCAGCATCCGCTCAGGCTCTATTCTGGCTCGCCGTCACGTCCAGGTCCCGATATGCTTAGTGTCGCGGCACCGGGCTTATCATCATGATAGCCGTGGAGATCTTCGATTACCGGAACGCGAATTGGAAGGCCGCATTCGACGCGGCCATTGCGCTCAACGATTCGTTCCGCAACGACTTTTTGCGGAGCGAGTTTTGGCCCGCAAAGTACGATCTGAGTGGGCTCCCGCCCACAATGGGCCACGACCGCATGCTCGAGCACCCTGCGTTCAGCATTGCGACGCACGAGTCTGCCAGGCAGATCTACCTCAAAATGCTGTCGAATCCTCGGTACCGCCTGCTGATCTACCGCGATTCGGACTCGGGCGACCTGATCGGCATGGCCTCGCTCATTCTGCCAGACTACGTCAACGTGTCTCCGCAGCCGCTGTTGCACAGGCTCAAGACGCGGATCTTGTCGGCTGTATTTAAGGTGCGGCAGTGGTGGGCGTTCAAGCAGTTCAGCAATCCGCTGCAGCCCGCCGGACTGCTCGCGATGTTCCAGACCGAGCGCTCGAAGTGCGAAGCCAACGAAACGCCCGAGCGCGTCGGCCACCTGCGCGGCCTGGATCGCGACGCTCTTGCCAAAACTTCGTACCCGAGCCGCTGGTCGTACTACCTGAACCTGTTTGCGCTCATTGTGAGCCGGCACGGCACGGGCTCCGGAAGCAAGATGATGGATCTGCTCATTGAAAAGGTGAAGCTAGGCGAGCTGGGCCCCCTGATAGAGCCGCCCGTGGGCGGGCCCGCGAAACTGGAAATGTTCTCGTCGCCGAGAGCTGCGAACTTCTACAAACGGTGCGGGTTCTCCGTGGCCGCGACCTACGAGGACGTGCAGCCGAGCGGGCGCACGCTGCCGCACAACTTCTTCTTCATGAACCTGACTTAAGTTTAAATATTTATACCATGTACGTACTGCACATGCTTTACGTTCGGGCCGCGCTGTACGCGCTGTAAATGCCGGATTCGGGGTGGCTCCCGAGCAGCACCTGATCCGGCCCTTTTGTGCCGCTCAGCTCGCGGACGGCTTCGAGAGCTTCCAGATCGAGTTGATCTTGAACGCGTCTGGGGCAGTGGGCTTGTCGCTCTGGCCGCGGTAGCTGCCAGTGAGTCTATAATCGCGCTCGATCAGCGACGTCTCGAACTTGTCGAGGTTGAAGCGGTCGCGCTTGTAGTCGTTGCGGAAGAAGTGGATCGCACTCAGGCCTCCTCCGCATACGGTCAGCAGCGAGAACATCACCCCGTAGGGCAGCAAAGCCTCGTACGGAATCATAGCAGAGGTTTGTGAATATCGAGCTGCGATGGTTGGTCTGCTCGTAGGCACAGGGTGCTCCGTGATACCGCCAGTACCGGGACACGGTCACACGGAGAAACAGCGGTACATGCGTGTGTACATGCGTGTATGTACAGATATCGGGGACAGAAATAAATTGCGTTAACCAGTATGCATTGGAGACCACTCCAACTCGCCGTGCAGGTGGCCGATCGGCCTTCACAGACCCGCCTTCCCATAGACTTGCTCACATATGTATAAACACTACGGGCGTGCATAGAGCAATACAGACCAAAAATAAGCTGCGAAATAGTAAATAATGTGCATTGAAGGGCGCCTAAACTTCTGCATCTCGCAAGTGGGCCGGTCCGCCCTCTCATCGACGCCCTCTCACCGGCGCCCCTCATCGACTTGCTCTGGATCTATGTATACGCCATAGCGCGCGCATAGAGAAACACAGACCGTGCGGACAGATACATGAGAGCATCAAACAGCTGTGTCGCAATTCACATTGATGGCGGCGATTTGCGCGCTCGCTGGCGCCCGTTGATCAGAGCGTTTAGGGTCGCTATTGATCGGAGTGGTCACAATGAGTATTTAGTTAAATTAAGAGAGACGCATCAAGCATTTCCTTCATATGTTTTATGTGATGTGCTTAGCCGTGCTTAGATCTGCGACGGGTAAAGCATAACTCTGAGGGAGGCACCGAAAGTCTGCGGGGGGAGGTTGCGGCGGAAACGAGCACGCACAATACCGGAGTTGCCGTGCGTGCGGACGATCTTGCCCCAGATGACGCGGATCTTCGAGCCGTTCTTCTCCTTGGTGCCGCGGTAGACGAACGCAACGCGCTTGCCAAGGTAGAACTTGGCGTCCTCGGGGTTGTCAACACCCTCAATCTGGAGGAGCGAAACGTCCGGGTTCGTGACGTGCTTCGAGCGCTGGTAGCTCAAGTGACGGGCCTTAGTGTACAACCGAGCGTTAGCGGCCATTTGCAAATATAGATTCCCTTGGTGAACGGATATAGGGAGTTCAAGATCGAGTGAGTCAAGAGGATTTTTCATCAGGTGCAGTGAGTGGGTATAATCATGTGACGTGCCACAAATTGGGACGGCCGGGAGCGTGAGAGCCTGGCGCGCGGGGCTAAGAGTAGAGGTTCAAGTATCGCGAATTGCGCTGGGCACTTGTGGAATAGTGGTGAATCAAATACGTATGTAAATTCAAGGATCATTAGGTACGCTGAAGAGAGGGACCCAATTGGGGAGCTCGAGACTTGTAGTGGAACACAACTCGCGGACCGCAAGTTTCGGGCCGCGACTCAATTTATATAGTGTGGTTTTACTATACTAGAGCGAGTGTTTGGCGTGATTCTTTTATGGTTTCACCGCGCGCACTTTGTGTCCCTACTGTTGCCAGGGACCTCTCTCAAAAGGGCTTAGGGCATTGCATCTGAGAAAGGCTGGCCGAGCAAGACTGCCTGATACGCTCAATGGGACTGACGAAGGCGGTGGGCAGGGAGCTGCCAAAAAAAAGTCGACCTAGCCCAGGAGCTGAAGCAGTATATAAGGAGCATTCCCACCGCACCGTGAGGTTTTCTTTTCATAGCGATTTACTCTAAGGATCATATTCTTATAGGTCGCAGCTATTTTTGGTTTTTCCAAATTAGCCACATGAATCCAACTTGGTTGATGATCGAGAGCCCTTCTTGCCCTAGAGTGAGGAATAATATTGGCATGTCTTCCTTGTGGAGCTGTTGCCGGTATACAAATCTTGGCTGTCTTGCTTCGGCTTGACGCTATGCCGAGGAGCGATGATCTCTACCCTTTGTGTACACCTCTCCGGAGGGAACGCATTGCGGTGGGCAGGGAGGCTGTCTGACAAGTTCGATTCATAGACCTATATGTAGATCCTTAGAGTACCGTATACGTAGTACATAGAAGATACGAGCCCTTTATAGCGGTATCGTATCGTTGAATTCTATATGTTCACACTTCTGTTGAATTTTATGGCTGACGTCGTAATATATATGGCGGTTAGCGGCAGCGTTGGAAAACATGCTTCGCAGTACCTCTTAATAGAACATATTGCAAAGGCAGTCACAATCATTGAAGCACAAGCGGCAGAATGTGCTTTAGGACTCAATCGCCGTGGCTAGACGCACATCGCGCTTGAGCGCAAGCTATACCAACTAGAAGTTCTATCAGCTTGTCTTCAGCAAACTGGTTACATAGCTGGATATGTTAAACAGGCCAACTAGTCCTGTTAAACCGTTAAACCTGGCTGGCTGCGTCGATCTGCCTGTATCAAATTGGCTACACCAATTGTCTACACCAAGAAGTAAGCAGTCTACACCAAACTGCTTACGCTACCTACATCAGACTGCTCACCGTCAACCGCCTACAGAAACTAGAAGTAGCTGCATTATTAATAGCGGATCAGGTCACGCCAGATAAGGCCTGTGTGACGTGAACAGTAAGCGTGGGTTGATTGGCTCAGGCCAGCACCGAGCAACCGTTGGTTTAACCATCCCCGAGGTGAGTAGAGAACATGCGTGTTTTGATCACAAATGACGACGGCCCGCCGAACGCCTCGACGTCGCCGTACATTGCGAACTTTATTGTCACTCTGCAGCGACTGACCGGCTGGGAGGTTGTTGTTGCAGTTCCGCAGCAACAGCGCTCGTGGATCGGCAAGGCACACATAATTGGCGAGAACGTGCAGATCTTTAGCCACAAGTACAAGGAGACTGGTGATCTCGAGTGGCTGCTGTTGAGCGGGACTCCCGCGAGCTGCGCCAACATCGGCGTGAAGCACCTCGGGAAGACGTTCGATCTGGTGATCAGTGGCCCGAACTATGGCCGCAACACCTCGGCTGCCTACATCATGAGCTCGGGAACCGTGGGAGCCGCAAACGAGGCCGCTTTGTGCGGCGTCCGCAGCATTGCACTCTCGTACAGCTACGAGGAGCTCCCGCACCCCGAGGAGCACGTCACCCAGGCGAGCGAGATCAGCGTGGCTCTCGTCAAGTACTTGCTCGACCACTGGAACTCCCGTGCGCAGGTCTACACAATCAATGTACCCCTGTTCAACGAATTGAGCCCGCGCACGCCGGTCAAGTACACAAAGATTTTGGAAAACATCTGGAGCGACGCGTTCGTGCCCTCGGAGTCCGACAAGAACTTGTTTGTGTGGGCCCCTAACTACGAGACGTGCGACCAAACCGCCTATGCTGCCGGACCTGGCTCCGATGCGTGGGTCGTCATGCACAATGAGATAACTGTGTCCCCGATCCGTGCCGTGTTCGAGTCCGTGGACGTCGGGCCGCAGCAGATTAGTCTGGATGGATATTTGTAGAAACAGCAGCTATATCTCGGAGTCGGAACATGTCAGTGGTACTTACGAACGTGATGTCTCCAATGGTACCCCCGATGGTGCCTACGCAGAGTATGCCATGGATCACGGATGGCATGGGTCATGTTATTGACCATGGCACGGATCGGCGTGGCGTCCATGATTGTAGCGTGGCACATAACTATTGGAGGCATCACTAGATATTTACCTATTTGATATAGCACAAAACGCGCTCTGTCGTCTGGGCCAGTGTCTACAGCCATGACAGCTATATATTGATGAGTCAGGTGCGTGCCACAAAATATTCTCACTCTGGTGTCCACGATGGAAGCGTATATTGAGCCCGTGAACGCGTATGTTACCGAGGCCTGGAGCCAGGCGTTGGCCCCACTGAACATAAAAGTTCACCTCTCGGCCGAGGTCCCGGAAAAGGAGCTCTGTCTTGTCTACAAGGACTACGATCACTACGACTTCGACACGCGCGACAAGCAGGCGCAGTGGGTCTACTCTTACATTTTTCGCAAGGCAATCACCCGCAAAAACTACCTGGGGAACACAATTCTGCAGTACAGGGTGAAGCGCCCCCAGTCAAGTCTGCACATGGCGTGGCCAGACAGTTTCAACCTCGAACTCGACTACCCCGAGTTTCTCGACGACGCCTTGGACGAGAGCTGGGATCTCAAGCAGGAGCTTGCTGCGGGCGGCAAGACCTGGATTCTCAAACCGGCACTGGGCGAGCGGGCCCACGGGATCCGCATCTTCAGAACGCAGGACGATCTGCAGGACATATTTGATGAAACGTTGGGCAGCGACGAGGAGGACGCCGAGGGCAATGGCAGCGAAATGCGCCATTACGTGGTACAGCAGTACATCACGAACCCGCTGCTGATTGAAAACCGCAAGTTCCATTTGCGCGTCTACTGTCTCTGCGTCGGCAAGCTCAAGGTCTACGTCAACACGCACATGCTGGCGCTGTTCAGCGGCACGCCCTACGACGCCTCGAACTTGCAGGATCTCGACAGCCACCTCACGAACACCTGCTTCCAGGGCGAGAACGCCAAGGTCTCGCTGCTGGAGGACGAGCTCCCCGAGCACGAGGACCGCATTGTTGACTCGATCTGCGCCGTCGTGCACGATCTATTTGAAGCTGCGCAAGGCGACCCAATCAACTTCCAAAGCCTCCCTAATGCATTCGAACTCTTTGGTCTCGATTTCTTGGTCACCGACGACATGAACGTGAAGCTGCTCGAGGTGAACGCGTATCCGGACTTCAAGCAGACGGGCGACCGCCTGCGATTCGTGGTCGACCAGCTGTTCAAAGAGACTGCTGCCGTGCTGTTCAATGAGGGCAAGAACGTCCGTGGGCTCCGCCGTGTGCTCTGAGCCCTATAAGCAATAGAAGTGTGCATGGCTGGATTCAAGCACATATTCGAGTACTGATTCATAGAGAGATAATAAATTACAAAAAGGACACCGGCCGGTTATACTTGGCCTCGATAGCTGCGCTGGCGACACGGGCAGGTAGCCCCGGCAGGCGGCTTCGGCAGGCAGTTCTGGCTAGCTGATCTGGCCAGCTGACCTGGCAACCAGTTGATCTGGCAGTATAGGACATAAGCCTGCTATACTTGGCCTCACAGGCTGCTCAGACAGGCAGCATTTTACGGTTACACTTGCAGGCAGCTCTGGCCGGCCGATCGGATGGCAGTCTACTGCCCCCGCACTTCATGGTCTGAAGCTCACGAGCACCACTTGGGGGCGCTACTGGGGACCGGGCTCGCCGCCGTTTGTCTTGTAGAAGTCCTTCGCGGGCTGGTCGCCGAGCCCGGAGTTGTCGAAGTTGTTTTGGCCGTCGAGATCCGCCTTTACCCAGTCCTCGTTGTTCATTTCGCGGCACCAATTGAACACACTCCGCCTTAACCGCTGCGCCCGCGTAAGCCCCGTCCGCACTTGGGTCATGCACCGGACATATTCTTCTAGCTGCTGCTGTACGACCTGGAGCGTTTCGCGCATGGCCTGGGCCTCCTCGGGCTCGAGCCCGAGGTTCCGGTCTATGCTCAGCTCGGGCTGATTGAAGAACCACCCAATATCTTGTTTGATTGGGGGCAAAGGCTGGCCCGGCTCGGGGATCGGGCACGGCTGCGGCTCCTCGGCGTTCGCCATGACCTGCGGGATGGCCGCGAGGTCGTCGTCGCCCAACAGGCACTCCAGCAGCAGAACGATCTGGGCCATTGAGTCCTTGTCCTCGACAAGCATGTCCAGAAGCTCCTTCGGCAGCTGTGTCAGGAACGGGCTCGTGAAAATCTGTCTGATCGTGGAATGGCTTGCGATCTCGGCAGGGTCGCTGATGGGCTGCAGAATCTTGGCCACGTCGACCTGCAGATCATCGTCCTGGCCCACAAAGTCGTCGGCATCTTCATCCTCGTCCTCGTCGCCCTCGGAGTCTCCCCACGGAATTGGTAGCTTCAGAGTTCGCGACGACACGTACTGCGAGCCTTGCTCGAGCTTGTGACCGCGGTTAGTTGTGTGGGTAATTTGCGTCTTGGGAAACCCACCGCCATTGCGCGAGTATCGCAACGCTTGTTTCAGCCGCAGCGCCTGTTCCACGCTGCTCATATCTGAACTCCGGACTTTGGGGCCTAGTTCAGCTCTCGGATCGCTGAGGGCAGGGATATATATGGCGGGCACGTGCCTGCCACAAACTGCCGAGGACCTCTTAATGCAGCCAAATAGTGCTAAGCTCTGTGGGTGTGCGAGTAGATTGGTTTACAAAAAATTGAGACATACAAGCATGGAGCTTCACAGCTAGCATGGTTCGACACAGATGAGATCAGCCCGCTTTTTCAAGCATAACACACCCAGCCGTGTATACAGCTATGTGTACAGCCATGTGTACAGCCATATGTATAGCTTTATCGGACTAATTACACAACTGAATGAACCAAATTTTTTGTGCTGAGTTAGTAGCTTAGCGTTCAGCTCATCGAAGCATGTTCGTCAGCTTGGGAAAACTGACGAGGGTCGTAGGCACGCAGCCATTGTGGTACCAGCATTGATCATATACATACTAAACATAACGCGCAACTAGCACTAAATACAAGCTACTTAAATTACTACGACACCAATTTAGATGTGGGCGTACAATCCGCATACTTTCAGCTACGTTCATAAATTAGCTAGAGCAGCCCCCGGTTTCTTGACAACCCGGGCCTATATAAGGAACGATGGCATGGGAGGGGCCTCGGGAGCTTCCAAGATTTCCTTGTTCGGCTTCCAGGACATCAGCACATTACGGCCGTCACACGACAGCAGAAGCAGCTCAATGCTCGGGTGCCAATCGATGTCCTGCACCTGATCACCGTTGATATGGCCGTTGTGCTTGAACAGCAGCTCGGGCGCCCCGTCCTCGACGTCTTCGTGAGGCTGGTCTTTTCCAATGTTGCGGAGGTCCCACAAATACACAACGCAGTCCATCGCCGTGGACGCAAGCACGCCGTCGACATGCGGCGACCACCGCACGCAGTTGATGTTACCCTCATGCGCGAAGTTCTCGTAAAGCGGACGATCGTGCGGTCTCCTTATGTCCCAAAGCTTGATCCGTTTATCACTAGCACCCGTGGCCAGCAGATGGGGCGCGAAGGGGCTGAGCTGCGCGGTGTTCACGCCCTCGGTGTGGCAAGACAGATCAGCGACGGTTTCGAGCTGCGGGCTCAGAATAAGGACGTGTCCCGTTTCCAACGAGGCAACTATGTACTGTTCGTGGTCCCAGGTCAGCTCATTCACAATTGTGCCCGTGTCGATCTCGTGCTTTTTGGCCTTCGAGGCCGTGTCCCACAAAATGATCTTACCGTCATCTGCTCCAGAAACCAGCTCTGTTTTCGAAACGGGAGACCAGGCGAGGCCAAACCCGCTGGACGCGTGCCCCCCAGCCAGCGCGGCCACGGGCGCACTTCCAGGAGAGGTCCGGTCGTAGATGAAGACCGTGCCCGAGTGTGCGGCGAATGCAGCGAGTTTCGACAGGTCTAGCGGGCACTGCCGCAGCTTCTGCACCTCGTAAGTTTGACCCTCGCTCTTGCGGTCCAGCTCCTCCTTGCTCGGCTCAGGCGCGGGCCAGCTCTGCACCTGGTGCTGATCAGGGCCCAGCTTATCGGTGTCAATGTCGACCTCGCGCACATACTCGCGGTCCGCGCCGAGCGAGTACGTCGCGACAAAGGCGCGCTGGCCCTCCTTGTCGTCCAAAACCCATTGCGCAGTCAGACTCGGCCAGTCCAGACTGACCGTGTCGAGGCGCTCGTACATGTGCTTGGCGTTTTCGCGCCAGTCATTCAGCTTTTCCTGGATCGCCGCCTGCTGCTTGTCGTCACTCATGGAGAAATAACGGGTCGGGTCGAGGCGAGTCAGGAAGTGCACGGAAGGAAGCCGAGAAGATCTAACGCGTTTTGGCGTACCGTCCGGCGACACACCCTTGCCCCGAATTTAACATGCGTCGGATGGCCGCCTAGCTGAATAGCCGTCGTTTCAGAGCGGTTCCGTGAGGTCCTGGAGCTGAGAGTCCGGGAGGGGTGGCAGGAACACAAGAGGCTTCACTGCACGCTCCGTGAGAGGGAGCACAAGCCGATAGGCGTCCTGCATCACGAAGTAGTAGTGGTGCATGCGCCGGGTCCGCAGGAAGCCCTGGCTTTCATAGAGATGCACGGCCGCATTGTTGGAACTTTCGGCCTCAAGAACAATCTCGTCTGCACCCATGTCGCTGAACACCTTGATCTGTTCGTTAATGAGCTTTTTCGCTATGCCGCGTCCCCGCCATTGGGTCTGCACGGCGAGCATTGCGATGTAACCTCGCACCCGGCGCTCGCGGTGGGCCTTCAGGCTACCAACAATCGTGCCAACGACTTTGTTGGGGTCCCCGTCCACGTATGCAAAGATGGCGAGTCGCGGCCAGTTTTTCAGGAAGTACAGGTAGATAGCGATCGTGTAGGGCTCGGTCAGGTCCACAGACACAAGCTCGTGCACGCGCTGGATGTCTGCCTCAACATTGTTGACGTCAAAGCTGCGGAACTCGACTTTTTCCATCCACAACCAGGCGTCTCGACGAGCGTACAGCTAGTAAGGCCCCAAGAGCTTCGCTTCTGGCTGCTTATGTCATGACGGCTGGCCCATGCCACATCGAGTTAGCCAAGAGCATAGACTCCAGATTTGCCGCCAAGACTTGCCCATTGCCCGCATTGCCCACAGACACACTTGTACAACCGTGGAGGTGGACATTGGGATGTCTCAGATGGAAATTGTGAACTCGTATTTGGGCACCGCACGCTTTGCGGAGCCCAGCGAGACAAAAGACCTCGAGTCGCTCAAACTACATATCAGCACCGCAGACAACATATCCGCGGAGAACATGTTTCTGTTGGTCGCACCCTCTGGCAACCAGCTTCGCGATCTGAGTGCGCTTCGCGATGCGAATGGCTCCACAATCCCGCCGCGCTTGTTTGTGTACGACAAACAGTGGGCGTTCAGCGAGGCCTCGCGGCCCAGTGGGGGCGGCGGAGACGCACAGCTTTGTTTGGATGCAGCGAATATCATTGTGAAGAATCTGATTTATAACCTTCGCGCGGTCGCGAAGCTGCTGGAGAAGCACCGGCATGTGCAGCTCGAGCTCGAGGATGACATTGCTGCATGCAACAACTGGAAGCGCTACTACGCTGCGCTGGAACAGATCCCTGAATTGAGTGCCGAGCTCCCGAACCTGCTGAAATCGCAAGACATTGAGCAGAGTTACTCGGACCTCGTGCCTCTCTGGAGCCATGCAGTGTCCGAGATCGAAAAGCTGGGTGGTGTTCATGGCGAGCTGCAGACGCGCGCGACGAGCCTGTCGACCGCAAAAAAGGTGGAATCGCTTCCTGAAGCCCAAAAAGAGCTGCTGAGTGTGCTACGCAAGGTCAGCCAGGTGCAGCTGCGGATCATGAACGACCTGCGTAAGCCTCTGAATGCCGTCGGCGAAGAGCTGAAACGGGTCGAGGAACTCAAGCTGCAGGTGGCGCGCGTCATCGACCTGCCATTTCTGTACGGTGTGCTGCTCATAGAGCACGCGCGACGTACGAAGTGGAAAAATGATTTCGGTCCTATTCTGTCGCGAGAGCTCGAGCGCAGGCGCGAGTGGCTCAAGCATTACGGCGATGGGTCCGTGGGGTCGGTTGTGGGCCGCCTCGACGAGATCAGCGGGCTGCACATAATGGGAAACAGCGATGCCCAAGATTTACTGGGGCCTGGAGATAAAAACGAGGCGGCGCGTGGTGAGGTTATGAGCTACTTGCAGACCCTCGAGGCGCTTAACCTCGAAGAGGTGCACCGCGACCTTCTTACCGAACTCGGAGCCATGAAGCGGCAGCTCGCACGCAGCATGTCTGCGTCAATCTCGTCGCTCGCCCCCGATCTGAGCGCAAGCCTTGCTCTATCAGCACGGCCCTCGGCAGCACAGTCGCCCAGCCCGCAGCAGCCGCAGCAAGCACAGCAGCCGCAAACGCCCGTGGTAGCAGCCTACGAGGCGAGGATTCGGAAGCTGGAAACAATGCTCATGACGCGCTTAAGCTCGAAAACGCACGAGCTCGATCTCATCAGAGCGGAGACGCGCGCGGAGGCCAGGGCCGAGGCGAAGGCCGAGGTGAAGGCCGAGCAGCAGGAGCTCAGGATTTCAGAACTCGAGAAGCAAAACGCAGAGCTGTCGCACAGGCTGCAGCTCTACACGTCTGGGCTCGAAGCGGCGCTGAACTCAATGGGGCTGCAAACATCGCGAGTTGATCCTGAGACGGGAACGCTCGGCGGCTACCACGTCAACCGCGTCAAGGGAATCAGCAGAAAAGCCGGCGCCATATCTGGCGAGAACTCCGAGACTGGCGGTGTGGCGTCGCGCTCTGAAACGCCCTCGGGCAATATCGCCGCCAGTGGCTCCGCTGCATCTGCATCGGAGTCCGAGTCCGAGTCGCACAGTTCCAGGGATCTCAGGGGGGACGCGTCGTCGCACACCACCGACTCTCCACGAACAATCTCCATGGAACGGCTGCTCGAGCAGACGTACGTGGATAATCAGATACTGTTCGAGGCTGTCAGCAAGCGGTTTGGCGACGTTGAGCGGCTGGCCCGCAAACTCCAAATCGAGAACCGGAAGTTGAAAGACCGCGACGCGAAGATGGAGCGCGACCTGAGACAGCGCGTGGCCCTGCACTCGTTCCGCGCTGAGGACCTGATCCTGTTTCTGCCCACGCGAGACCCGCGAAGGCAGCCGAACCCGTGGGCTGCGTTCAACGCGGGCGCGCCGCACTACTTCCTGCACCCGAAGCATGCTGAGCAACTCAAGAACAGGGAGTACCTCATAGCGCGAGCGTCGAGCATAGAGCGCCATGTGTCGAGCTCCGAGGGCGAAAACCCATTCCAGTTACCAGCTGGGGTCGAGTGGTTTCTGATCAGCATACACGGAGAATGGGGCGTGTGAAAAGCTAATGTATTCTTAATTGGCACTATTTATATTATTTCTCGGGGAAGAAAGCCGTTCCCGATCTGCTGAGAACTGAGACTTGCCCAATCGAGTGCTGGCGAAGTCCCGGAATCGAGTGCAGCCGAGCCACTTATCTCGAGCGTCCAGCTAAGGCGCTCACCACGGCTTCCTGACCTTCTTGCTCTTGATCGCCTTTTTCTTTGACTTCGAGATGCCGAGCTTCATTGGTGTCACGGGCTGAAATATATCGAAGAAGGGCGAGTAGTTCGAGGCGCCGTTGTTGGCCAGGATCTGGATGCTGTACTTTCCGGGCGCGAGATCGACCGGCACTTTCCACGGCACCGATCCCTGGTTCGGTGTGCTGTCCGCGATCACCACGACTTTTTCCATGTTGTTCGGATCGCCGCGCATAAGGTTCAGGTCGACGATTTCCCCGGAGGGCTCAGTCCAAGTGACCTCCATTGTTTGGCCCGCATGGATGGTTGTGTCGCCCAATGGCGAAGAAAATGCATTTGGGGTGGCGATCGCCCTCTGTATTTTATGGATACCGGCAAACAGGGCAATCAGCGATTTCACATGCATGACCCCGCGGCATTCCTGATTGGGCGCGTATATATCTATGTATGGAGACGGACAACTCAATTCGATACCGGGCGGCACGAACTGCACGAGATGTGCATCGCACAAAATGCGCACGCACCCAATTGACCGGCACCGGCCCTGGAGAACCTTTTTTATTGCGCGTGAGCCTGCTACCACATGTATGCTGCCAAAACTCCTGCGTCTGCAGATCGGCCGCGTAGCCGGATCGACGAGTCACGTGCCGCGCCGCTGGCGAGCCCCCAAATCAGCTCCGGCCTAAAGTCACCGCACCTCTTTCGGAGGCGCCCTTGCCCTTGGCTTTCGCCGCTCTCCTGGGGATAGGGCAGGTCACAGCGTGCGTGTAACCCGATATCAATCGAAACAAACCGTCGACCTCTACAGACCCTGAATTAACGATGTTGTGGCGCTCCAAGGGCGACTCTGATACTCCTTCCTCCCCTGGTTCTGCCTCCGCGGACGCCAGCACCGCGCCTTCGGGTGTTTCGACCTCGTCGTGGCGCGACCTCCTTAAGTCGATATCCACCTTCCGCGGCGATTTGAGCAGCCTCACCGCGCCGCCATTCATTCTTGCGCCCGCGTCGCTGCTTGAGTACTGCCACTTCTGGTACTCTGGCAAGGAGGCGATTCGCACGCCGGCGCAGATTCCCGCGGCGGATGTCGAGGGACGCTTCTTGGAGGTTGTGCGGCTGTTTTTGGGCATCATGAAGGGCCAGTACACGCAGCGAAACGTCGGTGGCGGCTTCGAGAAGAAGCCGCTGAACCCATTCCTGGGAGAGCTTTTTGTGTGCCGCGTGGACGGCGATCTGCTCCGCGCTGAGCAGGTCAGCCACCACCCACCTATTTACGCGTACAAGATCGGCGCGGACAATGCTAATGCGAAGGGAGCTCGTGTCGAGCAAGAGGGACACGTCGGCATCAAGGCCAGGTTTTCGACCACGGTCCAGGTCGAGCAGCTCGGCAAGACCGTGTACCGCATAAGCGATGGCGAGTCGTACACCGTCACGCTGCCCCCGCTCCATCTCGAGGGATTTATTTATGGCGCCCCCTACATCGAGCTCGACAAGGGCTCGGAAATCACGAGCTCCGAATCCGGGTACAAGTGCACCTTGCAGTATTCCGGCGCGGGCTGGGTGAGCGGAAAATCGCATACGCTGAAGGGAGAGATCCGCAACAAGAGCGACGAGCTTCTGTACACGCTCAGCGGACAGTGGAACCAGCTGCTTATCCTCAAGAACGAAAAGACGGGTGAAACCACTGAGTTCGTGAAGCACGAGGAGAACGCCCCCGTCGCCCCGACGCACGTCGTGCCCATCGCTGAGCAGCATGAGCTAGAGAGCCAGCGGGCGTGGCAGAAGGTCAATGATGCGATCCGCGCTAATAATAATGAGGAGGTCCGCCGCCACAAGTCAGCCATCGAGAACGCGCAGCGCGAGCTTCGCAAGAAAGAGGAAGCGGAGGGCACGCAGTGGCAGCACCGCTGGTTCAAGAAGACATCGGAGGAGCCTGCGGCGTGGGAGTTCAGCGAGGAGTTGTATGAGAAGGATGTGTTCTTCAAAAACCGCTGAGCGAGTCAGGCATGTAAGTATACTCACACTATGACTGCCTATTCGGAAGGGTACGCATCTGGCTCATGACCGCATTTCATACAGAGATTCATATACACTATACACTCATTCTATTAGTACATCGCAGTAGAGGGCGTGATGCATATGCATGGCCAGCTACGATCGACCGCCAGCTTATCCCTGTAGGAGCTCTATCACCTACTCTATCACCTACGGTCGCCATCATGGCAGAGGCTGCACAGCTGCGGTTGCCATAGCGGTATCAATAATGTGACTAGCACAGTGTGCAGAGTCGAACATATGGTCGAGCAGAGCGAGGTGCACAGAGTTAGGCACCGTGATCACAGACTGATACTTGTGTGAGATCCGGGATCAGGAGACTATGAGCAGCCTGCATAGTAAAAACCGAACCAAACAGTCGACTAAGACTTCAACGGTGCATACTGAAGCCACTGCCATACAGCAACACCAAACATCTTTCGTCGCGGCTGCCTGCGAATACGGGCCGCTCGCGACAGCTCGCGGCCGTTTATTTACTGGTGGCGCGACCCTGAAACCACGTCGTTTATTACCTCAGCATATAGGGCTTAGGCGTGCGGACAAAAAGAACGAGCGTCATTGGTCAGCGCGCACAATGGCGTGGACGACGCACAAGTGGGAATCCAGCACGTGACGACATCCACAGCGGGCCTCGCGGCCGCGGCGGCTGCTCTGCTCACTCAGCTTAGATCTGGGAAAATTTCAGACTTGTTGTTCAACCTATTTATTCGTATTTGAGGAAACATGCCCCCCAAGATCGATCCGAACGAGGTTAAGGTAATTTACCTGCGTACCACTGGTGGTGAGGTTGGTTCCTCTTCGGCGCTTGCGCCGAAGCTCGGTCCCCTTGGTCTCTCGCCGAAGAAGGTCGGTGAGGACATTGCCAAGGCCACCAAGCAGTTCAAGGGTATTGCCGTCACTGTGCAGCTCACTGTCCAGAACCGTCAGGCCCAGGTCAGTGTTGTTCCTGCTGCCAGCACTCTTGTCATTGCTGCGCTCAAGGAGCCGCCCCGGGACAAGAAGAAGGAGAAGAACATCAAGCACAACGGCAACATCCCGCTCCCCGAGATCATCAAGATCGCCCGTGAGATGCGCGAGAAGAGTTTCGCCAAGGAGCTCCAGGGCACCGTGAAGGAGGTCCTCGGCACTGCTCAGAGTGTTGGTGCCCGTGTCGACGGCAAGCCTGCCCACGTCACTATCGACGCCATCAACAGGGGCGAGGTCGAGATCCCTTCGGAGTAAATCTAGGAAGGATCAAGATAAAAATACTTTTTAATGTTATTTGATTTGACTTGGCGCATTCTATGTACGTAAACGTATGTCCCGACAGCACAGACGACTGCTTGAGCGGCTCGCAGCGCAAACTGTTTACGGCAGATCGCGGCAGCTTCCAGTTCGTAATATTTTACGCCGTTGCCGTTTGTGCGGAACGCAGGTTGTGTAGATCGCAGGTTATGTGGGTCGCACGCTGCGCATCGTCGAATCGGTGCATGATGCGCCCGGCTATATAGTTACTTAAGTCGCTTGTAGTCGTACTGCAGCATGCTGCTTTCCGCTGTATGCTTGCCTCGCTTCAAGCTTATTCGTTGCGGCTTGTCGCGGGCCAATGGAAGCCGCATATCGAATGCATCCTCGTTGGACGCCCCGCCATAGTACCCGAGGACACGGCGGAAGACGTGGAAGTCGAGCTGCTTGTAAAGGTTTACGGCCACGCTGTTGGATGTCCGCACATACAGATCCATGAAGTAGCAGTTCTGGTCGGGGGCCTCCGATGCAACGACAAGCTGGTCAACCAGCAGTTTGCCGAGTTTCAGGCGCCGATAGTCTTTCTCCACGGTCACGGCAGATATGTGGCTGTGCCAGTCGAGCTCGAAGCCCTCGGACTTGCCGATCATGTAGCCAATGGGATGCGCATTTGGATCCTCGACCTTAAACACCAGCGACGGCCATCGCAGCAGGTACTCGAGGTAGTATTCGATGTCGTAGTTCTCGGTGAGGACGTCGAGGTTCACGGCGTTCAGATTGAGCAGATCGGCGGCACTGAACGGCGTCAAACTCGCCATGCTGCTATCCAAAGCGACAAGGTACTAACAGTCCGTCGCGCGTCGAGGTCCAGCTCTTTTGCTCGCCTTTCGCTCGCGGCGCGGCCCGATCCGGATGTCTCACCCAATCTATGCGTCGCGGACACCACGTGACACAGAGGCCCACACGCCTGAAAGGTCCACGACTTCATTCACGCTACAGGACACACTGCCTTCAAAAACATCAGATGTCACAGTACGTGGGGAAGCTGATTTCCCTCGTGGACACAAATAATATCAGGTATGGCGGAGTTCTGGCGAGCATCAGTGCCGAAACGAGCAGCCTTGTGCTCAGCGACGTCATAGTCTACGGCACGGAGTCGCGCGTGACGGGACCCGGGTCGGTGGCTCCCGAGCGCGAGCCGCGACAAAGGATGGAATTTAAGGGAACAGATGTGAACGATCTGCAGGTTCTGGAATCGGAGCCTGTGGCCAAGGCCGAGGAGACCCGGCCCCAGCAAACGGTAAGTCAAATGATGAATCAACTAATTTTTTCTCTGAGGTGTCATATGCAGAGTTAACCAAGTTGTTGCCTTCCTTCTGAACACTTATACTAACACACTCAAGACTAACGAAACCACTAATGACGCTAACGATGCCCGCGGCGGGCGCGATCCCGAGGACAGGTCCGGAGATGACGACTTCTACTCACGAACACAGAGACTGGCTGCGTCTCATGAAGAAGGCGAGGTTCAGGCCACGAAAGCGTACGAGAAATCATCCTCGTTCTTCGATAATCTCGGCGGATCATCTGGCACTCGAGGCAAGGAGTTCAGGGACCAGGATCGATCCATGAATCTCGAGACCTTTGGAGAGACAGGATACAGCAGCCGCGGCGGCCGTGGTCGAGGAAGAGGCCAGGGCCGAGGAAGAGGGCGCCGTGGCGGCCACCAACAGCCTGAAACGCAGTCGAGAGGCGAGCGTGCGCAACGGAACGACACGCAGAATAGCACACACAGCGACGCGCAGAATAGAACACACAACGACACACGCGAACATACGCGCGAGAATGCTCGCGGCGATAGGACACGAAGCGGCGGTCGCTCAAGAGGTGGAGATCGGACGCGAGGGGGAGACCGCTCACGAGGTGGGCAAAATGCACCGACTGTGACCGAGTTTGTTCCTGGCGGTCAGTTTGCATAGATACAGTATCTTATAAATAATAAATCAAGCGGCCGTTGCTGGTTGACGATGCATATTTGCGGCAGAAGTCCTGCGCGCGCCTAGTCGACCGTGGCCGGGGCTATTGGCGAAGAGGTCAAGTGTATCCACTTGCTAAACCAGTATGAGAGTTTAGATCGGAGTTCGAGGCCGAACTCGCGGCCGCTCGTCGAGGCAACAAGCTTTGCAAGTACCATCCAGTCCTTAAACACGGCCCACAGAAAACCCTGCGCAAAAGGGTATATGACCTGGTTTTTCATGATCAAAATCGAAATCTTGAACTTGTCGTCACCGGCCGGTGCAATGCCGGCCCTAAATGAGCTCTCGGCTCGCATATCGACCAGTTGCAGCGACATTCCTTTCGTCCTTGCTGCCTGCTTCTGATTAGCTAACGGTATCTTAGGCGATCTGTGATCTGCTAATAGGTGCTCGCGATTTAATGCCTGGGCAGGCCACTGTTAGGCCACTGTCAAACCAGAAAACTAAGAAAAGACAAAATAATTTTGAGCGTTTTGAGCCTCCATATTAGCATGAAAATATGGCCCGCGAACCGCAATCTAGATTCACCACGAGCAAGTCGACGACTCAACGACGTTGAGCCGCACAACGCACGCGGGCACGGCTTCTTTCTGGTTGTGGCGCCTCGCCTCTGGGCGGCAGGGTTGGAACGACAGCTTACCATATACCGCTTACCACATACGTGACGCATTGACACACATGCCTAGCGTTTAGGGTCGAGATCGAGAGTAAACGACGAATGCGCGCAGTGGGAGAGAGAATCGGCTGGAAAAAATTAGCTTGTCGCAATTCGTGGGACTATGCTCGACCAGTGTCCGGGTTCAGTACAGCTACGTACAAGACTCGAGGGGGGGGGGCTGGCCAGCAGGTGTCCGCCGCGTGGTCTCGGGACCTAATCCGGCAAATGCGGCGGTGGATCCGGACCCGGACCGGATTAAATGCGAACCGGAGCTTAAATTCTTCAGAGCTTTAATTAGGAAAGTAAGTATTTTGCAGAAGAAGATGTGAAATGTACTAGGTAGGTAGCCATCGAATTAGGCCGAGAATTAATTAATTAGTACATAATTTTTCACTGGCTAAATGACAAATGACAATGATATCGGGGTATCGCTACCTGCTTAAAGCAAGTAGGCAACAGCGGCGGCAACACCAGCAGCAGCGCCGACCTTGCCAGCGGCGGCGCCGTTGACAACGTTCGGGGCGGTGGTGTTAGCGGGAACAGCCGAAGCGACACCAGGGGCGCTAGCAGTGCAGCTGCAGTCCTCAACGGTAAGAGTCGTGGCCTCGCTAACAGTGTAGGTCGAGCTACCGTAAGTGATGGTAGTCGGGGTCGAGCACGGGATGGTAACCCACTTGGTAGTGTCGACGGTGGTGGTGTTGGCGGCGTAGGCGGCGGCGGTGCCAGCAAGAGCAAGAGCAGCAATCATTAGTGTATAGTGGATGGAAAATTATGCAGCGGTTCGGACCCTTTTATACTTAGGTGGGCCCGCTGGATCCTCCGCGAATTTTGCCGCGGTATGTTTTTCCATTGTGACTTTTGTGTGCATATGCAGCAGAGATTGCCAGAAAATGTACGCAGCCCAAACCCATACACAGATACTGTTCTCGAAGTGTCGTACGACTGATAAGAGCAATACCAGCACAGTGGGAAACCTAGGCCAACTCGGTCCTATAGTTGCAACCCCAGGGAGCTACAGCTCCGCATTTCGAAAACAAAAGTATAATTTTCACAATGGTATGATCTCAAACGGTGCGCAGAATCTATTTTAGGAACGGTACGCTTGCGATTGGTGACGGCCGTGTATCTCCCACACCCTAAACCATTGTGTGTTTTAGGTCCCAATCGGGACAAACTCACGCACGATTAACTAAACAGTCTATTAATAGGATGGCTCCGGATTATTATGCATGATTCATTGGCCAGCAGCGGCTGACGATGCAGTCACCCACATGCTTCCCAGCGAAAACCCGTACCCTCTGTATGAGATTTTCACAGATTGGTGTTGCCGCATCGTTTCGGTCCGCTAGGCCCAGGTCCATGCTCCCCACTGGTACGGTTCCGTGTCTTAATCATCGCTTGCTCGTGCCCAAACTGTCTACAATTCGCTCGCTTTGACTAGGCGAACAGCAAGCATGCATAGGCGATGTCCCGATAGGGCAGAGAGCGGTGAGCACATTTATGTGATCAGCGATGGGCACAGGCTATCACCGTGTGTAGGTTCGATAGCTAAATATTAAAATCATATGTAAAAGAAGCTCAGCCGCTGTAAAATGTTGTGATCAGTGAACTTCCAACGGGCGTTTAAACGGGCGCAGTGGACCGATATGCATTTCAGAGTCGCACGATTGGTCATCATTCTGAGCTTAGATCGTCGCGCGTTTGTTTTGACTAGATTGAGTTCTGGAGGCGTGCGTAATTTCGTGAGCCTATCAAGGAAGATCAAGAGTCAAAGCTGGCACGGATCGGCTGGTTCAACTGTTTCAGCAGACTCGACTGGTTCGACGAACCCCATTTCTAACGTTTGAAGGGCTCGTCGAATTTATTTATTGTTGACATACTGTAAAACCGGCTATCAATTTTTTGTGTTGTGGCGAACTGGCGACATTTAGCCACTGGCGACATTTAGCTACTGCTACTTAGGTGTTGGGCAATGAATACCCCGCGCCTGCAAACAGCCGCATACGTCGCTGCTGCGGCACTGGCCGCCTACATAGTTGTACCGAGTCTATGGGCCGATCGGCCGAGCACCCACCGGCAGACCACCGGCTTGGTGAATACTGGGAACGACTGCTACGCAAACTCGACGTTCCAGGCACTTGCAGCGCTGGACGGCCTAGTCGAATGGCTATCGACGCGCGGTCAGGATCCATGGGCCGCTGCGACCCTCGCACAGCTCGAGAGCTTAAGGGAAGAGAACCATACATCGAAGCACACGGAAAGTATATGGCCCTTGCTCCGTGTGATGGAGAAGCAGCTGCACGCGCGGTTGAACCGTGGGCAGCAGGATGCTCACGAGATGCTTGTTCAAGCGATCGATCTGTTAGATGGCGGTGCCGGCAGCGCAAATCCGTTCCTTGGTGAGGTTACGGACACTATCAGGTGCATGAGCTGCTCAGCCTCGAAAGTGAACCACTATCCCTCTCTGGTAATTGAGCGCCAGCCGAACGAGCCTATTCTGCAAGCGCAGGTCGACCTGATCTCAGGGTACAAATGCGAAAGCTGCCTGCAAGAGGTTAGCATCGAGAAGCGCACTCAATTGACAACGTTCCCGCAGATCTTGGCCGTGCACATCAACCGATCTATATATAGCGGCCAGTCTTTCAGGAACACGAGCGAAACCGCCATTCCGCTTGCCATTGGCACCTACAAACTGCGATCCGTGGTATTTCACAGGGGCCATCACAGCACGGGCCACTACACATGTGCGAGACGGAAACTGGCACCGAGCACTGGCAAGAGCTGGTGGCTCATCAGCGACGACGCCGTCAAGGAAGCCAGCGACAAACAGGTGACGGCGAGGAGAGGCGACGCATACATCCTGCTGTTTGAGAAGCAGAGTGTGCAGGACCTGCTTGGATCTCGCACCCCGCCCGAATTGCAAGCGCGCGAAGCTCAGCAGCGCGAATTGCGCACTAGCAATGAACGCAATCCTGAACCGCGGAGCCCTGAAGCACGAAGCCTTGAACCGCATAGTCCTGAGGCACGCAGCGAGGAGCACGCAGCGCAGGAGCACGCAGTCCTGAATCGCACATATTAGAAACACGGCCCTGAATCGCATATCAGTAGCGCACATATCAGGAGCGCATACATCAGGAGCGCACAATTCAGGAGCGCACGGTTCGGGAGCGCACAGTTCGGGAGCGCACATGTCAGAAACACAGTCCTGAATCGCGCACCCTCGAAGCGCACATTCGTGAGCCACACAGCTCAGAACGCACGCCAGAAGCCGAGCAAACAGAGTAAAGCGCAATGGCCAGGAGGCGAGGCCTCGCTCGAGCCGCTGCTCCTGGAACTGAAATAAGATACAATACGAAATAACGAGATACAAAGAAAATAAAAAGTTGACGCTAGAAGAAAGCCCCTCGAGGATCAGAAGAGGATCTGTTCATGCAGCCTCGATCTTCTCCTTGTAAGCGGCCTTTTCAGAGTCGTAGCGCTGCTTGTCCTTGGCCGCGAGGTCCTCGTACTTCTTCTTATCGTCGGCCGAGAGCTGGCGCCACTTCTCGCCAATCAACTTGCCGACCTCGCCGAACTTGGCGTCGGGGCGCTCCTTGTTGACGACCTTGCGCTGGTCCTGCGCGTAGAACATGTACGCGGTGATCGGACGCTTCGGCGCGTTGGGGTCCTTCTTCCGGCGGGTCGTCGTGCGGCGGGTCGTGTCCTTGGGCATTGCGGTGGCTGTAGCTTGTTAGTATGTGTTCAATCGCAGAAAACGCGTTGCGAGCGTCAGCGACGCGACATCGCGCCGCGTCCTTGTGCGGGGACCGCGTCCGGCGCAGAGCCCCGCCGAGGGAGCAAGCCGTTGCCACGGAGGCCGTTGCGCCGACGAGCTGGGGCAATTCGAACGCGCTCCTGAATTGTCTTTTTTAACTTCAGATTCGTTGGTCGACCCTCGCAAGTTCGAGTCTCATCGACGTGATCCGGATTACTTACCTCTTGGTGTTATGGCTTGGGAACGTAAAGGCTGAGAGTGCTTAACGCTGTACAATGCACACACAATGTATGGGGGAGGGAATATGGCGAACTAGGACACGGGGAGGGGCTGCCACCCACTGCCTGTGATCATCATGAGTAAGCATGTTGATGATCACTTAGATAAGCGCACCTTCTTGCTGCCTTCGACTAAAGGGGGGCGCACGTGGTGGGCCGCCGCATGGAGAATAGTGCGAACAGAACGCTGAGTTAAGACCCGGTTATTTTCGTGGTCCCCCCGCCAGAGATAAGCAGAGTATGCATCTCCATAAGCTGACTTCGCGACACATCTGATTCACACACCCGGTCTCCACAATTGCCCACATAGACCCGCAATAGATAACTAGATTCAAGTAGATGGCAATACATCGATGGAAACGCATATGAATATACATGCATAGATACATATACAAATCTCCATATATGGAGATAAATGTATAGCTTTATGGGCACATACATGGGAATACATCTATAGATACATAGCTGTAGACAAGGAAACACACAGATATACATATACATAGATGTCAAGCATTCATGTATGAAGGCTGCGCATTTGCATCAATTACAGTTTAAGCAACCTGTTTACACATTTGAATGCTTACAACTCATCCCGTTCAACCGATGAATATAGATATGAACATACTTATATGTGTATCCAATATAGACGTCTCGCTATACACGCACGTATTGTGACTACACGTTTGCGCCAAAGCAATTTGAGTACTCAAACTGTTGTATCTGAACTAGCACTTTACGCCCAGCTCGCGCCGTTAACAGCTGCGCACACCTCCAATGGTACTGTTTGGCTGAGCACAGCTACAAGTCGGTACAACAGCAATCAGGTTAGATGAAAAATACGGCTGCTAAATGAACCGCTTCAAGTAAGTGTACATATTATCGACATTTTTCTCGGAGTGTCCCAATTGACCTCATAAAATATGCGTTAGGAGCTCACAACCAAAATTTGGCGTTTGCAAAAAGCGGCTGTTCTCGAGACTCTACCATAACAGAGAAGAGAGGCCTCGGTGCCGGAATTTTCAACGCATGGCGGGACCACAGATTTTCTGTGCGAGTAAGCGCAGTTGCGAGTGATCAACTCTTTCCACCTCGGTGTCAGAGCAAAACCTGGGAAGTTAGTGTGCAGAAGCTCCGTGCTGTGACGCATCAGACCCGCTTCCTCTAGGGAGCCTCTTTCTTGTAGCTCTCATCTTCTCATGCAGGTGGACAATGCCAGGGGACGCAGCCTATACCGTCGCACAATGCATTCGAGCTCACGCGGGATTTTCCTAGCGCACGCAAAATAGCTTTTTCACGGAATCGGAGATAGAATTCGTGCATAAAGAGGAGCCGCACGCGACCTGATTGAGGTCCGAGAATACCTGTGCCGGGAGGAGACACGACCTGCAACGAATGCCATGCTAATCGCGAGCGCTGCACCCAAGGCGAAAAAAATGACTCCAGAGTATGGCTCGGCATTTACTACGAGTGGATTCCTGTCCACGCTTATGTGTGCTGCGGGACGGCTATCGCGGAGCCGAATACTCAGCCGGCTCAAAATTAGACTCTTATCGCACAGAGTATTATGACGTCGTGCTTCTCCAATCAATGAACTCCAAAATTCCTATCACCGGCTGGTGATAACGAGCACCTTTCCCGGACCCGCGCAAGGAGCACTGTTCGATAAGTGACAGGGTGCATATCAGGGATAGGTGATGCAAGCGAGCCACCATAATGCCAACTACCCTAGCCTCAATGTCTACATTGCACGCCATCGCTGGCCTGGTATACCGCGAGTAAATGGCCTACGCCTAAGCCGTATGCTTACGATAAGAGTTCTACACATCAGTGTTTTTCCCTTAAATAATTGTGGCAAAAATCCGGATTTTCTTGGCATTTGAGCGCCCTCTATGCAGCTGGTGCCTCATGCTCGAGATAGGATATGTGCCGTGATAGTCACAAGGTCCGCAGAAATCAGATCTCCACAACCCAGGCTCCAACCCTGAGGCGCTCGGCTGTACTTCACGTAGATTTTCGCGGAGAGACTCGTTGCTGGCACCAAAGCGACGCCGGAAAAATAACACTCGTGCAAACTTGAGCTGATATAGTCATCGCTGGGCACCAACTCACAAGAACCGAAAAATTCGCCCGAGATCACTGATCCGGGTGGTCCTATCGCGCGCCCTGCATCGGTGCCGCTAATGTCGTGATATCATGCTGCCCTTCCCTAACGTCGAGTCTTGATAGATAACGAAATGGAAAATTTCTCATTATAAACCCCCTTGAGGGGACGCCCAAGAAGCTTCACTTCAAGCCGTTACTTTTCGTTCTGAGCGAGCTTCGGTGTGACGCTGCCACAGTAACAAGTAATAATGAGCCAGAAAGGAGGTACTGAGGTCAACGAACAGTACATCACCAGCTCAACATCGAGTTCTGGTGAGAGCGGGAGGATCGACGCCGCTGGTGGGAAGGTCGAGGCACCTGCCTCGACCTTTGCTCAGCCGGCTGAGCCTTTTGTGGAGTTTCATCTTGGTATTGGCGAAGAGGAGCTGGACACCATCCAAGAACATCTCAATGACAGGACTGTTGAAGAGTGGATCGACATTTTGAAGGAGGCTCTAGAGCAGCACGACCTTGATCCACTGATCCCGGAACATCTTTGGAAGTTTCTCCAAGATTTACCTAATGGTCCGACGACTGAACAGACCGAGGATGACTGGGAGTACTTCGTCAGATTCTATGGTTTCCTCTTCCATGAGTGGTCCATCTACCCCGAGGTGCGCATGGTCACGAAGCCGATCGACGAGGAACCTGACGAAGACTACAACAACATCCGCGTACTCGTGATTGGGTGCTGCTGGGGATGGGCTGGCGCAGTTCTTTCTACGTTCTTCTTCCCCCGCTTCCCAAGTATCAGCATCGGGAATCTGGCCTTACAGGTAATCATTGCCGGATCGGGCCAATTGTGGGCGCTCCTTCCGCGTATCACGATGCCATACTGGAAGGGCAAACGCATTGTTTGGAACTCTGGTAAACCCTGGACTTTCAAGGAGCAGATGCTGGCGACGCTCACGATGAGCGTGAGCAATGGCACCCCTTATGCTGCATACTCCATCCTGGCACAATCAAATGACTTCTTCTATGGTTTCCGTGAGGCCACGCAGTTTGGTTACATGATTTTGTTCGTCATCTCATCCACAACGATGGGCTTTGGGTTCGCCGGGATTTTCAGGAGCTTCTTGGTCTACCCCTCGCGTATGGTATGGTTTGATGTGCTTCCTTTCATGAAGCTAGCCCGCAGTTTGACCAGCCGTGAAACACGCACGAAGACAAATGGGTGGCCGTTTACAACACACGAATTTTTTTGGCTGTTCACGGTGTTCTGGTTCGGCTGGTACTACGTCGTTAACACTGGGGCCACATTCTTGCAATATTTCAATTGGATGGCGTGGATAAAACCTGATAACGTCAATCTCAATGCCATCACAGGCTCCATAAACGGTCTTGGCTTGAATCCTGTAGGGAGCTTTGATCCCAATATCGTCAACAGCATGTCAGGAGTGTTCATTCCCATAGAGGCGTATTGCAATTGGATATTCGGATATTTTGTCTCATTCATCGGTATTGTAATCATGTGGTGGACCAATGTACGATACACAGGGTACCTTCCCATCAACAGTAACCAGTTGTTTGACAACACGGGACAGGCGTTCAATGTATCTCAAGTGCTTGACCCACAGACTTTGGAGCTGGACATGGACAAATATCAGAGCTACTCTCTTCCTTTCTGGTCAGCAGGTCTTGTACTGACGTATGGTGCAAACTTCATGATTTACACTGCTATGGTCGTGTACGCTGCCCTTTATTACCACGGAATCCTAGTAGCAAGCATCAAGGGGTTCGTGAAGGGGTTCAAGCGTGGTGCAACATCACTGTCACACTTCCAAGACACTTTCAGCCGGCGCCAGCAACGTTACAAAGAAGTTCCTGAGTGGTGGTTTCTAGTTGTATTGGCTGGATCTATCGGCATGGCCATAGGTGTTGTTGAAGGCTACAAGTTCACTAATACTCCGGTTTGGAGCATTTTCCTTGGGGTTGGTATTGGGGCCGTTTTCATTCCACTGTCAGGAATTCTTGAGGCCACCACAACCTACTATTTCGAGACCAATGTTCTCATGGAGCTTATTATGGGATATGCGCTTCCAGGTAACCCGAACGCGAGCATGGTCTCGAAGGTGTTTGCGACGAACTTCTTCGGCCAGACAGACAACTGGATCTCGAATCAGAAGCAGGCGCACTACTCAGGTATCGCGCCGCGAGCACTGTTTTGGAACCAAATGATTTCTACGATCGGCGCGTGCTTTGTCGAGGTAGGGCTAATGACTTGGCAGGTCAATGGTGGCATTCGCGACATGTGTGATCCAACTAATGTCCATCTTTTCAATTGCCAGAACCCCCGAACGTACTTCAATGCTAGTGTTCTTTGGGGGACTATAGGACCGGCGCGCGTCTTCAAAGGACTCTACCCAACAATGAAGTGGACCTTCTTGATCGGCGCTGTTTACCCGCTGCCGTTCTGGTTCGCTCGAAAGATCTTACCTCTGCTGGCCAAAAGGACGAAGGTGTCACCTGGATCACGCGCTTACTGGTGGATCTCAGGAGAGTTTATGCAGCACATCAATGAGATGGTGATTCTTTCTGCGCCAACTAGCGGATGGGCGCCCCTGAACTTGACTTACTACATCGGTGACTTCTACATCTGCTTGCTCTTCAACCTGTACCTCAAGAAGAAGTTCCCCGCGTGGTGGCGTAAGTATGCGTACCTCTTCTTCGCGGCGATGACCAACGGCTATGGCTGGGGTGGAATCATCGACTTCTTCTCAACGCAGTATAACCACATTGTAGTGGCTAACTGGTGGGGCAACAGCGTAAATGACAAGACCTCAGATGCACTAGGAACGGCAGTAAGGCTCACGCTCGAACCAGGAGATTATTTCGGGCCTCGAAAAGGCCATTTCCCGCGCAGTTGAAATGCAAACATAGTTATCCAGTCTTAAGCGTCGATAAAAGAGTCCAGTTAGTTCAGATTTGGCAGATGGAAAATCCGTTGGGAGGACCACCAACGTCGGAGTCAACCGTGGGATGAAGAATATCAGCGCTCATGCCGCCATCCGCAGGCAGCGCCGCGGCATGGTGAATTCTTCCTCGATTCGGTAGATCGACAGGCGAGACCTTGATCTGCTAAGATACAAGCGACGCCGGTCAGCCTTTATTAAAGTGACCCTATCATCAATCTCGGAATCGGGATTGAAAATTGTCACGCTGTATTTGACAGCTATGTCACAATTAGCACTGATGCGACCTTACCCTTGAGCGAGCAGCATGGGTTAGGCTACGTCATGCATTGGTGAGGGCATATGCGGCGACTACATGTGACGATTGCACGCGGATACCGATACCTGCAGAACGCGAAATATCCTAGCAAGGAATGAAGGATGCCTTTGTTCGCGTTGTATTTGTTCCAATGGCACCTTAGCTGCTGGATATGATGAGAACACACGCCGCAGAATTTCTCAAGATTCCTAGGGTTATGAGCGGAAATACTTGAGAGTCGTGTAACAACTGGGATAGGGTAATGCCGGAAGCGTCAACTGACAATCAACACTTGTTCAGTGCTGCGTATCAGTTTCAGCAGACTTGTTTCAGAAAATACGGTTGCCCTAGCTCTGAAATCAGAGCTACTCGATTGCATTACAACGAGCATGTTGTTATTCTGGCACAGTTCGGCTTCTTGAATTTCTTATCTTTAGCCAGCTTACGATATCGGCTGGGAGTCCCCGCGCTCCTCGATAATAGGGTAATTTTTTTCGGCAGAAAACTATGCAGGTGGGCCGAGATGATTGATTGCCCTACCCTGGTGTTGCTAGCACGTCACATCTGCCTTGGCTTACCGTGGTGGATAGTCTCCCAGATTTAGCGTCGCGCTAGCTTCTCTAACGAACCCCAATTATAAACGTGCTTCAGTCTTTTGGCTCACCATTTGATCTTTTTGCGCAGTGATAATCTGAGATCTGCATCTTCACCCACCTCTTCGGTGAATTCTGCTGCAATCACTCAAGAACTCATGCTCATCCTATGCCCTCACCCAATAACCATCCATGGATATTCGAGACAGAGCGTCGCGCGCTTGCTGTAAATTGAATTTCGGCGCTTTGAAAACAGTCCAAAATTTCTAGCACGCACAATGCTTTCGTAGCTTACCGGCGCAAGATGGGTGCCCAAAAACTACGAGTTCTATCATCTGTCTCCAGCTTTGCTGGTCAATAAAAAGCCGATGATAACGATGATGTCGTAATGTCATGCTGAGCTTCCCTAAAAATTTGCCTGAGCCCGAACGGCGCGAAAGATAACGAGGGCGATGGTATTCTTTATAAATCGCTTCGTCAAAGAAGTTTGCAAACGTCTCCAATCAACTTGCGCACTTTGTGAAAGCACTCACGCTAGCAGAAACACCTATCGTCCGTAAGTTCTGATACGCAACAATGAGCCAGAAAGAAGACATAGGAGTAAATGAACGCTATGTCTCGAGCTCCGTATCTTCTTCTGGAGGAAGTGAAAAGGTTGAGGCCTCTGGCTCAACCTTGCCGCAGCCATCTGAGCCCTTCGTGGAGTTTCATCTCGGTATCGGCGAAGAAGAACTCGAAACAATCCAGCAGCATCTCAACGATAGGACTCTCGAAGAGTGGATTGATATCTTGAAGGAGGCTCTGGAGCATCACGACCTTGATCCACTGATCCCGGAACACCTGTGGAAGTTTCTCCAGGATTTACCGAATGGTCCGACGGCTGAACAGACTGAGGATGACTGGGAGTACTTCGTCAGATTCTATGGCTTCCTCTTCCATGAGTGGTCGATTTACCCCGAGGTACGCGCGGTCACGAAGCCGATCGACGAGGAACTTGACGAAGACTACGACAGCATCCGCGTACTCGTGATTGGGTGCTGTTGGGGATGGGCCGGTGCAGTTCTTTCTACGTTCTTCTTCCCCCGCTTCCCAAGTATCAGTATCGGAAACCTGGCTTTACAGGTTATCATTGCCGGATCGGGCCAATTGTGGGCGCTCCTTCCGCGTATCACGATGCCGTACTGGAAGGGCAAACACATTGTTTGGAACTCTGGTAAGCCGTGGACTTTCAAGGAGCAGATGCTGGCGACGCTCACGATGAGTGTGAGTAATGGCACCCCTTATGCTGCATACTCCATCCTGGCACAATCCAACGACTTCTTTTACGGATTCAAAGGCGCCACAGGATTCGGATACATGATTCTATTCGTGCTTTCGTCAACCACAATGGGATTCGGATTCGCCGGGATTTTCAGGAGCTTCTTGGTCTACCCTTCGCGCATGGTCTGGTACAGCCTTCTTCCTTTTCTTAGGCTCTCACGAAGCTTAACGAGCCGTGAAACGCGAACGAAGACAAATGGGTGGCCGCTAACGACGCACGAGTTCTTTTGGCTGTTCACTGTGTTTTGGTTCGGCTGGTACTGGGTCGTGAATACCGGAGCAGGGTTCCTGCAGCTGTTCAATTGGATGGCATGGATAAAACCTGATAACGTCAATCTCAACGCGATTACAGGTTCTCAAAGTGGGCTTGGCTTGAATCCTGTAGGGAGCTTTGATCCCAACATTGTCAATGGAATGTCGGGCGTGTTCACCCCTGTGGAGGCTTATAGCAACTGGATGTTCGGCTATTTCGTCTCATTCATCGGTATTGTAATCATGTGGTGGACCAATGTGCGATACACAGGGTACCTTCCCATCAACAGTAACCAGTTGTTTGACAACACGGGACAGGCGTTCAATGTATCTCAAGTGCTTGACCCACAGACTTTGGAGCTGGACATGGACAAATATCAGAGCTACTCTCTTCCTTTCTGGTCAGCAGGTCTTGTACTGACGTATGGTGCAAACTTCATGATTTACACTGCTATGGTCGTGTACGCTGCCCTTTATTACCATGGTATCTTGGTAGCAAGCATCAAGGGGTTCGTGAAGGGGTTCAAGCGTGGTGCAACGTCACTGTCACACTTCCAAGACACTTTCAGCCGGCGTCAGCAACGTTACAAAGAAGTTCCTGAATGGTGGTTTCTGATCGTATTGGCTGGATCTATCGGCATGGCCATAGGTGTTGTTGAAGGCTACAAGTTCACCAGCACTCCAGTTTGGAGTATATTCCTTGGCGTGGGTATTGGAGCCGTCTTCATCCCACTGTCCGGAATTCTTCAGGCCACCACAACTTACGGCTTCGAGACCAATGTTCTCATGGAGCTTATTGTGGGATATGCTCTCCCTGGTAACCCGAACGCGAGCATGGTCTCGAAGGTGTTTGCGACGAACTTCTTTGGCCAGACAGACAACTGGATAACGAATCAGAAACAGGCACACTACGCAGGAATTTCGCCCAGGGCGTTGTTCTGGAACCAAATGATTTCCACGATTGGCGCGTGTTTTGTCGAGGTGGGGCTAATGACTTGGCAGCTCAATGGCGGAATCCACGACATGTGCGACATTCTTAATCCTCACCGGTTCACATGCCAAGGTGCGCGAACCTATTTCAATGCAAGTGTGCTTTGGGGAACTATTGGACCGGCGCGCGTCTTCAAGGGATTGTATCCAACAATGAAGTACTGCTTCTTGATCGGTGCCGTCTACCCGTTGCCGTTCTGGTTCGCTCGAAAGATCCTGCCTCTGCTGGCTAAGAGGACGAAGGTGTCCCCTGGATCCCGCGCCTACTGGTGGATCTCAGGAGAGTTCATGAAGCACATCAATGAGATGGTGATTCTTTCTGCGCCAACTAACGCATGGGCGCCCTCAAACATGACGTACTTCATTGGTGACTTCTATGTTTGCTTGGTCTTTAACTTGTATATCAAGAAAAAGTTCCCCGCTTGGTGGCGCAAGTACGTGTACTTACTGTACGCGTCGATGTCGAATGGTTATGGGTGGAGCGGAGTTATTGACTTTTTCGCAACGCAGTACAACCACATTGTAGTGGCCGACTGGTGGGGGAACAACGTCAATGCAAACACTTCAGATGGCCAGGGAACGGCAGTAAGACTTACGCTCAAAGCAGGAGATTACTTCGGGCCGCGGAGAGGCCATTTCCCGCGCAGTTGAAATGCAAACGTAGTTAGACAGTCTTAAGCATTGATAAGTGAATCCAGATTCGACAGATGATAACAAGATACATTGGGCACATCAGTCGCGTCGGCCGAACGATTGATAACGGCAGTGCTTATGCCTTTTCCGCAGAGATCGCGAGCATGACGGCGTCGTGAATCTTCGGCCAGATAAAAGAGCGAGACCTTGATGTTCTAGATATTAGCGACGCCGGTTGCTCTTTATTGCCCCGTTATCGATCAAGGAATCGGAGCTGAAAAAAGTCACGCTGTATTGGACAGCTATGTCACCATTAGCACTGATGCTACCCTACCCTTGAGCGAGCACCATGGGCTAGGCTACGTCATGCATTAGTGAGGGTTTACGGGGACGACATGAAAGGATAGCACGCTGATGCCAGTGTGCGCGGGATGCGAACCGACCTAGCAAGAAATAAAGGATACCCCCGTACGCATTGGACTTGTTCCAATGACAGCCCTTCGGGGCTGCTCGATACCACGAGAGCACACGCCCCATAACCCCTCAAGATTCCTAGGGTTATGTGGAAATACTCGAGAATTGCCCTGTAAAAACTGGGTTCGGGTACTGTTTGGAAGCGTCAACGCTTGTTCAGTGCTGTGTTTCAGTTTCAGAAGACCTATCCTTGAAAAGACTGTTCTTCAAGTTAGGAAATAACAGCTACCTGACTGCATTGCAATGAACAGGTTGTTATTCTGGAACAGTTCGGCTCCTTGAAGTTCTAATCTTGACCTGCTTACGATATCGACCGTCTCCGCACGCTCATCGATGACAAGGTAAACTTTCCGACAGAAGATTATGCAGGTCGACCGAGATGATTGATTGCCCTACCCTGGATGTTGCTAGCACATCACATCTGCCTCGGCTCAACATGATGAATAGTTTCTGAAATTTAGCATCTTGCCCATGCTTGCTCCGCTGGCGACCCCCAATTATAAATTTACTTCAATCCTGTGGCTCCGTCAAGTCTTTTTGCGCAACCATAATCTGAGATCTGCATCTTCACCCGCCCTCGATTAGCGTCTGCAGCAATTACTCAAGAACTCGTGCTTATCATATGCCCTCGCCCGATAACCATCCATGGAAATTCGACACAGAGTGTCGCGCGGTTGCTGTAAATTGAATTTTGGCGCTTTGAAAACAGTCCAAATTTTCTAGCACGTACAATGCTTTCGTAGCTTACCGGCGTAAGATGGGCGCCCAAAAACGATCAACTCTGTCTTCTATCGCCAGTTTTGCCAGTCAATAAAGAACTGATGATAACGATGATGTCGTAATATCATGCTGCGCTTCCCTAAAACCCCTCGACCTGAGTTGTGAAAGATAACGAGGTTGATGGGCATATTTATAAACGCTTCGCCGAAAAAGCTCGCAACATTTCGAACCAACTTGCGCACTTTGTGGAAGCACTCACATTATCAGACACAACTGCCGCCGGGAAGTTCTGATACGTAACAATGAGTCAGAAAGAAGACGTGGAGGTCAGCGAGCGTTACGTTCGAAGCTCTGCCTCATCCTCGGGCGAGAGCGAGAAGGTCGAGCTCTCTAGCACAACCTTGGCCCAACCGGCCGAGCCCTTCGTAGATTTCCATCTTGGTATTGGTGAACAGGAACTTGAAACTATCCAGCAGCACCTCAACGATAGGACTCTAGGAGAGTGGATTGATATCCTGAAGGAGGCATTGGAGTATCACGACCTCGATCCGCTGATCCCTGAACATCTTTGGAAGTTCCTTCAGAAGCTGCCTGATGGCGCGACAGCTGAACAAACCGATGAAGACTGGGAGTACTACGTCAGGTTCTATGGCTTCCTCTTCCATGAGTGGTCCATCTACCCCGAGGTGCGTGCAGTCACGAAGCCGATCGACGAGGATCCTGATGAGGACTACGACAGCATCCGCGTACTCGTGATTGGGTGCTGCTGGGGATGGGCCGGCGCAGTGCTTTCGACATTCTTCGCACCTCGTTTCCCGAGCATCAGTATCGGAAACATGGCCTTACAGGTAATCATTGCCGGATCGGGCCAATTGTGGGCGCTGCTCCCTCGTATCACGATGCCGTACTGGAGGGGCAAACGTCTTGTTTGGAACTCAGGTAAACCTTGGACGTTCAAGGAGCAGATGCTAGCGACGCTTACAATGAGTGTAAGCAATGGTTCCCCATATGCACAGTACTCTATCATGTCTCAATCCAACGATTACTTCTACGGTTTCCACCAAGCCACTCAGTTCGGTTACATGATCATGTTCATACTTTCTTCAACTACCATGGGATTCGGCTTTGCGGGTATTTTCAGGAGCTTCTTGGTTTACCCTGCGCGAATGGTGTGGTACGGCCTTCTTCCTACCCTCAACCTTACACGAAGTTTGACCACTCGTGATACGCGTACGAAAACTAATGGATGGGTGATAACGACACATGAGTTCTTCTGGCTGTTTACCGTGATTTGGTTCGGCTGGTTCTGGGTCATGAATACCGGAGCTGGCTTCCTCCAAATGTTCAACTGGATGGTCTGGATTAAGCCTGATAATGTGAATCTCAGCGCTATTACTGGTTCCACGACTGGTCTTGGTTTAAATCCTGTCGGTTCGTTTGATCCAAATATTTTTGGTGGGTTTTCTGGAATCTTCACTCCCGTTGAAGCGCTTTGCAACTGGATGTTCGGATACTTCATCTCCTTCTTCGCTATCATTATTATGTGGTACACCGATGTGCGGTACACTGGATATTTCGCCATTAATATCAACATGCTTTATGATAATGAAGCGATGCCCTTCAATGTATCACGGCTCCTCAACCCCAAGACCTTGCAGCTTGACATGGACAAATACCAGAACTACTCCCTCCCCTTCTGGTCAGCTGGTGTCATTACGACCTACGGAGTATTCTTCATGATATACACTGCTATGGTGGTATACGCCATACTTTATTATCAAGGTGTGATTATCAAAAGTGTGCAGGCTTTCATCAAGGGATTCAAGCGTGGCGCAACGTCGCTGTCGCATTTCCAGGACTCATTTAGCCGAAGACAGCAACGGCACAAAGAAGTTCCTGAATGGTGGTTTCTAATTGTATTGGCTGGATCCATTGGAATGGCGATCGGTGTTGTTGAAGGTTACAAATTCACCAGCACTCCCGTCTGGACCATTTTCCTCGGAATCGGACTTGCATTCGTGTTCCTTCCGCTATCAGGGATTCTTCAGGCCACTACAACTTTTGGATTCGAAACTAATGTCCTTATGGAACTCATCATAGGATACGCCCTCCCAGGTAACCCGAACGCAAGCATGGTGTCGAAAGTGTTTGCGACGAACTTCTTCGGCCAGACAGACAACTGGATCACGAATCAGAAACAGGCGCACTACGTAGGTATCTCGCCGCGAGCATTGTTTTGGAACCAGATGATTTCTTCAATTGGTGCATGCTTCGTAGAGGCTGGACTGCTGACTTGGCAGTTGAACGGCGGAATTCATGATATGTGCAATCCGCGAAACGTCCACCGGTTCACTTGCCAAGGTGCACGAACTTATTTCAATGCTAGTGTATTGTGGGGAACGATTGGGCCCGCGCGCGTATTCAATGGGCTGTACCCTACTATGAAGTACTGCTTTTTGATCGGCGCAGTTTACCCGATCCCCTTCTGGGTTTGCCGTAAGTTCCTTCCGATATTGGCTAAGAGGACAAGTATCAACAAGGATTCGCGGGCTTATTGGTGGGTTTCAGGTGAGTTTATGAGACACATCAACGAGATCGTCATTCTGTCAGCAGGTCTTAGTTGGGCGCCTGCAAACATGACTTACCAATTAGGAGATTTCTACGTCTGCTTGGTCTTCAATCTCTACATCAAGAAGAGATTCCCTGAGTGGTGGCGCAAATACGCATACCTACTTTATGCGTCATTTGCCAATGGCTATGGATGGGGTGGTCTTATCGATTTCTTCGCTACGCAATACAACCATATTGTAGTGGCTGACTGGTGGGGAAACAATGTCAATGGTAATAACATTGATGCCATGGGTACTGCAGTGAGACTTCAGCTCAAGCCAGGCGATTACTTTGGACCTAGGAAAGGCCAGTTTCCCCGTAATTGAGATGCAGCTATTCGGTTTACAGTTAAACGGTAGAGTAGCATCTCGAACAGCAGCGATTTGTAGTGATTTTATATCATCACTTAATCCCATAGCAACATATACCTGTAACCATTGAGTTTAGCACCTTCGCGCCGAGCCGGTGACACTGGAAGCGTGCTTGCACTAGCGGTCGCAATCCAGTGCAGCGCTTTTCTCTTCGTGGGGTAATGTAAGGGTCCAGTACCTCCTGAACCACGCGAGAGCTTTCCTGAAGGTTCAACAATCTTCGTGCCTTGTCCGCTGGAAACCACAGCTTTGAGGAGTAGAGGCAATCCAGTTTCCCTGCAAAAGTCTCTTCTTGCTTCTGACGGTGTATTGTTAGTTATATGAAGAATTACACTTGGCTCAATGGAGGCTTAGTGTCATCGACTCGGAATCCGATGCATAGTGTTCTCGTCTTCTCGAATCGAAGTCTACGAATTTGAAAAAATTCCGTCCTACACTTACCAACTACTAAACAGCGCACTGCGGATCTCGCGAGTCTGCCCGGGTGCGAGACTATGCTTCAGTTCATGCTTAGTCGGAGCATTCTGTTCAGCTTTTTACTCACCTGCGGGATGCATCATACGTACTCTAGTTAGCCTTGGCTTCGCTACCCGTCTTGAAAACCACGGTAGTGAAAGTGGTCGTGTCATCGATAGTAACACCGTTGAACGCGATATCATCACCGACACCGACTAAACTTTCAGCGTAGTAACCTTAAAGCAGATCTAACAAACCTGAGTCACTCTGCTTCCTTGCCACTCAGGAGGTTGAGTTGTTCCGAATGAGTTCCTTGTTGGGTAGATGGACACGCTACTAAAGCGGGTGCACATTCGTGCCATTAGTATGCTGAGTCCTATGAAGAGGGGCAAGTGGCCAGAGCTCGTTGAATAGCAAAAGAATCCGGAGTCCATAGCGAATATGGCGTTTTTGCGCGAGACTCCGTATATGTAGAGAATAAAAAACACGTGGGGACATATAGCTGTGCTCGTCTTCGAAAAGCTCTATCGAGCAGATAACCCTGCATATATGCAGGCAACCTGGAAACCTGAAGGAACGATATCGCGCCATCGGCCACGTGACTAGCTGGAATGCAAGAACTCCAGCTACGTGACGCTGAATGAGCTAATTGCATGGGAGCACAGCGGGACCATATAGCATATAGCATGGCGCTATAACGAGAATAGCGTTTCTTGAGCTAGTGTAACAGCCTAGGTTTATCGCTCTCGACCTTGCTTAGCATGTACACTTGATAATCTGCACCTCGCCACTAGTGGTGATACATGCTTACACGGGGTTGCCCGATAACACTAGGACATTGCAAGGACTTGTCTCAGGGTATAGGTGGTGGTCCCAACACCCTAGGTGGCTACTGAAGTCATATTCTCTATAAAAAGAGTTTCACTCACGGAAGCTTGAACCCTGAGGCGTATCCTACTGGCAAAGGAAGCAAAGCGAGTTAGCGCTGAATGTTTTCTCAGACACTGCCCAAAGAAACGTTAGTTTCGATGCCTTCCCTGCCGAGTATCATGTTAACTACCATATCACTTTCAATGGCACTCTTGATGACGGTGTCATCACACGATACTATTATGGCTCTCTAGGACTGATTCGCGCTCTTTCTGCTCATGAGTTCGTGGGGCTCAAGGGTGTACCTGGGTTTACGTACAGTTGCTACGGTATTCACCACAGACCGTCGGGCATATGTGTCGTTGCAGCTATTGATAGTTAGCCTCAGAAGCCGGAATACATCTAATACTTACGCTTAGCTTATTAGAGTAATTTTTGTCTCTAGTTGGTAGTACTTGTTAATAACTTTTGGGCACCGTTAGACCGAGACAATTCTCAGGGCTTAGCAGTCGCTATGGCGAGATTGAAAGACAGTGTGACAATTTCGGCAACTTAACCTAATAAGTAGCTAATATAATTCAAACGCCGGTACTCAAATCAAGTAGCTCTTCAAAATTGGGGTTCTTAGAGGAATCAAGTAAAACCCATTTGGCGATCTATGCTCGTCTTCCCATCAAAATCCAGGTTTCCAGGCTGGGTGCTGGAATAGCATCCCAGTTCAAACCATCGAAGGGAGACAGCGAAACTCTCGTGATAACATAGAGAGAGTCTTCATGCCAGTCGTATAGTCGTATATGTATATGATTTACAGCTGCACCACACTTAGTGCCCACACGCATAAACCGCCTTAGATTGAAAAGGCTGACTTTTACAACGCAAAGCCAGACTAATACGAGACGCGCTCAGTCAGATAAAGTTGCTGTATTGCATACAAAAATAGACAAGAAATTTGCTGTGCCGGAAGCTTTGTGGCCTCGCATGAAGTTCGCTCAATGCACTTGTTGAGAAACTTAGGGTACACAGACCACATTCCCAAATGCCAGTTGCCTAATTTAGCCACCACTCATTATTGGAAATGACGATGAGTCGTTTTAGGAGTATATGCACAACCACTTTACGTGTAGCATAATTTGGCTTTCTCTAGTTCTCTTGCTGGTTAGGCCGGGCTAAAGCCTGGTGCCTGACTCACATAATCACCGCTTTAACTCCTATGATCATGTGAGTGAATTCCGGGAATAGGAGCAACTAGTGTAGTGAGAAATTCGTTTTACATAAAATAAGATGGTTGCTCATGGTGTCCAGAGAGCTGACTCGTAGTCTTCTCCAACGCTCCTGCTGTTGCTGTTAAGAATCGTCCTAGTGTAGGAGTAAACGCATGTGACCATTGAGCTGAGATCAGCATAACGTGCTCCGGCACCAGACTTATGTGGATTAGTCAGCCTCGGAATGGCATTGGCCCCATAGACTAGCTTACAAGAGAGTTTTTGGGAACGAAACCATTTTCTTGTTGTATAAGACTTTGGCGTCTCTTATATTCTCGGGGATGACTCGTCGTCTTTAACACCCGGGCAACTGCGACATGCCCCTGATGTCGAACCTACAGTATCCCCGTCTATGTAGGTATCACGTGCGGTTCTATCAGACACAGACGACTACTACAGCCGAAGCAGGGTTGGATCTGAGACCCTGAGCCACACTCGTCACGAGAGCCGCTCGATCTTTGATACTCTCTCTAATCACGGGCATGGTTTTGGACATTGATCCTATGAGCGCGCTGAGATTTGTTGGAGATATGTAAATAATTGAGCATAGAGTCACCTTTAAGGCTGCTGTTTTAGAAAACTCGTCTTTTATTGCACTTAATCAATTATATCGAGTTCACTATACTATAACACAGATCGGCATCGAACAGGGGTGCTTGTACACCTAACCCGCATGATAAATGTCGTGCACGGCGCCGTAACACCATGTTTGATCAGGAAAGATATCTCTAAGCCATGGCACCTAGTTAATCAATCAGAGTCCTGTAATAGATCAGTTTCCTTGCAGTTGAGCTAGAACCGCATGTCTTGCGGCATGTCCCGCGGTTTAAGCATTTTCTATGCCACTTTGATGCATGCCTTCGAGTTCAGAGCGCCGATGAATGCACTCTCCGCGAAGTGTCCAGGCGCCCTTACCACTGAACTAAAAATAGGGAGAGCACAAAAATCCTACATCACCTTTAGCATCGAAGTAAAGTTGCTTCTGTCACCTTTTCAAATGCTGCGATACGACTCTTCACGAGACGTTACGTCCTGGTTCACCTCGACCAATAGTTCGCTCCACGGCGATTCTGCCCTTTAGTGTCGAGAAATCTCGCAAACGTTAGCAGACGAAGGCTCTAGCAGAGCCCACTAGTGCTCGTGGGCCACCTAACATGCCATGCCTATCGCTATTCCCTACCCAAATGGCACTCGTGCGTGTCGTGGGCAAATGTCCTCATCGAGTCAAATGGGTTTAGATGCCTAGGACCCCGCCCCCCCCCCTCTCTCTCTTTTATTGAGACCAATTTCTGAACAATATTATAAAGTAGTCGTACGTTTGCGTTATGAGACCGCCATTGACATCGCTGTTGCTACATATTTAAATGCATGACGTGGATAGGGTATACATATATATGTACCCCGCGTCGGGCCATATGCACCCACTGTGGGTTTTGTAAGTATAGCATGTCGCAACCATTAGGGTTTGTAAATATAGCCTGTCGCAGCTATTAGAGATGGCTACCAACTTGAGAACTTGATGAAAAGTTGATTGAATGAAAAGACGATAGTAGTCATATACATTCACTTATACAGCACACTACTAGATTCTAGTTGAAAGTGGGCCGGGCCCATAAGGTCATTTACCTCGGAAAAGCTCACGAATAACTCTCCCTCTTTCACAGCACACGCTGCATGTAAGTATGCGTTCGCTGAAGTTCTCAGCAAAAACTCTATATCGTTTTTTTTCTAGACACCATCACTACCTTTTCTTGTAGCAAGAACTTGGACTCGCGCACACTTGATAACTGGGTGCTATCGTTCCTTTCCAATCAATACCAGGCAGCGCCGCACACACGTGTTGCAATGCCATTACGTAGTTCAAGACTACTGAAGTCACTTTCAGCCCTGGAAAGATAGCGTTGCAGCAATTGTGCATGCCCTGCTCTGGTATCACAGATAATAACACGAGATATAGTGTGGGAGCTGTGACAGCGTTTTTACAGAAAAGAATGATTTGATATTTAGTTGAAAGTAGCTGCCTTTTATAGATCTGTGAGCGCAGTAATGTGTCTTCTCCAGCACCTGAAACACATAGGACAATTAAGCTCGATAAATGACGAGACTTCTGAACATCGCTTCCAGTTACATTGCTATTGTTGCCGTATCAATTGCAACGTTGATATTCTTATCGCCGTACAAATCGTGCGGCATCTACCGCTCACTCATCGTCTGTGCTTTCGAGAAATAATACGGGCGCGCATTTCAGGATCAGCACATGCAGGCCGCCCGACCCCTAATATACAACCTAGCCCTGTCATCTCGAGGCAGTTCAGACAACAGAGCTAGCTTTCTGTGGAACTCACAAAAATAACCATTTCATAGTCACGGACGCCTATCTGTATTATGTTTTTGAGCTTCAGACCTAAATTTTTCTATTGAATTGGTCAAAACATGGCTCTTTGCGCGTTTCTAAAGCCTTGCGCTAGCTCTGTTTCACGGCGCTCGAGATAAGATCACAGACGACTTCGTGATAATCACAGATGCACTCGCGGGCAGTCACCCTTACCCAGATTACAGCCCGACAAACGCTCAGCGAAAGCTGTCACAGATTTCCTAACAATTAAAATATAATAGCTAGAAAGACGCTTGAGACGAGAGTTATCTTTGATAAGGTAGCTGCAGAGTATGCCACCGAGACGCAACTTCAGGAATCGCGGGAATCATGCATGATCGTTGCTGAAATCATTCGTATGGTTGATTACGGCTATTTCAAGATAGGATTCAGCCGCCGTGACATGGTTATCGACCCATATTCTTGATAGATAAGAGACTGAGCATATTTAATGTAACTCGTACGGCTTCCAGGCGCCCAACCCAGACTCGATTCGTCTTCCTCTTCAGGAAAGAGACTTCCTGCTAGGCTACAGTAACTAAAGATGAACCAGAAAGAAGACGTCGAGGTCAGTGAGCGTTACGTTCGAGGCACCGCCTCATCCTCGGGTGAGAGCGAGAAGGTCGAGCTCTCTAGCACAACCTTGGCCCAACCGGCCGAGCCCTTCGTAGATTTCCATCTTGGTATTGGCGAACAGGAACTTGAAACAATTCAGCAGCACCTCAACGACAGGACTCTTGGAGAGTGGATTGATATCCTGAAGGAGGCATTGGACTATCACGACCTCGATCCGCTGATCCCTGAACATCTTTGGCAGTTCCTTCAGAAGCTGCCTGATGGCGCGACAGCTGAACAAACCGATGAAGACTGGGAGTACTACGTCAGGTTCTATGGCTTCCTCTTCCATGAGTGGTCCATCTACCCCGAGGTGCGTGCAGTCACGAAGCCGATCGACGAGGATCCTGATGAGGACTACGACAGCATCCGCGTACTCGTGATTGGGTGCTGCTGGGGATGGGCTGGTGCGGTACTCTCGACATTCTTCATGCCTCGTTTCCCCAGCATCAGTATCGGGAACATGGCCTTACAAGTCATTATTGCCGGATCGGGCCAGTTGTGGTCGCTCCTTCCGCGTATCACGATGCCGTACTGGAAAGGTAGACGCATTACTTGGAACTCTGGTAAGCCGTGGACGTTCAAAGAGCAGATGCTGGCGACGATGACGATGAGTGTAAGCAATGGTTCCCCGTATGCACAGTACTCTATCATGGCCCAATCTAACGACTTCTTCTATGGTTTCCGCGAGGCCACGCAGTTTGGTTACATGGTCATGTTCATCATCTCTTCGACTACTATGGGATTCGGGTTTGCAGGAATTTTCCGGAGTTTCCTCGTTTACCCTGCGCGCATGGTCTGGTACAGCCTTCTTCCTTTTCTTACGCTTTCACGAATTTTGACCACCCGCGAAACGCGTACGAAAACGAATGGATGGGTGTTAACGACACACGAGTTTTTCTGGCTGTTTACCGTGATTTGGTTTGGCTGGTACTGGGTCGCGAATACCGGAGCAGTGTTCCTGCAATATTTCAATTGGATGGTCTGGATTAAGCCTGATAATGTGAACCTCAACGCTATTACTGGTTCTCAAACTGGTCTTGGTTTAAATCCTTTCGGATCATTCGATCCTAATATTTTTGGTGGCTTTTCTGGAATCTTCACTCCCGTTGAAGCTTACTGCAACTGGATATTCGGATACTTCATCTCCTTCTTCGCTATCATCATTATGTGGTACACCAATGTTCGGTACACTGGATATTTCGCCATCAACACCAACACGCTTTATGATAACGAAGCAATGCCTTTTAATGTATCACGGCTCCTCAACCCCGAGACCTTGCAGCTCGACATGGACAAGTACCAGAACTACTCCCTTCCCTTCTGGTCAGCTGGCGTCGTTACGACCTACGGAGCATTCTTCATGATATACACTGCCATGGTGGTATACGCCTTACTGTATTATCAAGGTGTGATTATCAAAAGTGTGCAGGCTTTCATCAAGGGATTCAAGCGTGGCGCAACGTCGCTGTCGCATTTCCAGGACTCATTTAGCCGAAGACAGCAGCGGTACAAAGAAGTTCCCGAGTGGTGGTTTTTTATCGTGTTGCTTGGATCCATTGGAATGGCTATCGGTGTTGTAGAGGGTTACAAGTTCACAAACACCCCCGTCTGGACCATATTCCTCGGAATTGGACTCGCATTCGTGTTCATCCCGCTATCAGGAATTTTGCAAGCGACTACAACTTTTGGTTTTGAGACCAATGTCCTTATGGAGCTCATCATAGGATACGCCCTCCCTGGCAACCCGAACGCCAGCATGGTGTCGAAAGTGTTTGCGACGAACTTCTTCGGCCAGACAGACAACTGGCTTACGAACCAAAAACAGGCCCACTACGCAGGTATCTCGCCGCGAGCATTGTTTTGGAACCAGATGATTTCTTCAATTGGTGCATGCTTCGTAGAGGCTGGACTCATGACTTGGCAATTGAACGGCGGAATTCGCGACATGTGCGATCTAAAGAACCATCACCATTTCACCTGCCAAGACGCGCGAACTTATTTCAATGCTAGTGTGCTGTGGGGAACGATTGGTCCCGCGCGGGTTTTCAAGGGGCTGTACCCAACAATGAAGTACTGCTTTTTGATCGGCGCAGTTTACCCGATCCCGTTCTGGATTTGCCGGAAGTTCCTTCCGATGTTGGTCAAAAGGACCAGTATCAACAAGGACTCACGAGCGTATTGGTGGGTTTCAGGTGAGTTTATGAAACACATCAACGAGATCGTTATGCTTTCAGCCGCTAGTTCAGGTTGGGCGCCTGCAAACATGACTTACCAATTAGGAAATTTCTACATCAGCTTGGTCTTCAATCTCTACATCAAGAAGAGATTCCCTGAGTGGTGGCGCAAATATGCATACCTCCTTTATGCGTCATTTGCTAATGGCTATGGATGGGGTGGTCTTATTGATTTCTTCGCCACGCAATATAATCATATTGTAGTGGCTGACTGGTGGGGCAACAATGTCGACAGTGATAACATTGATGCCATGGGTACTGCAGTGAGACTTCAGCTCAAGCCAGGCGAGTACTTTGGACCTAGAAAAGGTCAGTTTCCCCGTAATTGAATGAGTATCTCATTAGCTTATTTTTCGCGATTTAATCATTCATGCACCTTTACGTTCTAAAGGCGAAGTGTGAAAGCCAAGAAACTCCCTAGCAGTTGTTTGTCGAATGGGCTGAATAGTCGCGAACTGACACGCCGAGAGATTGACTGCACACGACGTCAGTGCCGTGGGAGTCTCACATAGAGCCCAGATCAGCTTGTGCGAGTTTCCCAAGGATATATCGTGCTCTCTCTCCCATTGCTTCTCAGAAGCCGAATCCGAGTTGGTTGGTTTTTTGCGGTGGAATTTGCACAGAACCGGCTGAATGGCCTGACTTTCAAATTGTTCAGATATTCAGCCGCCGTTGAAAACAAAGATCACGAGTGATCGGCTTTTGTCGCAGCCTTCAACTGAAGCTGTCTTCATGATGGCGTACTTCAATACTTCATGTGCTACGCTAGGGCTCGGGCTGCCGCAACCAATCAGTGGGCGACCCCCGCCGAGGATGGTTATTGGGATCCGTGATCGTCGAATCTGCTAAAAGGCCGTGGCTTCGTATCAAGGATTCATTAAGCCGAACAGGCCCCTCACTTATCCATTTTGCTCCACTCGAAAGATCCACTTTATCTTCCAGCTGTTTCATCCGTCAGTGTGCGAGAAGTCTCTACACGACACGACAGTATCAAAGAAACCCTATTGCACTTGGTCTATCAAACATGTTTATCTCTAGCCCGTACCCACTTGGTCATGCATACACCTATCCCAGAAGAAGTTTCTCATCGAACTAATGAGACTCAGATGAGTCTGGCGAGTCACACAATCCTTCTCCGATGAGGAATATTAGGCACTTTTCTGCTTTTAGTTTCAGCTTCCAGCTGGCAGGTCGTTATTGGCATCGAAACAGCTCCTCACTCACCCTAGCCCGCGTAATACTGCTCGACTCCTTGTTAGCATGACGTAGATAGGGTATATGTGCCCGCTGCTGGCGTGCCGTATGTACCAGTAACAGATATGTAAGTACTGCTGGCTGCGTGTATCAGTTTGCAGTCTCTATACTCCCTTACAGTATCAAAAGCTTCAGAAATAATGAAAAAAAAAAGAGTTGATCGAACGAAAAGTCATGAATAGCCAGAACCTTCTCCGTAAATGGCAACCCGGTGAAGGTGGGCCAGGCTCATTAAGACAGATGGACGATGAATACACGACAAGCTGTTCATTAATTATCGCCACGCTGCATACGTTCTTTGTGCTCAGTAAGTTCGTGTTCTATGGCGTTTCATACGGAAACAAAAACTAGCTCGAGTGCCCAGGAGGTAACATCGCTGCGACCCGTAAGCTAGCATATAATGGTACACTAGCAATATGCGGAGAGCATTGGCGTATTCTGCTGAGCGTGTGACACATGGTGCGGCCGAATTAGCTCGATAAATAAACGAAATACTAAATCCAACTTTTGATTATGACGTTGCTACCGCTGGCATTGATCAATGTCCGAAATTCGTATTGGCGCACTAAGGTTGCGGCATCTGCCGGTCCAACATCGGTGCTGAATACCCATCATATGTGCATTCGAGGTCTAGGGATTCGCATTTCAGCAGCACTTTATGCAGGGCAGCGAAATCCAATCACGTAATACCTAGCCCTGTTATCTTGACTCGCAACAGATAACAAATGTAGTCTCGTAGAGGGCACTGAGAGGAGCCATCTGGTACCCATAAGCCAACGTCCATCGTGTTCTAAACACGAACTCTGAAATAACTCGTCAAGAAATGCCCCTGTGCGCCTTTATTCTAACTTGCGTCAGGTTCGACCCATATTCTATCACGACATCGCCGTAATCGGAGACTCTCGCGCGCATAACAGCCCTTACCCAGACTCCAGCCCTCCCCCCAGTGACCATCGATTGTAGACATGAACATCCAGCAGCTAGCAGCTACATTATCGCAGCTACAGAGACGCTAAAAATGGAAATCGAGTTTGATAAGTTCACTACAGAGCATGCGTTCAAGATGCGCCCTCAGGAACCGTAGAAAACACGTACGATCGCAAACGCCGACAATTGCAATATAGGGTTGCTGACGGCCCTCTCGAGATAACGGGCTACCCTGCTGACGTCGATATGAATCTCTATACTTGATAGATAAGACGTATACGATTTCCTATTTAATGAGACTCTCAAGCGCCCCACCGGGACTAGATTTGCCTCACTCAACAGAGAGACTTTGGTGAAACAGGTGCATCCTGCTAGGCTCCGGCTTCTATAAGGAACGATGAGCCAGAAAGAAGACGTGGAGGTCAGTGAGCGTAACGTTCGAAGCTCTGTCTCATCCTCGGGCGAGAGCGAGAAGGTCGAGCTCTCTAGCACAACCTTGGCCCAACCGGCCGAGCCCTTCGTGGATTTCTATCTTGGTATTGGTGAACAAGAACTTGAAACAATCCAGCAGCACCTCAACGACAGGACTCTTGGGGAGTGGATTGATATCCTGAAGGAGGCATTGGAACATCATGACCTCGATCCGTTGATCCCTGAACATCTTTGGAAGTTTCTTGAGAAGCTGCCTAATGGAGCTACAGCTGAACAAACCGATGAAGACTGGGAGTACTACATCAGGTTCTATGGCTTCCTCTTCCATGAGTGGTCCATCTACCCCGAGGTACGCGCGGTCACGAAGCCGATCGACGAGGATCCTGATGAGGACTACAACAGCATCCGCGTACTCGTGATTGGGTGCTGCTGGGGATGGGCCGGCGCAGTGCTTTCGACATTCTTCGAACCTCGTTTCCCGAGTATTAGTATCGGTAGCATGGCCTTACAGGTTATTATTGCCGGATCGGGCCAATTGTGGGCGCTGCTCCCTCGTATTACGATGCCGTACTGGAAGGGAAAACGTCTTGTTTGGAACTCAGGTAAACCCTGGACGTTCAAGGAGCAGATGCTGGCGACGCTAACAATGAGTGTGAGCAATGGATTTCCGTACGCACAGTACTCCATCATGGCTCAATCCAATGAGTATTTCTACGGTTTCCGTGAAGCCACTCAGTTCGGTTACATGATCATGTTCATACTTTCTTCGACTACCATGGGATTCGGTTTCGCTGGTATTTTCAGAAGCTTCTTGGTCTACCCTGCGCGGATGGTGTGGTACGGCCTTCTTCCTAGCCTCAACCTTACACGAAGTTTGACCAGCCGTGAAACGCGTACGAAAACAAATGGATGGGCGTTAACGACACAAGAGTTCTTCTGGTTGTTTACCGTGTTATGGTTCGGCTGGTATTGGGTTGTTAACACTGGAGCTGGCTTCCTCTCAATGTTTGATTGGATGGTCTGGATTAAACCTGATAATGTGAATCTCAACGCTATTACTGGTTCCACGACTGGTCTTGGTTTGAATCCTTTCGGATCATTCGATCCCAATATTTTCGGTGGGTTTTCTGGAATCTTCACTCCCGTTGAAGCTTACTGCAACTGGATGTTCGGATACTTTATCTCCTTCTTCGCTATCATTATTATGTGGTACACCGATGTTCGGTACACTGGATATTTCGCCATCAACACCAACATGCTTTATGATAATGAAGCGATGCCCTTCAATGTATCGCGGCTCCTCAATCCCGAGACCTTGCAGCTCGACATGGACAAGTACCAGGACTACTCCCTCCCCTTCTGGTCAGCTGGCGTCGTTACGACCTACGGAGCATTCTTCATGATATACA